>OY744518.1:167782157-167839657 GCA_963556195.1 Sepiola atlantica
TTTTGCGGAATATACCTTGCTCTGAGCAATTGAATTGAATTATGATTTGACTTTTGCTTCTCTAATTCCTTTCCATTCTTCTTCATTCTACCTGCTCTATCCTGGATATTGAGCTATATACTCTTCACAATAGGTTTCACTTTTCCTAAAAGTTCGCTTTTAGTACACCACTTTATATATATATATATACATATATATATATATATATATATATATATATATATATATATATATAAACACGTTCCCTATTGTTATATTAAATGTTTTATAAATCCTTAAATATTCAATGACATTAATCCAGCTCGTGTTATGATTTCTAGCTTTATAGAGAAACAGAAACATAAAGGTATTGATACGAGGAAGCGAGAGGAGCAGATACAAAAATGAGCAAGAATTGAAATAAAATGCAGAGAGCAATATTGTGTGTGTGTAGAACGAAGATCCATGAAAACAATGTTTGTAGAGCAAACCTTTATGAATAATACAGTTTCCTGAAACTCATTTATGCTAAATAGCATTTAATTTTGTAGTTGAGGAATTGATACATTAAAAATCTGAAGAAGAGCATATCTAATGTAAGGAAAACGCAGAAGTTCAGTGCCCCTATTTATATACACACAAAGGGTGTATAATTAAATGTATATATAATAATATTCTACTTCAGTCAAAGTTCTCAGAAATCAAGGGGACCCCTTCCTGGAGCTAACACATGATCTCTATATGAGATACATAGATATTCGAATATTCGATTAAAATTCTTCTTTACCTGTCAAACTTTGAGTTAGTAAAGATATTAAGAGCATTCATTTTCCTCTCCCCAATTGACCAGTTAACTATGTTATAGTATATAATTCTTGTGGTCTCTTGGTCTTACCGAATTCCAGAACAAGAATTCATCTAGTCTGGTGGAGTATCCAGGTAAGTGCTGTTACATGAGGTAACATTACTTGGAGAAGATGCACCATTTTTCGCATGAGCCATTGTATAGCCGTGTCGAGATAATCTCATTTGTGCTTCGAATACTATGTTATTTTTAATATTTGGTCAGGGTTTACTTGTAAGGGGAAGTATCACAATGTCAGGTTGTCCTGACAAACCCTTGTACAGAGAGACTGAAGACACTCGAGGATGGGGTCTAGTAGGTAATTCAAACTCTCTCCAGCAGTTCAGTGTCCCTATTTATATACACACAAAGTATTTTATGAAGAGATTTGGTCGTACTACAACTACTATTAAAAATATCCTTAATCTTTCAACATACAAATTGACGGACACTGAGCAATTTGTATTGTCTCATGGCTTGGAATTCTGTATTCCACCCATATCCATCAAATGAGAGGACATATTTTTGGAATTTGAGGTTTTATTCTCATAAATTTTGAATTGTTCCTGTCTGCAGTCGACCAGCCTCTAGCGTTGCCTGCGTTTATGCAAACACTCCCATTGACCGTTCCAATTTCAATTTGCAAAATGAACATTTTCTTTCCATCAAATATCTTCGGTCAAATTAGTCCCTTATTACCAAACCAGATAAGGGTTTGGGAGTGGTGATTCTAGATTATGCTGATTATGTGGCAAAATAATGGTGATCTTGGATGACATCGATAAATTGAAAAGACTTGGACCTGTTAGTACGCATGATAAAGTCCTTTCCATTGAAAGTAATTTTCAGAAAAGATTACTTAAATTGGTTAAGAAAGGTGCTCTTTCTGGGGAAATATATGATCTTATCCCACCAATAGGGTCTATAAGATCACGTCTTTATGGGTTACCAAAAACACATAAGAACAATATACTCGTACGACCTATTCTCTCTATGGTTAGTTCGATTTAGCATCAGTTAGTTAAATGATTGGCTGAATTGAATTGCTTCAACCTTTTCTTGAATTCAGCCAACTGTATTAAAGATTCATTCACTTTTGCTGAAAACATATGCAACTGTCCCTTTTCTGCTGATAACAAGTTTATGTGTTCTTTCGACATCGGCAGTTTATTTACGTGCGTTCCTTTATAAGTAAACCATCGATATTTGTGCTGATGTACTATATCGTAGTTTCTCAGTCGGTCCCACTATTTCTGAGGAGGTGTTCGTTGAACTGATGCGGTTTGCTACCATGTCTGTTGAATTCAGTTTAGATAATGTCATGTATCAGAAAACTGACAGCATTTCTATGGGATCACCTCTTGGTCCTGCGTTGGCCAATATCGTTGTGGGTTTTCATGAGCATAATCTTTTGGCTCGTATCAATAAACCACTTACTTCTTTCCGATACGTCGATGATATATTTTGCGTGTTTAACGATGAGTCAGATTCCATAGTATTTCTTAATGCACTCAATCAATTACACCCAGCCTTGCAGTTCATCTGCGAGAAAGAACATTATTCCACCGTTCCTTTCCTGGATGTACTAGTGCATAAATCTGATTCATCGTTTCTTACATCTGTTTATCACAAACCAACATTTACTGGCTTATATTGCCACTGGGACTCTTTTTGTCCCAAACAAAGAAAAATAAATCTGATAAAATGTTTGGTTCATCACGCCTTAAAGATTTTCTTTGAATCCCTGATTGATTTGGAGATTCAATTTATCAAAGAGGTTCTCATCGATAATGGTTACCCTCTCGATATTGTTAATTCAAATATCGTTGCCAAGATCACCCACTTTCATAAGCCTCAACTTTTTGGTCCTCCAAAAGGTTTGACGTACCTCAGATTACCTTGGTTGTGTAATGTTAACATAAAATTTGCTAACCAAATTCCTGTAGCTGTACGCCGCTGTTATCAGGCTTTTAACCCTAGAATCGTTTTTTCTGCTTGACCTTTGTTAAAATCCGTGCACAAAGATGTTCTCCCACCCCATCATATCAATAATATTATTTATCAATTTAAATGTTGGTGTGATGCCGTGTACGTGGGAAGGACGGTGCAAAGGTTTGAATCAAGAATAAAACAACACATACCCCCTGCAATACGCCAGGGCCGACTAAATAATTTAAATAATTTAGTCAACACATCCGGGTCAGTTATTGCTCACCATCTTATAAATAGCGCCAAATGTGTGTCGGCTTACACTAGTGACAGTTTCTCTGTCATAAGTAGATCACATTCACTATTCCATCTTAAAGTCCTGGAAACAATCTATATTAAGTTATTCAAACCCTCTCTTTGTAAACAAAAGGAGTGGCTTCTTGGACTTAATGTGATCCACTTGTGACCCCCCCCCCCACCTCAATTTTTTGTTTTTGTTTTTGTTTTTTCGACCCAAACTGTCACTGATCTCTATTTCACACAATATTTTTTAAAAATTCCGTAACCCTAAAAAAGAGACAAAAAAAAATTCTAGACACAGTAAATAAAAAAAAATTACTTGTGTTCAAAAAATAAAAACTCAGAAAAAATAAAATAAAATTGCTCTTTCTTTTGTTCTAAGTTTTCCGTTCGTTTTCGTAGCATTCGTTGTACATATGTCATGCGTTCGTCACGCCTGTAAATTTTTGGCTATATTTTCTGAAACAGTGCCCCAAAAAATCCAATCATATAAACAATAAAGAAATTCAAAGTGATCCACCATATTAATTGAAACATCTATCTCGCAACATGTGTCCACTGCGGAGGGGGGCGAGTTTTAGGGTCAAGGAATTAGGGTTAGGGTTACTGTTGGAATTAGGGTTAGGGATTTTTTTTGTGGGAAGGGAGTCCGAGTTATTTTAAATACAAGAAACTTTTTACTTTGTGTCTCTTTTATCGTGAATATAAATTTTAATTTCAATTTCCATTTGCACCCCATCGCAAAAAAATTGCTTCGGTAATATTCAAAGCGGCGGACCTACTTTCATCTACTTCCGTTCGTTTTCATAGCATTCATTGTACATATGTCATGCTTGTAAATTTTTGGTCGTATTTCCCGAAACTGTACCTTTTTTTCATTCATTTGTTTTTATTATTTTTGATTTTATTTATTTGATGTGCAATGTTTTATTTATTTATTCAGTTCAATTCGACTTTTGTATCGTACAACAAGAACAATGGCAGCTATCAAGTTAAAGAGTCAGGCCCGCAGTGAACGCATACTGTGGGATAAACGTTTCAATTTTTTTTATTAAAAAAATAGTTTTATTTGAATTCACAAAATCCTGGAAAATACACCCAACACTTTTAAAATCAAAACTCTACAAATCCTCCACTCTATGATTTATTTATTTGTATTTTTTTATATAAATAAATATAATATATCCATCACATCACATAATAGCTAGGAAGTAAAAAATGGGCCTCCGAACAAAACCATTCCAAGTAGTGAGGAGGAACGAGAAAGCAAATAGTGAGACAACCCCAACTGTTTGAAATTAATTCGGAAAAAGAAATCCTTTATTCTCAATAAAAAGTCAACGGAAGTTGTTGTTTTTTCTTTAGGTTATCAGAAATGATAATAATAATTTATAGATGAAAAATTACTGACATAATTCTATGATTTTATATAAATATTAGGGCAAACACTGTCTGACCATAAATTTTTTTAAATTTCTGACAGAGGGTATACACTAGTGTGTGTGTATATATATATATATATATATATATATATATATATATATATAAATATTAAAAAAATATTTATTTTAGTAAATATTAAATTACCTACAGACGCCGGTGTTTCAAGCTTTTTGCTATCATCAGTGTACGAAGTGATAATTTCAGATGGTTAGAGGGCACGAACCCAGTTCCAGAATCAGCCTAGACTCCGCAAGCTAGCGCTCATACCCCAGGGCCACGAGGAATTACCACGTAAATAAATGGAAATTAACTTCTATTTGTGCCTAAGAAAGCTAAGTGACATATATATATATATATATATATATATATATATATATATATATATATATACATATATATATATATATATATATATATATATATATATATATATATATATATGTATCTTATATTTGTATTCCATAGACAATGGTGAATTAATCCAAAGCCATCATTTTCATTGGTTTTAACAACTTCTTTATTTCTGTACTTCGATGAGTTTTTTTTTTACATCTCTCATTTTACATACAAAAGTAATTTATTCAAATTTAATATTCATTCCTATCCTGTACGTGCGTTTCATGGCAAAATTTGGATAAGTGTATTTTTTCCAATTTTGTCAATCTTCAGAGGGTTGCAGTATATGTTGTTGAGTAGCGAAAAAACATGTCATAACAAAAACACCGGAGGGGAAAATACGGTGAAAATCCAAGTTGATTTCTGATAAAAATTCAGCAAACTGAATTATATAAAAGCAAAACACTCACTTGGGTAAAAGGTGATCACTTCAGAAAAAGAAAAAATTTCCACCCCTCCCCAATAAGATTTTCACACTCTAGAAAACACACAAATCAGAGTTCTCAAACGATGGTCATAAAGCTAATATTTATGAAACTAACTTAAATAATTCCTGCTAGTAGATCAAAATTTCTCTATTAGAAGAAAAGATCTCGAAGCCCCCGAGACAATCAGTAAATTATTTTTAGCTGTTATTTATTATTAATTATTACTCAAAAATCTTAAAGTGTCTAATAAGGCTATTTCCAAAACCAGAGATGCAGTGCGAAACCTCCATTGTTTTGATACTAAACTATGAGAATGACCAGCCCCGCAGCAAATAAAGTGCAAATATATAAAAACATTAGTATCAGGGAATTAAAGTCTCAAAAACAAATCCTTCCTAATAATTCATTTTTATTTTAAAGTGAAGAAAAGTCAAAATTATTTTTAATTGGATTCATAACAAGAGTTGGTTTTATTTATCTATTTAAAACTGCGAGATCGACCATCAACCCATAGAGATTTTTAGCCACATGGAGAAAGGGTGGTAACTCTTATATTTAGAATTAAAGAGTTGTTCCCCCTTGTTCAGAAATTTAATTCAACCCCAGAAGGATATAGACGGACTCAGTTGCTAATTCGCTGAAGAGTTAATTTATAAGGCAGTGACCCTAATATTATTTATCAATCCAATGTATTCTAATGCAACTTATACGGATGAAATTGACTTGTTAAATTAGGTGCAAAATCAACTGTGAAAACCCTTTTTAAGTTACCCCTCTATCTCTCTCAAAATCCATGTTTAACCCCAATGGAACATAGAAGAAACCCATTTATTGAGTCAAATCGAATCCACCCCCTACACTATCATTATCAATTACGATGCCGCAGTATCAATGATTTTCCTTAACCTCTCAACCCACTGGATAACTCAATACTCAATACAGAAAGCTTAACTACTCTATTCCCCTCCCCCCAATGCTTAACATTCCCTTTGAATTTATCATTTACTGGTTTGGATACAAAGCTTAGTTCTGATGATAAAAGACTTTTCAATTAGCCACCAACTCATCTACCTAGTGGGTTGGGACTCAATTCGGAGCGTTGAAGAATTTTCTGTGATTTTTGTATTCCCTTGTAGGACTTACATGCAGTGTTGATCCCAATACTCCTTATATTTTGTCCTAGTAAAATATTAATATACTAGAGTTACTATTATTACTGAACAATTCTAAAGATTATTTAATTTATAATAGAACCGCGAATATGCTTATTATTAATTATTCATGGCCTATCCAGAATCCCATGTAATTTTAATCTATTTGGTGCTGCTACATATATACACTAAATTTCAGAACGGAGTTGGAGCGATTAAAATTTCAAGAGTCAAGTGTTTTGTCTGGCAACTTCTCAGCCTTGTTTCAAACGAGCAAATAAATAAGTCCACAATAATTATTATATTTGTTGGATGATGGATTTTAATTATCAACATTTGTGATCATATTTTTTTTATTATTTTCAGTTTTCCGCCATGACATACAGACTTGCGTCTGACCCGCCTCTAAAACCTCCTTTCCGTCTCCAGGTCTACGAAAGGGAACTAGAAACAGCGTATGTAATGCTTTGTTTGCTTGCTTTTATTATTCAACCCATGCTCAGAACTGACCTTAGTATTGTTTAGCGTCATTGCTTAATGTAAAAATAGAAGAAATCCAGAAAGGCTATTGGATTGGCAACTGAGTTCCCAACGTTTTTTTTTTATTCTGGAATCGAATGTGTTTTCAAACTTTGGAATCTATTTTTTCCGAGAATTCTATTTTGGAATTAATTTGTAATCTATTAAAATGAAATGTCAAAAAAAAATTAACATTTTCAACACCTTTTTTTTTTGTTTTAAATTTCTACCAACGAATTATTGAAAATCTTGTTGAACGTTGGAGAGAAATTGTAAACAACAAGATAGAGTAGATTGTTAATTAATTAGTTGTTACTTTTTATTAAACCTGTTGAATTAAAATGTGAAAAACGGTAGGAACTTAGTTGTCAACCCAATATTTGAGGAGTTGCGATTTGAAAAAAAGAATTTGTTCACCATAAACAGGGCATATTGGGTGATTACTAAGATTGGTAGTGCCAAGTTGTGTTGAATTCTTCAAATCTAGTTGTCAATGATTTGTAGTTTTTAGTAAATGTTTTGATTTTCTGTGAGATGAGGACCATTTTGATGAAAAAAATCTTTGATTAGAAGTAGCAAGGAACCAACTCGTAAAATATCAAATATGATTATAACTTATATTAATATTTGTGAAATCTTTGAATCAGTGAAGACGATAAAGAAAGAAATCATCTGGAAATGTATTGAAAATAAATCTTTATTTTGAATTTGTTTTTAAATTTAAAATAAAAATAAAAATACAAATGTTGATGTATCAATAATTTACTAATATAATTGGCTTCTGATGACTGAAAAAGTGAGTTAAAAGTATTTAAACATTAACCAACGATAAAAAAAACCTCAAAACATTTGATTAACTTAAAAAAATAATAACTTGATACATCTATAAAATCATATCTACGTTTAACTTAAAAAAAATATATGGGTTAACAATGGTTTGCCCGTGGAATGCTGTATGTGAAGATGCAGTATTTAATAAGTGTAGGAAGAAATCGTCATCGTCGTCGTCGGTTTAATGTCTGTTTTATATGATAACATGTGTTTGACGGCTTTTAGAAATTGACTTCCAAATTAATCTATCTCTGACCAGGTCTTTTTTTATCCCTCTTTTTCTCAAATCCATTTTTATCAATTCCTCCCATATTTTCATTAGGCTTCCCCTGCCAACTGACCTTACTACCTCAACTGTTCTACATCTACTAACCCAAGCACTCTCATCCATTCTTTGAATATGACCAAACTATCAGTCTCCTGTTCTGCACACATACTGTCCAGAGTTAATCCTCCACCAGATCTTAGAGACGAGATCAAAGAATATTTTTATTTCTAATTAATTTTTTTTCTTTTTATATTTAATCTAAGTTTTTATTTTGATTAGTAATGTCATAGAGATAATCAGAGGAGTAGATCCTCCCCCTGTCAGTCACAAGTCCTCTTACCACTACTCAAATCACCAGGTTCAAATATTTTGTAGGATAAATAATTTTCCCTTAGCCGCTTGTTTTATAAAAATGCTGAAAAAAATAGTAACCTAAATCAACTTTTTAAAGATGAGTCGAAAATCGGGAAGTATTTTCTCAACAACTTTGAATATTTATTTAAAAATGTGAACTAATAGAAGATGTGTGCTGTTTTTAATGCTACATGTTTAAATCAATATTTTTGCATGGTCTTTAGGGAAGAGTGTTGACACCATGTCTAGTGTAGGCATGCTGATGACTGATGAGGCCAATATGACATAGGCACACTTTTCCAATGTTCATTGTTTTTAAAATACATAATTGGAGACAAAGTCAATAAGGAAAGCCGGATAGAAAAGTTTGGGTGTCACCTAAGATTCAGAGGTGACCCCCAGAACGGAAGTTGACAAAATTATGTGACTTTCATTTCAGGCAGATATTTTCCTGGCTCTTCCTGGTGACACTTTAAGCAGAGAAGATGTGTAAAAAGAGTCGTCAATTTTTTCAGGTGGGCCGAACAATGTAACTAGGTGTAGCGAGACGAGCTATCTGTCTATCTATCTGTCTATCTATCTGTCTTTCTCTCGCGAGCGCATGCAAGTAACTCGTCTTTCTGTTTTGTTTTTGTGACTCTTCTTTTGATTAATAAATCAACATGTACGTCAGACGATCCAGATGGTTTATGCACGCCTCCATAAATGAAAACGTAACAAAAGTTTTGGGAAACTGCGTGGTGGTAATTTGGTTTTCTTTAATCTTAGCGAGACACATTCATTGACCCGTTCACATGTACAATACCATTCACCTTTATCAGTTATCTGTTTCATTCACACTTCAACCACCATAATACCGTATTCACTGTGTGGGCTAAGCTATTTAAAAGATTCTCAAATGAAGATGATAAACGTTCTTATGTAGGAAAGATCTTATTTGCAAATTTTTTTTTCAGTTCCAATGACACCAGCCTTGCCCTCCAAGTACACAGCAACATTCCTGAAAACACTGAAGCAGTTAATGTCATTCTCAGAATACCGGTTCCTGGAACCGTCACTGGGTAAGCATCGTGTAGAGCTCAAATATTTTCATCTGTGTTTGCCAGTACTACAGACAAGATGTTATTTCAGAGTTTTCTTTCTTCTAGACTATTTGCTCTACCTAGCCCTGAGAGCCCAGTCTACCCTACTATTTCACTCATAGCAACTAAATATATTTTTTAAATTAAAAAAATTTTTTTTTTTCTTTTCAAGATATTTCACCCCAAACAAGGCAGGACTCCACTGTAGATGTAAGGGGCTACTCCACTGTAGATGTAAGGGGAGCTGTGCAGCGAGATGTCTGTTTACATTAGTTTTAAACCTCTGCATGTCAGTAAAGTCGGGGAAACAGGGAGCAGGGAGGGAGTTCCAGAGGCCGGCAGCACGAGGAAAGAAGCTGCTGGACTAGAAGGTCCTCCAGCATCTGGGGACCTCCACAGTAAGTGGATGGGACCTAGCTGGTTGTCAGGTTGTTCTAGTGTATTTGTGTCGAGTGGGTACTAGAGCAGCTAGTTCATCAGAGCACAATCCATTGAAGTACTTGTAAAACAGGCACAAGGAAGCAACATTGCGGCGATGTGACAGGGGCTGGAGCTTGGTGGATAGTAAGGGACCTATTAAGTTGGCGACTCTTTTTTGGACGTTGTCTAAGAGGGAGAGACTAGTGGATGATGCACCAGCCCAGATGTGGTGGCAATACTCCATGCATGGACGGATGGTGGCTTTGTAGAGATATAGGATAATGTCAGGTGTGAGGAGTTTACTAGCACGGTAGAGGGAGCCCACCTTCTTTGCAGCAGCCTTGGCAAACTTCAATGTATTTGTTCCAATTTATGTTACCTGTGAATGTTAGGCCGAGGAGTTTGAATGTTGAACTCTCAGGTAGGGTGTTATTTGCCATGGCAATTGGTTGTTGAAGAGGTTTCTTGTAGTCATTGAAGGAAAAGAGCTTTGTCTTTGCGGCATTAAAAGTTACCAACCATTTATGACCCCAATCAACTACAGCCTGAAGGTCACTTTCTAAGGATTCAGCCATTGCCTCGGATATGTACGCGTTCGTTTTGCCCACATGACGAGAGTACAGTGTGGTGTCGCCAGCAAATATACCTATCTCAGACTCGATGTCATCAGGGAAGTCGTTTATGAAGATCAGGAACAACAAAGGTTCGAAGATGGATCCCTGGGGTACACCTGCATTTATGTCATGTTGCTTAGATGAACAGCCATCGAGGACAACCTCGATCTTTCTTTTGGTTAGGAAGGATCTAATTATATTAAATATTCGTCCAGTAATACCATATGAGTGAATATTTAGAAGGAGCCCCTTATGCCATACTTTATAAAAGGCCTTGGATATATTAAGCGCCACTGCCCTAGCTTCGCTTGCCTTGTCCAGTGTATGATATATGCGTTCAGAGATGACCGTTAGGATATCTGCAGTAGATCGTGCTTGTCTAAATCTGTATTGATGATCAGAAAGAAGTTTAGCATTAACTAGGTGCCGGACTATCGCTAGATTGATTAATGATTCAAAGATGTTAGCAAAGATCGGGAGTAGACTGATTGGGCGGTAGTTTAGAGGATAAGTTCTATCTCCAGAATTCTTGAAGACTGGTACCACAGAGACAATTTCCCAGCTATCAGGCAAGCAAGATTCAGCAAGACATTTGTTGTAGAGTTTGGAGAGGACAGGAGCCAGTTTGGCAGAGCATTTCTTTATTACTATTACTGGTATAAGATCAGGGCCACATGCTTTGGAGGTTCAAGGTTTTTTATGATGACCTTGACCTGAGATGGGGTGATGGCCAGGTTTTCAAGTGTGGCTTCAGTCCCCAATGGGAATTTACGGAGATGGTGGTTTGCCGAGTCCAAAGTGGAGTTAATGGGGAAACGCTGGGCAAGTAGTTCAGCCCTATCAGCTGCCATGCAGACGACATCATTGTGGTTTGATAGCGGGGGAATCGTTGATTGACCATTGTTCACCACACTATTATACATTTTACAGAAATCATGAGTACCTAGTTTCTGTGACTGAATGCGTTTTTTGGTTAACTCTGTATACCTTCTCTTTGCTTCACCTATCACTGCCTTACAATTATTTCTTGATTCTAGAAATTTCTGTCTATTCACAGTTGACTTATGGCGGACGGACTTTCGGAATGCTTGCTGCCTCTCAGCAATGGCAGCTGCACATTTTGCGGTGAACCATTGAGGGGAGTGGGGTTTGCTGAAGAATTTTCGCATGGGGACATAGGCTTCAATGCCTACTTTGACCCATTCGGTTAACTCATTTGCACACTGATCAGCAAGGAGTGAGAAGGTTTCAGTCCATGGGTCATCGCTTATGCGATCTCTGATGGACTCAAAATCAGCCTGCTCGTAGTATCTTATTTTGAGCAATGGCTCATCAGCTTTTGAACAAGTTTTTAGGGTGATATCAATCATAACCACGACAGGATCAGCGTTCTTGATCGGGCTATGGGCTTCAGTCACACAAGCCTCGGGCAGTGAGGTCAGGAACAGGTCGAGAAGTGAGGCTTGTTTGTCTACACGATCAGGTTGGGAAAGCGACAGTCTATGAGAGGGAATGAGCTAAGAAGAAATTATACGTAGAGTTACCGGCTGCGGCAGTAAGGCTGGAGAATCCCAGCCAGTCATGGTGGTGTGCATTAAAATCCCCAAATACATGTATCTGAGCATTCGAGTCAAGTGAGAGTGCTGTATCTTTGCTTTCAGAAGCAGAGTACAGTCCTAGGTCGAAGGTGAACGGTATAAGAAATATAAGTAACTAACGCTGTGGTGTAAAGTCAATCTAAATCACATGTAGGCTTGGTCATCTGATTCTAACCTATGTTCTCTAGTTAGAGGGAGGGTGTTCCGAACATAAACTCCTAGCCCGTGCATATGTTTGTCAGATTCTTTGGCTGAATTATCTCCCTTGATGATTTTGACAGACATTTTTGATTTTTGAATTCACTAAACTGTCATAATGCCAAAAAAATAAATCAAAATATAATTTTCCTTGTGTATTTTTCTTTTTCTTCTTCATTTAACATTACTTTTCCGGGCCAGGGGCAGACGTTGTCTAATATTTCGCAAGCTTGTTCTCCACTTCTCACGGTTCAGCGGATCAACTGTCTCACAATTCCACTATAGAGTCTCGTTTAATCACTTGCTTCCAAGTTTTCCTTGGCCAGCCAACCTTCCTGCGATTTAAGATGTTCATGCTTCTACAAAGGTTTATCCAGGAGGATGACCATACCAACGTAACCAATTCGTGTTTAAGATAATCACTATGCTTGGCGAATGTAGTGTTTTCAGCAAACCTAATGTGTTGTTTTTTTTTTCCTTGTTTTTTTCCAACATTGTTTCATGGACTGCTTTTTTGTTTTTTTTCTTATTCAGAATCAGTCAGCAACTGAATGGACCGGATCAGCTTGTAGAGTTTAAGACTTCCAACAAACAGATTGTGTGGAAAATCAAGAAATTTCCCGGATCCTCTTACTTGACAGCAAATATTCGAGTTGAGTAAATTTTCTTCCTATAGATTTCTAGACATGCATACGTTCATCTTCCTCTCTCTCTCTATATATATATATATATAATGCAAAGTTCTTTCCTTGGAAATGGAACACTCTTTGAGACTTACTATAATGATAAATAACATTTATATTTCTCTTATTTCTAAGACTGCATTGATTAAGGCGTTAGATCTTGACGAGGCATGCGACCAGCGAAACAGTTGCATATAACCACACTGGTGATTCTTAATGAAGATGAAACATATGTATGTTTGTGGAAATGAAATAATATTTATAAAAATTAATAATAATTAATTTTTGTATATATATATATATATATATATATATGTAATTGTTTTTTTTATTGGTGATTGCAGCGTTTGTTACTTTTGTTATGCTGCTTTATCAATTGTTTCACTTCCTAAGTGATTAAGATACCGAAAATTGCATTATTAGTCGCCCTTAACTTTATAGGATGTATTTTTCGTTAATATATATATTTTATTAATTTCATACGTACATAAAAGTAATCCATAGACACGTGTTTCTTGCTCACAGCCGTCATCAGCATGGAAACATGTGTCCATGGATTACTTTTATGGACGTATAAAATTAAAAATATATATATATATATATGGAGAGAGAGATGACCAGAAAGGTTGAATATTAAATAAATGAGATGTCCTTTTGGAAAGCAATATGCAAATTTGTTAACCTTCAAATGTTGACTGCATACACATGATCAATATATGATTAGAAATTATTGTTCTTCTATTGTGTGAAGTTGAAATCGGCATTTTAATCTTACTGTGAGAGCGCAAAATGGTTCCACTTCATATAATCAAATTATCTTTTAAAATGGTATTTTCAAAAGTTATTTGTTGGGTAGGGCAGGCCATTTTGAATGACTGTGTTACAGTCATTCAAAATGGCAGACTTATTAATGAATGAACCGAAATGCATTATGCTGGAATTTAATTTTGTAATAAAGTTATTTTTTTAAATAGGATTTTTGAAAAGTTATTGCGTTTTTTTATGGGTTGGGGCGGGGGTGATATACTCGCTAATAAAGTTATTTTTGTTACTAGGATTTTAAAAAAGCTATTGTGCTTTTTGTGTGTGGGGGAGTACTTACTAATGAAGGTATTTTTGTTGGTAAGATTTTTAAAAAGTTATTTGTTTGGTGGATATTCACTGACTTGTTTGTTTCGCCACAGTGTGTGTGTGGTATGGGAGCTTTGTTTTTAATTTACAATTTAGAACTGGATCTCAACTTGTTGAAAATCAAGTAAGTTAACCCAGAAGTAAATTTGACCTAAAATAGTCGTTTTCACCAAAAATGTCCAGCATTTATCCATATCTAGAAATAAATCAAACCGAGGTGCCATTATTCCATGGTGCCATTATTCCATGGTGCCATTATTCTATGGTGCCATTATTCCATGGTGCCATTATTCTATGGTGCCATTATTCTATGGTGCCATTATTCCATGGTGCCATTATTCCATGGTGCCATTATTCTATGGTGTCATTATTCCATGGTGCCATTATTCTATGGTGCCATTATTCTATGGTGCCATCAAACTGAGGTGCCATTATTCTATGGTGCCATAATTCTATGGTGCCATTATTCCATGGTGCCATTATTCCATGGTGCCATTATTCCATGGTGCCATTATTCTATGGTGCCATTATTCTATGGTGCCACAACAATGAATAAGAACACGAATCAATAAAAGCACAAGTTGTCACAATCATTTATGAAAATTAACAGCAACTGAAGAAGTTTCCTTTCACCCCAGACAAGGCAAATGGCCACTGAGACATAAGGGACTACTGTGATTAGAGGACAGATTTATAGAGGCATCCTAAGTGGGGAGTTGGGCAGCACGATATTCACATTACATTTAAATTTCTGCATGTTAGTACAGTCGTGGAAACAGGAAGCAGGGAGGGAATTCCAAAAGCAAGCCGTCCAAGGAAATAAACTATAAGAGTATAAAGTTTTCTGGCATCTGGGTACCTTTTGCAGTGAAAGGGAGGGATTTTGTCTGCTAGTTGGGTTGGTCGGGGTATTTCCATTGAGGGGGCACAAGTGCAGCAAGTTCGTCGGAGCACATTCCGTTGAAGTACTTGTAAATCAAGCACAGGGATGAAACACTGCGTCGATGGAACAGGGACTGGAGTTTGCCATCAGTACGGGACCTATTAGGTTACAGACTTTATTTTGCATCCTGTCCAAGAAGGAGAGAGACTGGTGGTTGGTGCATCCGCGCAGATGTGGCAACAATACTCTATGCATGGGCGAATGGTGACTTTATAGAGATAGACGATATTTGCATAGCACTAACAAGTTCCAGGCAAAAAAGAGACACCATCATCATCGTCGTCGTCCAAAGAACAGTCCTGCAAAAGAAATGGAATCCAAAGCAGAGCCACTAGATGATCACTCTGACATAACGATTTGATTCATCATCATCCATCATCATCAACCGGTTTATTTGTTGAATCAGGCCACAATTAATCCTCTGATGAGGGTGGGGCCTGATTGTCTAGTCTCGAAATCTAAGTCTTCCTCTCCACTCCTGTCTTTGGCAAGGCTTGATGGAATCCATAGGCCCTGAAGATCCACGCATCCTGGGATCTACAAAGCCCAAGACATTTCCAGCAGCATTAGTGCTACTGGCACTGCCTTTCTTTTTTCCTGCTGTACTTCGACTAGACATTGTATTTAAGGCAATTTTACGGCTGGATGCCTATCCTTTACCAACTTGAACACTTTTGGCAGTCCAAGACCTCCACCGTTCCCATCTAACTAGGGCTGATGTCGTTTCCACTTAAGCATGTACAAATGTCATACATTACCAGTGAGTTGCTTATCAAGATGTTGTTGGTGAAGTATAAAACAAGAATTCCACTTGTATGAACAAAATAGTGACACATAAGTGAAGTAGACGTGCCCGAAATGTCGTTAAATATTTTTTTTTTTTACCTGGTGAAAGAAGGAAAACAACGCTTCTGTTGAATTAATCAAAATAAAAGAACCTTTTGAAATATACTCGTGCGATGGTCGCGAGTAAAAAAAAAACAAACGTCCTTCTCTGCCGATCGGGTGTTTTTAAATGAGGAATATGAAAACGTTTCGATGTTTCACAAATGGACGAGTGATGACGACAAAGAAAAATAGATCTGTAAGAACAAGTTGAAGAACGTCAGACACGGGTGTTTCTCGTGGTATTTCAGCAATTGAAATTTTAAAATAAAAATCGTTGGAAACGGTTATTAGAAATGAGGAATATGAAAACGTTTTGATGTTTCACAAATGGACGAGTGATGACGACAAAGGAAAATAGATCCGTAAGAACAAGTTGAAGAACGTCAGACACGGGTGATTGTTGTTTGTTTTTCTCGTACAGTTCATCAGTCACATGAAGTGAGTCAGAAGTCGACAATATTACAGAAGCCAGATATTGGAGTCATGAATTTTTGTTTTTTTTGCTGAATCTTACATTAGTAAGTGGTTGTCTGTCAAGGTCAGTAGGTCGGGTTTGATAACCATGTGAACAGAGAGAGCTGAAGTTTAAATCACGTGAGGAGTGAAGGCATCGACAAAGTTAGAGAAGAATTTTGTAGTGGAAAATCGACTAGGAGCGGCAGAAAATGGGGTTGTGAATGAGTGTTTAAAATAAACCGACGTTGTCTCTCTCTCTTTCCCCTACCGTGTCATGACAACGATTCTGAAAACTAATCAGTACAAGTTTTCATAATCATTCATCTGTGTTGATTAATTAAAATTAACATCAACAAAAGTTTCCTTCCAGTCGACAAGGAGAACCCTTTATTTCTTTTGTTTCTTTCAGCACCCAACAATGTCCAGACGAGATAGACATGATGATGATGATGATGGTCATCATCCAAAACGCAGCCCCGCCCACCAAAGAAATGGGATCCGAAGATAACGTAACAATTTGATTGTTTTTGTTTCTTCTTTCAGTTAATCAGTCACAGTGGTGTAAAGACTCGTCTCAAAGATATCGATCACGTCGTCATGGAATTTGAAGCTTCCGGTTATACATGCTCTGGAATACAAATCCGATACCTGCGGGTGTTCGACCGCGACCAGGCATATGTACCCTACCGCTGGATTCGTTACATCACTGTTAGTGATTCCTTTATATTTAAACTGTAAAAAGAAAAGAGAACAAAAAGATTGAAAATAAAACATTAAAGAAATGATGTGTTCTGAATTCGCTACAGACTGTTTTATAATAAATGCCAGCGAGCTCGTGGTTCATAAATCTCTAAGATCATCTCGAAAGACTGAGAACTTAAAGAGAAAGGTAAAGGGAAAGCTCTAGATAGAGGTAAATACAGAGGCTTAAAGTTGATGGATCAGGTCCTGAAAGTGAGAAAATAATTGTGCAGCAAATAAGAAGTCAGAGAAGAATAGTTGAAATGCAGTTGTGTTTTATGCCTGGGCAAAGTACCATTGGTGTTATATTTATCCTGAAACCAAGCAAGTACCTTGGTAAGAAGAAGAACCTGTATTTTGCTTTTGTGGATCTAGGTACAGCTCGTGTTTCATGAAGTTCTAAGTTTGTAAGTTCTGCCAGAAGTACACTAAATGATGTCATACCATGTCATGCAGGACTATTTTGTTAGACTAAATGTGAGGGGAGGGAGCAGTCTTCCAGAATAAATACTCAATCATAAAACGAACAGCCCTGTACTGATTCCCCATTTACTTTCTTCCCTACGGGGGAAAAATTAGCCACAAGGTCAGTTTGTAAAGTGGGGAAAATCCAGCTTCCCAAAAATAAGCACTCTGGATTGGGACAAAAATAAAATTTACCTTAGTTTAAAAGGATTTCTCCTTAACCGTCCGAGAAGAGAACAGATGGAGTGTAGTATCAGAACATATACTACATTTTGTTTCTATTCAAAAGACGTTTTGTGAATGAATTTCAAACTTCTCCTGTCTGTTGCCATTTCGCTTGTGCCGCCCGCTAGGAGCAGATCGTCATCAACTGATCCCCTTCGTGTTTTAGGTGGCCTTGGTCCATTAACATCGATGTGAGGCACACTTTGGTGCGTTTCGGATGACTGATGGTGAGCGACGGGGCCATACAAGTTAAAAAATTTATGAGACCATAACTTCAGTCATCAACCACCGATTACCATGGCTGATAGTACCCTTCTCTGGATTCCAATGTTTAAACCCTTTTTAGGAAATTATGTGTGGTTTTACACTGTTTTCTTTTTGTTGGGGGGGGGGGGGGGGGCTTGTCACTCGGATTTAGGGTTAGTGGTAGTGTTAAGGAAAAGAGTTTTTAGGGGGCTTACCACTCGGACCTAGGGTTACTGGTAGGGTAAGTCATTTTTTTTTTACTAACTTTTCAGCTCGAAGAAAAAAGAATGCACAGAATTTATCTCCCATAACAAACATCTTGCTGCACAGCAGGTTCAGTTAAGAGAGGAAGGCCAAGGAAAACATGGGAGGAAGTGATTAAAAAGGGACTTAAGAGAAAGAGTGATAAATAAAGACCTGTTCAGTTTAGAAGTCAATTTCTTAAAGCCATCCAACACATGCCAGCATGTAAAACAGATGTTAAACCGAATATGATGATGATGATGATGAATTTGATAATTTATTTAACTTTATCATTTAATGTAAAGAAAACACCAATTTTCGCAATAATTCACTTTATACACAGTAACAGGAATATTTATACACACATTAGATTATATGCACAACACATTATGGATAATTTTTTTCGCTTCATTTGGCTTTATCGTACAGATTGAATTTAAAATTTTGGATAATGACATTACCGAAAAATGTAAGCTTATTGCAAAATTCCTTTTTTTGGTGTGTGTGTGGGGGGGGCAATGGGCATTGTACATTTGTTTATATAGTACAAAAAAATTAAATGTTGACTTTCTAGAAAGAAATTTATCAGTGAAAAAAAAATGTCTCCCCTGAAAATATTGTATTTGCTAAACAAATAAGTAATTGATGTTTTATGTTGAATAATTATAATACTTTGATTGTTTTTATTACTTCCACCAGCGTGAAATGTGTAGAATAATAAAAGCGTGTTGTTTCTTTATTTTTAACAAGCTGTACTTACCGTCCCATTTGACATAATAGTTAGAGTATTCATATTAGTCCAAGAGACCGGGGTTCAATCTTCGGTTGAGTCATACTAAACGCCCCAAAAATGGTACATGATGTCCTCCTTGCTAAACACTCAACATTATAACGTGAAGATCAAGGGTAAGTAAAATAATCCTGAAAAAGGAGTGGTGCCCTCCCTTACATCTCGGTGTAGTAGCAAATGAACAGGGAGTCTGTGGGTCGCCCTTGACTATAGTCGATCACTTTACTTTTTTACCTACGAGGCAGTACTGTAGCTACTCTGTGTCCTGTGAGTTAAAAAACTATAAAAGTAAAAAAGAAGCAAACTTCTAGCATAAGACCATGCCGGTTCCTAGACAACTGTCGACCCCAACATCAGTCCGTGCCGTGGTTTTCTCTTCGTCTTAATCTTCTCGTTCTGGCGAGTTGTATACAAGAACAAAAGCAACACAGACTCACAAGAAAAAAAACCCACAATACATTGTGTTTGGCAACAGGTGTATGTGTGTGTCGTTGGGCATCCGCTGCTAGTGTCAACCTTTCATTTAAGTTCCAATATATCAGCTAACACCGACCTAACTAAAATAATTTGTCGAGATCATCTACACATCAGCTCCTCTCATCGTCTGCTCGACCCGATCTGAATCTCTGCTGAACTTTCACTCCTTGAGTCTACCCTAATCTAAACTGTCCAATCTACTTGTCTCCTAAATATATCTGCTTTCGGCCGGTAATCTTAGATGTCTGGTCTTTCTCTCAGTCACCCCCAGCTGATCAGCGGAACCGACTACTGTTTTCTCAACCACTCTCTCCATCGCCCTCCGACCACCCAAAAGCTAGCACCTAATGGTCAGGACGCCATCCAGTTTGAGCCACTCCATTGTCTTTCACCAATCTTAATTCCTGATCACTTTTCCATTTTTACTGAGTCATTTCCCAACTCAACATTCTTGGCTGTAGGGAGGGGGGGCAGTCCATAGTATCACGCTAACGCTGATATTTAAAACACATTTCTAAGAATTTTATTTGGTGAATTTTATCCAAATTCAATAAAAATTGTCTTATCAATATTGAAAGTGAGAATGAAATTCAATTCTACTCTGAACACTATACTGACCTTAAAAAAACTTTAAATAGTCTATTGTGTAAACAGGTTTAACAAGGTAGTATAAAACTAGTTGAGGTGGTTTGACAGATTAGCATTTCTTATAGCTGAACCGAAACGACAAAAAAAATACAGCAACCATTGTGTTGAATGAAATAATGTATTTCCATAATGTTCGTTAGACCATGATTTTTTGGCAAAGATTAATGTTCTTTGCTCTTACTTGTTTATTAGTTCTCAAGTCTTTCCGTGAGGATTCAATTTGCCATCACCAATTAGTTGGCCAGAGAACTGAACTCTTGCTTTCTTGTCATGTGTGTGTCTCACTTGTAAAAAAACTATTCTCTCCTATACAAATTATATAGAGTCGCTTTTAACAGTAATAACATATTTAAATTAAAAAAGTTACTGCTCATGTGATTTGAAAACCACTATAGTGTGAAATTTGAAAACTTGTTTCTTTATAACAAATATAATTTATTGAAAAAATGCTGGACATTTAGTATAAAACAATAAATAAATAAATGGATTGATTGTAGTTGAGCACGACCCAGAAGGCTCCCTTTTCATTAGCTACTACACCAAGATGTAGGGGAGGGCGCCATTCCTTTCCCTGGATTACTCCACTTACGCTTGATTACTCCACTTATGCTTGATCCCAATTTTATATAAATGTTTTTTTTTGTTTATTTATCTTATTTTATCAGTTCCTGAAAGTCTTTCCGTGAGGATTCAATTTATATTATAGAACTGAATTGTTGTGCTCCTGTTATGTGTGTGTCACGCTTATTACTGCTATCTTCATTTCTGTCGGTTTTGAGTGACAGCGGAAGAGTTATTTTTAGAATGAATATATATTAGAAGTTCTCATTTCTACTTTTATCTATAATTCATCATCATCATCATCAACAACAAAAACAAACAAAAAATTATGAAATCTAAAAGGATAATGTGTGAGACACACTGACAGAAATGTATACTACTACTACAAGGATAGACACAGACGGTCTATATTTGCTGCTACTACAATCCACACTAAACATCATAAATGGAGAGATGACTCTACACAACACACACCGGCTATTTGTTTAAGTTCTGAAAATTCGTCCACAATATTACATGTGTACACACAACAATAATATAAAACAAGACTTTATGTTGAATGAAATAATATGTATTTCCATAATATTCATTACAACATGAGTTTTGGGTATCTAGGTGTGATTTGGACAGATATAAATGTTCCTTTGTTTTGTATTTATCTCACTGGTTCATCAGTTCCAAAATGTCTTTCTTTGAGGGTTCAATTTGTAATCGCCGATTAGCTAGCCAGAGAACCAAACTTTTGCCATATTGTCGTGTGTGTCTTGCTATATTTCTCTTTGTGTAAGGACTAGTGACACAACGGATAAAAGTGCTAAGTAATAATCAGTTCTAAGTGACAGTCTTGTAGAGGTTTTAAGTTCAATTCTCAGTGCAGGCGATACTAAGAATACAATTAAAATTACTTGAGATTTCTACCCGGTCATGGCTGATGGAACAAGAGCTAGCTACTCTCGCGGATAAAATAAAGAGTTCCTTTGGAAATTCCATACAGATTTCCGAGATCGACATAAAGATTGCCGAATTCAACCAGATGCACCCGAAGTAGGTTGGAGGTTACAATCTTGTGAACATAATAACCAAGATGAGAACAGTAATCCAAATCATCAATCCTCATATCAAAACTTCCGAAACATGCAATGTTATGGGTGTCTTGCTTGTTTTTGCTGGGAGAGTAAGAGATGCATCCCTACTGTTCTCGCCAGTTAGTTTTAGAGACAGGGGAAAAGTTATTTTTAGAAATATTAAATATAATCATCATCATCATCATCATCATTGAATCATTACATTTTTATCCATCAGCATTTAGGATTGTTATTTTCAAATACAGTTTAAGAATAAAATTGTTGTCAATCTTCATAGGTTAAAACGTTGGTGTTTAGATTTAACTAGAACACTATCTCTGACCCGTTGAGTCAGTATTTGTTATATACATTATTTAAAATATAAATTTCGTAACTCTTACATTGGTTGATAATCATGTTTTTACAAGAAATATTTA
Source organism: Sepiola atlantica (assembly GCA_963556195.1). Classification (NCBI taxonomy): domain Eukaryota; kingdom Metazoa; phylum Mollusca; class Cephalopoda; order Sepiida; family Sepiolidae; genus Sepiola; species Sepiola atlantica. Next base: position 167,804,510 of record OY744518.1, read on the forward strand.
CTTGAAAATGGATGACGTTATCAAAGTATGAATTGTAACTTTTGGCAACTTTAAAAAAAAAGCTAATTTTGTGATGTCACCCATTCGCAAGTAAATATATATATTTCTTGATAATAATCAATGTTTTTTTATTCGCTCTTCCTCTTCTCTCTCCCCTCCACTCTCTCATTGTCTCTCCTCCCCTTCACCTCTTTCCCCCTTTCTCTTTTAATTATTTATGTCATCTGCCTCCTCCTACTACTTCTCTTATCATCCACTCTTTATTTACGTTATTTATCCTTCCTCCCACCGTCTAAAATATTCATGTACAGATAAAAAGTGTGCACGGTGACTAGTAAGATCATCAGAGTTTTAGTAGTATACGAGAAAAAAAAAGTGACCTGCTGGGTCACCCATTGAACTCGGGTTAGATTGTTTGAATCAGGATAAAATGAATTTGTAAAACCAGTTAAATTTTTAAAAAATAAAAAGACAAAATCCACAATTAGCCTTTTTCTGCTTGTTATACATCCCCTATCTCTCTCGTCCTCTTCTTTGCTCTACAGATATGGTTTAAATAGTATTACTGCTTGTGGTGATATTTCATTTTGTTTATAATGGACTATTCCATCGTTTTTATTCTGTTCTTTCTTTATTACCTTCAACTATTAATAAATAGAGAGAGGGGGAGGTGGAGAGAGTGGTAGATACCGTATAGAATAAGAGTGAGGCGTTCAGACAACGAGAGAGGGTGAAAGTGATGGATCGAAAGTTAATAAAAGATGGTCACTTGATGAGTTATTTGCAAATTACGGTTAATTAGTACAATTAAATGGAAGTTTTTTTCAAACATAACTCAATCCCAAAACTGATGAATATTTAGCATGTATTTTGTGTGTTTAAAATATATAGGAAAAAAAAAGCCTTATGGCAGCAAACGTTGAGTAGCTCAACTTTCGTCAAATAATACACAGATTACATGATGTTCACTGTAATGACTCACCTGTATTTTCTCTTTTCATCAAGCTTGACTATTTCATCATGTGACTCATATTACACAATGGGCAGTTTTGACTGCCTGTCTGGATAAACCTAACCATCAAATGTAAAGGAATTAAATCAATTTATTATCTCGTTTCTGTCGGAGTTGTTCTCCTTCATCTGACAAAAAAGAAATAAGCAAAAGAATTTGTTTGTTTTTTTTTACTTTGAATTATAACATATTTTTATTCCACAGTTAAATGTATTCACAAACAGGCAAACGATTCTCAAACTTGCGTGGTTGACATACTTCTATACCGGTCGGCTACTTATGTCATTTCTGCCCTCGACATCCACTGCACACAAGTTAAATAACCTTTTCCTTACATCATTCGATTTTAGCTCTGAGATCATCAGCTGACCTGATTCCCTACTCCCCATGTTTGCTCACCGTGTTCGTTTGACATACTTACATCATAGGCCAGGAAGGTTTTTCGCTTTGTTGGTTTGTTTCCAAAATAATTATTTGTTCTTTTTACTTTGTCCTCAAACTCATCTTCCGGTAATTTGGATTCAAAACCCACGCCCTGTCTCATAACATTACAACTCGTGTAACACAATGTTAGGCAGGTTGGGGTGTTAGGTGATAAAATATATAGATTAAACGATCATTAATAAAACAACACACTTGGTATATGGATTTACAATTACTCCCTCCCAAAATAAAAGAAAACAGGGGAAAAAAATAAATTAATTAAAGTAAATAAAAGTATTAATAATAATAGTTATAAAAATAACCATAAGTTTAATATGCACACTGCATGCTACATTCACATTCACTGTTGTATGCAATATTACAGCATTGCTGTTAAAATAGATAAATTATGTAATAAGTATATAAATACAATGAAATAAATAAAAAATTAATATTCTTATATTAATAGAATAACACACTTAGTAATATAGATACACATATCATCTTCTTCCTCTACAAAATATTAAAAGTACCCCCAAATAAATTATATAAATAAAAAAAGAGAAAATAAAAATCTTAAAAAACAAAAAAATATTTATTAAAAAAATAAATAGATAATAATAAAATAAATTAATAAACAAATATATTAATAAATATATAAGTTTAAAAAATGTAATAATAGAAAAATAGAATAGAATAATAAACTTACTATATAGATTCACTTTTACCTTTCTACAATTGAATGATATATATCCAAAAGTAAGGTAAAAGATCTAAAAGTTTCAAATAGGTGTAGAAAATCTTTCTCGGCATTTAAAAGAAATTATATATTGGAGATTTTAAAAAATTTGCGTTATATTTGTATGTATGTGTATATATATATGTGTGTATATATATGTGTGTTTATGTGTGTGTGTGTGTTTATGTACATGTATGTGTGTGTGTGTTTATGTACATGTATGGGTGTATCTGTTGGTACACATAAGGGAGATAATTCATTACTATTTTATAAGATATATATATGTAATAAATAAAATATGAAACTAAAAGTATACTTTTAGTAGATAGGACCTGTAGTGAAATGGTTTAAGCTCAATATACGAGATAGAACAATTATAAAGATAGATGAAAAAAGAGGGATAAACATGTATGAATGACAAATTTATTTCAACTTCGATTGTTCAATACAAGGTATACTCGGTAAAAACATGTTTATCATTCTTTTCTTAAGCCAAGGCTTTTCAAAGATTAAAATCTTATCATCAGAGGAATTACATCGATAGATAAGTTGACAGTAGAAAAGCAAAAATTCAAAATTTGAAAAAATATCAAGTAATGGAGAGTGAGAATGTGCGTGTAAAAAGATATGGGGTCCGTCCAGTTAATGAATGTCCGTTAATAAGATGTCCGGGGAAAGGAGATTTAAAGATGGAAAAAGGGGGTTTCGTGAAGGCAGCGTTGAAAATCTTCAAAAAGAAGTAAATCCAATAGAAATATGTTTAGTTCAATCGTAGATAGAACGCACTTATTCAGATATAATTTTGAGAATTAGGGCCATTTTAAAATACTTCCGTGGACCGAGAATGAAAGTAATTTTTCAGAAGTTGAGTTTGAAATTTGCAGTCGGGAATTTAAGTAGTGACTTCGATCGAGTCTAAGAAAAGCGACAGCTCTAGTTGGAGACAACGCCAAGTAAAGAAGTGGGGGGAAAGGGGTAAAGATAAAGGAGGTGGGTAATACGGTTATTTAAATGAACTATGGCTGATTCTAGGAGAAGAGAAGAGGAAGGGTTTGTTTGGTTAATGCTCATTGCTAGTAAGCAATAAACCGATGCGAGTTGGGGTTGGGTATTATAAGCTAAAAAAGAAGTGATTCAGGTAAGTAAGTAGTTCTGAAAGGGGGGGGGGGTCCCGTAATTAAAACAGATTTTTATACAACCTTATATATCATTCAGAAAGTTCAAATTGGGAAATTATGATCAGACGATTGGAAATCATCCGCAATTTTTTTTTTATCCTCCCCCATACATATAAATATTTTTAATTAAAAAGAAAAAAAATTTTTTTGACCCTCCCCCCAATTTTTTTCTTTACCCTGTAACATACATAGTAATATTTTCAGTTAAAAGAAAAAAAAAATGTTTACCCCCCCCCCCCAATTTATTTTTACCCTCCCCCATACATAGTAGTATTTTTTGATAAGAAAAAAAAAAAATTTTACCCCCCCATAAAATTTTTTTTACCATACATAAGAATATTTTTAGTTAAAAAAAAAAAGAATTTGACACCCCCCTAAAAAAAATTTTTTTTACCCCCCCCCCATACATAGTTAAAAAAAATTTTTTAAATTAGAAGGTCATATCAAAGAACTCATGTTTAAATATGGTATTGAAGGCGCTTACATCATATCAAAGAACCAGTTGTGTTATTCTTCCAAAATGATTACCCATTTAGTAATGGCCGAGATATTTGTTGCTTAACTTCAATTTACAACAAAACACCTTGTCTTAACAACGTAATGAAAATAAAGAATTATAATGTGAAAAAAATCCTCTCACAATGACGTCACTTCCGGAAGGATGAGTCAGCAATTTATTTTTTCAAAATGGTCACCCATTTACTAATGGCTGGGATATGCCTTGCTTAACTTCAATTTACAACAAAACACCATGTCTTAACAACGTAATGAAAATAAAGAATGATAATGTGAAAAAATCCTCTCACAATGACGTCACTTCCGGAAGGATGAGTCAGCAATTCTTCCAAAATGGTCACCCATTTAGTAATGGCTGGGATATGCCTCGCTTAACTTTAATTTACAACAGAACCCCTTGTCTTAACAACATAATGAAAATAAAGAATGATAATGTGAAAAAATCCTCTCACAATGACGTCACTTCTGGAAGGATGAGTCAGCAATTAATTCTTCCAAAATGGTCACCCAGTTACTAATGGCCGGGATATACCTAGCTTAACTTTAATTTACAACAAAACACCTAGTCTTAACAACGTAATGAAAATAAAGAATGATAATGTGAAAAACTCCTCTCACAACGACGTCACTTCCGGAAGGACCAGAAGGACGAGTCAGCAATTTATTTTTCCAAAATAGTCACCCATTTACTAATGGCTGGGATATGCCTTGCTTAACTTTAATTTACAACAGAACCCCTTGTCTTAACAACATAATGAAAATAAAGAATTATAATGTGAAAAAAAATCCTCTCAAAATGACGTCACTTCTGAAAGTATGACTTGGCAATTTTAACAGTACTTGCCATTGAAAGTATGGTTTAAAAAACACGCTGTTTTTTTAATGAAATGTGTTTAATTAATTGTATGAATAATTTTTATTAATATCACCTTATCGGAAAATATTGTAAATACATATGTAAACTTGATAATAGCAGTTATAAGTGTATATTTGTGAATATGAATTTAATAGAAGTTTAAAAGAAATGAATTATGTAAATTGTAAAACCCGTCTAGTGTCTCAGCGTGCTTTTGTAAAAGTATATAAAGAAGTTGAAAGAGTATTCACACCCGATCTTGGGTCACATCTTACTTGTGGGAGTAAGATAAAACTGGCCTTGTGCCTAACTCCTAGCGAAGGAGTAAATAAATATTTTAAGTAAGATTCTAGGTGTCAGAACTCCTCCAGGATGCCCGCTCCTAAATTTATTTTGTATCCCTGACCCGCTCTAACAGTACTTATTCTGGAGGGCACCGCACATCCCGACAAACCCATCCCACCATTTCTTTTGCCCCCATAGAAAGGCCCACACCCACCTTGGAACTGACTTTCTTGCTTTCGGTTTTTACCGGAAGACAACGAGCAGTTCATACCTTAGATAGGATGGGGGGGGGTCCTACTAACTTACCATAATTAGCATTTTATTTTGTTCTTTATTTTTATAATCCCTTTTCTTTTTATTTATTTTTGGGGGATTATTTAAGGCCTTAGTTTTTGTTCTCTCATTCCCATCATCAACATTGTACATATTTTTCTGTAAATAAAATTCACTTCAAACACCTGGGGATATTTTAAGTAGCTTAAGTCCATAGAGTGAATGTGGTATTGTGGTAACTGAAACTAGTTTCTAGGGTATAGACCATGTGGACGACCCCCATTCTCCCCCCATACCCCTTTTGGCTTTGTGCCACATAAAAATTATTCTGTAATCTGTAATTCTTTTGATAAATAAAAGTTTAAGTAAGATTCTTGACACGTTTTCTGTTCGAATCGCAGTCTCGTCTTGAAATTTCTTTCTACTTTATTTATATTACTTTGATGGGTTTCGGCTTCAGACAGACAGACGGACAGACAGATACATAATCTCCATTATTAATAGATTTGGATATATATGTATATATATATATGTGTATATATATGTGTGTATATATATATGTGTATATATATGTGTGTATATATATATGTGTATATATATATGCGTATATATAGGTATATGTATATATATGTATATATATATGTATATATATGTATATATATATGTATGTATATGTATATATATATATGTATGTATATGTATATATATATATGTATGTATATGTATATATATATATATGTATGTATATGTATATATATATGTATGTATATGTATATATATATATGTATGTATATGTATATATATATATGTGTATATATATGTATGTATATGTATATATATGTATGTATATGTATATATATGTATGTATATGTATATATATGTATATATATATATGTGTATATATATGTATATATATGTATGTGTATATATGTATGCATATGTATATATATATATGTATATCTATGCATGTATATGTATATATATATGTATATATATGTATATATATGTATGTATATGTATATATATGTATGTATATGTATATATATGTATATATATGTATATATATGTATGTATATGTATATATGTATGTATATATATATATGTATATGTATGTATATGTATATATATGTATGTATATATATATGTATATGTATATGTATATATATATGTATATCAAAGTAATCCAGGTAGAGTAAAAATCCACAGGGTAGAAATCCAAAGGGAATCAAACCGGGCTTACAAAAGAGTGCTCAATAAAGATATAGAGCTGTATTGTGAATGTTTTTATTCGAAACGGTACATGGTCTGCTACACTGGCATGTTGATGTTATCGATCTACAGCTATCGAGAGCTGAGGCCTCATCGGGCAGAAAGTTTTTTTTCTTGATCCGACCCGGTCGGTGAAGTCCAGGAAGAATGGAGTCCAGCAAAGAAGAAGAAGAGGAAGAAATAAAAATCATGTGACCAATTTTTAAAAAAAAAATATATATATGCCGTTAGAAAAGTTTAATTTTACCCAACGCTGAGTAATTTGTACAATACCCCCTAAATAATACCATTAAAACAAAAATCCCAATATCAACCAACCCCCTAAAATTAACACTTATAAACATCTCCAAACCAGATAATTTTAACCCTCAACTACAAGTATAATATAATTACCCCCCCCCCCTTTTTTGGAATAAATATTAGAACACCTTCAAGTAGAACTTTTGGGATATGTATGTGCGGGTGTACTATGTGGATGTATGTACATGCATACGTGTGAAAATATGAAATATGTAACTATTTGTATGTATGTGTATGTGCTTGTATATGTATGTATGTGCGTGTGTATGTGTATGTATGCATATGTATCTATGGGTTAATGTATATATGTATGCGTATGAGTGCATGTATGAATGTCCATGTATGCATGCATATATATGTATATGTATGTATATATGAGTGCGTGTATGCGCCTATATGTGTGTATAGCCATTCCCCATATACTTAACCTTGGCCATAAATACTTAATTTACGAAACCCAACAAAAGTCAACCACATATTACCAAAATCATATAATTTAAAAAAAATTATATATTGATTACTTTACCCAAAAGTACTGGCTCCCATCATTTCTAGTCCCCCCACTCATGGACAATAAATTCTTTTAACAACTTTAACTAAAACACCCTACCGCCAATATTATCTTTAATCTTCTGACAGATTTTAATACAATCACAACGAATAATAAAATCTATCAATTCATATATGACTTTCACTAAAAATAAAAGTAATTACCACTATGTTTTATTAATTAATTACCAACTATTATTTAAAATCAAAATACATTTATTTATACTCCAAAATAATTAAAACCAAATATAATAGTATAATTCATTAATACCAATGTCATACATTTATACACGATTCTTACTAAAAATAAGCCCCATTATATTTTATTAACTCATTATCAAATATTATCTAGAATTAAATTTATCAATACCACTGCCATTAATTTCATATATGACTCTTACTAAAAATAAAAGCAATTATCGCTATGTTTTATTAATTAACTACTAAATATTACTTAGAATTAAAATACATTTATTTATCCATCAAAATAATTAAAACTAAATATCAATTGATCAAGATATAGCGGTAAAATGTATTAATACTAATGTCATGAATCTATATACGTTTTTTTACTAGAAATAATCACCATTATATTTTATTAATTCATTGTCAAATTAAATTTATTTATCACCAGTAAAAACTAAATATCACTCTAAGCTTTTTGCCGCGATAACGTAGACATCTGCACTAAGGAATTGAAACACCCCCCACCCCCCCAACACGGAACAACACCTGCCAAATATCGGTCGCGTGCCATGAATCCTAGCTAGACACATCAGATACGACAACTTCTCAAATGGCTACAGACACACACCCTAACACCCTCCATACCCCTCTTTCTTTCGCTTCTCTTTCCCTTTCTTTTCCTTCCCCCCCGGCCTCTCTCTACCCCAGCTCAGCGTTGGGTAAAAATAAAATTATGAATTACTGTAAATTAAACTTTTCTAACGGCATATATATATATATTTTAAAAATTGGTCACATGTTTTTTATTTCTTCCTCTTCTTCTTCTTTGCTGGACTCCATTCTTCCTGGACTTCACCGACCGGGTCGGATCAAGAAAAAAAACTTTCTGCCCGATGAGACCTCAGCTCTCGATAGCTGTAGATCGATAACATCGACATGCCAGTGTAGCAGACCTTGTACATGTTCGAATAAAAACATTCACTATATATGTATATCTATATATGTGTGTATATATATATATATATATATATATATATATATATATATATATATATATACACACACAGTCTTTTATCGAGTACATCAAGTCAGACCATTAACAATACTGAGGGAATAATAACTTCTAATGGAACCAGTTACACTAAAAATTGCAAGTAGCATGAAATGGCTGTTTCATCGAGTTCATCAAGTCAGATCCCAGGCAATTCAGTAACCGACAACAGCTGATCAGGAAGTGACAACATTCAAGCAGAGAGAAAGGGTGTGTAAATGAAAGAGGAAAGAGAGGAATTCACAGGTTTTTATATATGGAAAAGAGTGAGAAAATTCAGAGAGGGATGAGGGATAAGATCAACTTTTTGGGGCATTTCGAAAATGTATTTTCTTTGATTTACTGATTACATTAAAACTGGATAAAAAAAAAGTCAATCAAACGTTGTCGTTATCGTCATCAACATCGGTATAACATCTTTTTACATTATGGCATATGATGGACGACTTTTAGAAATCAATTTTCAAACTAATCTACCTCTGACAGGTCTTTATTTGTTCCTCATTCTCTCAAATCTATCCTTATCATTTTCTCCCATGTTTGACCCCCAAAAATTGCCAAATTTTGTTTTTTGGTGGTTTTGTGCTAAGTTGGATCTAGTCTACAACAATCGTAGTATGGGAAAGTGTCAAATTTCGAATGTGACTTTTTTGGGTTTACAAGTCATTTTCCATTTACATGTGAAGCACTAACTCGGTCAGTTTTCATGATAAATCAATATATCTTGGATTTTTACCCAGGTTTTCAGGGTCAATCTTTCACATGAAAGGGTTACCAGTGATGACAAATACACCCTTATACAATATCAAGATGTACCCCCTACACCCATTACCCTTGTGGCAGGTACACCTTAGGGTATTGCATCTTTCCGAGCAGTTGAAATGAATGATCTGAATTAGTGCATCTGGAGCAGAGCTTTTGTCCGTCATAGTGAGAATAGTCTGGTTGAAGCAAGTCAGTCATGGCAGACCAAGACAAAAAACGGCAGACTTGAAACTTGTTGAAATGATGAAGATTGATATAATAGATTACCATTGTTTAAAGCATGTCAACCGTGGCATTGAATTTCAGTCCCTCCCCATATATGTGATCGCAAAGTGGACAATTTGTTTTAAAATGTCTAATTTGTTCATCTATAATGTAGTTGACAAAAGCATTATTAATTAGAGTCTGTGTAATATTTATAAGTTCATGTTGAAAAATAATTGATGAGGAGATTAGTTTAGCTAGGAATAATAGGTTTTTGATAATTGCGGTTTTGTATGGGAAAGGTCATTAGATGTTATAGTTAAGAATAGAAACGTTTTTATTGGTAGGTTTTATATACGTTGATGTAGAGAATCCGTTAGGATTAGTATCTATTAGATTAACTAAGAAGGGGATTTGATCGTTTTTTTTGTTTTTTACTTCATATGCAAATTTGAGTACAAAGAGTTTTGGGAAATTATTTTGAAAAAAAAAAAACATATACGTAGGTGTGACTACCACAACTCTCTCCTGACATCTCACTATGCAGCTATCTGACAACACCTTTTCTGGGAATCATCAGTGTGGAGAGTGAATGTTCTGCCAGTCGCACGATTTGAACCCCAGACCCAAGTCACCTTTAAACTTTCAAGTTTGAAGCTCTCTATCGATGCGGCCAACTTAACAGCCATGCGGAAAGAAAAAAAAATTAAAGTCTATTTATATCTTTACAAGCGGACATATATATGACAACAGTGTTCCACAATCCAATTGGACGGAACATCGCATTAGGCATTAATTTGGCAGCCTATTTTTACTTCTCTTAAAGGGCCCATCTTGCATTAAGGATATTATATATATAAAACTAATAAAACTAATCTCCCTCTCTATAAATATATTTTACCAAAATCAGCTACATAAGAATTATAAAATAGATGAACACATATTAAAAACTATGATTAATAAAAATGTATTCCTGTTGATCCAAATAAAAAAATAAAACTGCTTATTTATTATAGCAAATTTAAACCTTCTAACCTTATCATCACCAACAATTCTTCCCTCGTCGACTGGGATTTTGGATAAGACAAACCTTGTATATAAATTGAAATGTCTACCCCAACTCTGTCGAAAGCTGACTTGTTGTTTCTGTGTGATTGGTCCCTCAATTTCTATTGATGACTTCAACAAGATTCCAGGTGATTCTGACATGATGCCAAAGCATGACCATCAAGATCGCCATATACATGTAATTTGTGCATACATCAAGTATGATTTTCCATGAGGTTGGGACATATCAACTGAAGATGCTGAGTTGCCCTTTATGTGTTTCTGAGTTGCTCTTGTTCACATCCCTTGATTCATCTTTGCCCTTTTATCGTCCCCACATCAAGGAAATCACTGTCATTAGACAGATCTTAAATTGACGAGATATCCTGTCTGTTTAACTTTCTACTAACAGTCATATCTGTCGTGATTTTCATGGTCACAATGTAGAATGGCTAGTCTACTCCAACAATACTGTTGATGAAGGACGGTTTTGTTATGAGTTTTCCCTTACCTATGAGCTGAATCAGACAAACTAACTCATATACCTGATCTTGACGACGGACATTTTGCAAGACTTCTTAACCTTTTCCTGACAACTTGTTCCAAGTAGTGCACATCTACTTCTCTATCTCCTTTGGGATCTTTTGATCACTTGGTCGTCTCCATTAAGATCAAATCTAAATTCAGGGAGACCTGTTGTCTATTTCCATTGCAGAATGTATTGATATTCAAGAACTGATTGAGATAGATTGAGATCTTTCATCCCTGAAATTTGCCTGCATTTCATTTTCAGAAAAAATATATCGTGTGTCGCCTTCAATATATTCGATTGGTTAATCTTTGCCATTAAGAGTTTTATACTTTCTAAAAGATTCCAAAAGAGACCAAACAGTCAGCCATGTTTCATTCCTGATTGTGCTGCTACCATTGCTCACAGAAACTACTATTTCAATTACTATCAACAGTATAGATACCCTAAAACCAAAGCCGCTATTAAACCTGCCCGGAACTGTTGCAAATGGGTTATAGAAAATGTGAAAGAGTCCTATACCCAATCTGTTTAAATCGGAGTTGCTGAGGAGAGGCTATGTTCTTGAAAGTTTTGGAGAACAACAAATAGGTTTCTGAGTAGATATAATACTTCTATTCGCACCAGCATTATGGGCCAGGGGTGAATTCTTTGCAACCTTACAGAGCCAAACTTTTTGCAAATAATTTTGCCTTAATTTCCAGCCATTGTGATCAGGGTCACCTACTTTTGCAATTTCCCCCTATGACTGAACATACTTGAAGTGATATACTTATGTCTGTCGTGGATGTTACAAAACTTATGTCTGTCCTGGATGCCAGCAAGGTAACTGGTCCTAACAACATCCCAGTCATTGTGCATAAGAATCTGCTGCCGGAACTAGCTCCTATCCTTGCAAAGCTTTTCAATTATTGCTTAAAAGAAAAGTGTTTTCCATCTTCATTGGTTTGCTCAATATTTAAATATTTCAAAAATACTGGTGATTGGTCTTCTACATCTCACTACAGACCAATCAGTCACATGTGCGTCATGAGTAAGTTGTAGGAGTCTGTGATAAATCAAAAATTTGTCAAAGCAATATACTTAGTGACAAGCAATAAGATGTTCTTACTGCAAGATCAACTGCTGATGTGCTGACCACAATATTGCACAGGATCAGTGAATCTCTTGATGGAAACCTTGTTTCTCGAGCAATAGAACTCAACATATCAAAAGCTTTTGATAGAGTCTGGCACAAAGGGTTGCTTCACAAACTTGCTAGCTATGAAATGTCTGGCAATGTCTTCGCAACCATCAAATCCTTGCTCTCTGATGGATCTATAAAAGTAGTTGTTTATGGTCAGTAGTATCAAGGATCTATTCTGGACTCAACTCTCTTCTTGATCTTCATTAAATATCTTCCAAATCATCAGTTATTTGCAAAGTACATAGAAACTGCTATCCGTTGCACTTTACCGCTATTGAATACTTCAGAAATGAAAGAATATAGAAAATTATTATTAGAGAGTGGCTGAATCAACATAGAGCAAAAGAAATACTTATATAGATAGGAGAGAGATGGGTGACTTGTGTAGTTAATTATAAATTATGGCCAATTAGAATAGTTAAAACAAAATTTATTTTCAAACATAGCTCAATCCCAGAACTGAAGTATATTTTATGGTATATTTTTGTCATTAAAGTATATACGAAAAAGCCCGAGGGAAGCAAACGTTGACACACGTTGAGGAAAAAGAGAGAAAAGAAAAAATACTGCAAAGGCAGACATGTTGGTGACAATCGAGGGGGTGAGGTCTGCTAGGAAGGCAGGGAAGCAGGTTTAGAAGCTTAATGTTGAAATACGAGGTATGACGATTGATACGGACGGTATCGGTAGGGAAGAGAGAATAAGAACCTTGGCAACCATTTTTTCTTCTGTTTGTTTTCTATGTAACTATCTGTTAGCTGGGTGTCATTTTACTTTCATTTTTGTTTCACGCATTCACCAACTCCCTTATCTTTTTTCTCTTAATTTCCTGTCAGAAAATATTTATATTTTTGGAACAATAATTCAATGCAAGAATATGACATTTTGAACAAGTCGTCAGCCCCTCTGAAGGAAATACGTAAATGATCACCACAAGTCGTCCTCCTAAGGAAATGGCAACATGCTCACCACAGGTCATCATCCTACAGAAGTGGCGACATGCTCACCACAGGTAATACTCCTAACGAAGTACCGACATGCTCACAACAAGTCATCCTCCTAACAAAGGGCTGACATGCTCACAACAAGTCATCCTGTTAAAAAAGTGCCGACATGCTCACCACAAGTAAATTTTTAAGGAAATGCCGACATGTTCACCACAAGTGATCCCCTTAAGAAATTGCCGACATGCTCACCACCAGTCGTCTTCCTAAGGAAGTGCCAACATGCTCACCACAAGTCATCCTCCTAAAAAAGTGCCGACATGCTCACCACAAGTTATCATCCTTAGGAAGTGACGACATGCTCACCACAAGTCGTATTCCTAAGTAAGTGCTGACATGCTCACCACAAGTCGTCCTCCTAAGGAAGTGCCAACATACTCACCACAAGTCGTATTCCTAAGGAAGTGCTGACATGCTCACCACAAGTCGTCCTCTTAAGGAAGTGCTGACATGCTCACCACAAGTTATCCTGTTGGATAATGGCCCTGTGGGGCCGGACGCATGTTGAAGTGGGCGTATGTGTGAGAGATCGTTTGGTTTGGCTTACGCGATTTAGAGCGAGTGGACCCGTACAGTCGAGTGCAAAATAAACTGGTTCTCACAGTCGGAGCTCACAGACGTTGACAGGGCCACCACGTTGACGAGACCTCAGGTCAAGGGTTAAGGTGCACCTGCGCATAGGGGTTTTGTGACGTCACGGGCTTTTGTGTGGGAAACTGAGTTTTGCCAGTCGGGTTTTTGGAAGCAAGCCGAACAGACTATTTCTCTATGTAGTTCGAAATGAAAAATGGGAATTTATTTCCCTAAGAGAATACAGGCATGAGATTCGTTCTTCTCCCCTCCTTGAATGGCTAAGGACTTCAGCTAGGAATTAACTAAGATAGAGTAGTAATTTTATTTCTCCCTTAGCGTTGGTGAAACATCTCCAAGATCGACACGGTAGACTGAAGCCTGAAATAAACCAATCAAAGTATAAAATATAGTTTGTCTCGTATGAAGCTTTTTGTTGTAGCGGCGATGTTCACGGCAGTACGGAAGAGAAGAAAGAAGACAACCACTCGACGACACCCGTCCACGCGACGAGAAATTAAAAGGTATGCAACATATGCCTTTTTGGTGTTAAAAATGACCAGTTGTTTAAGCGAGAACTGCCACGGCCCATTCCGGGATGGGTATACAAAGCGAGAATTGCCACAGCCCATTCCGGGACGGCTATGCAACAATCCTCCTAAGAAAGTGCTGACTTGCTCACCACAAGTCGTCCTTCGAAAAAAGTGCTGACTTGCTCACCATAAGTCGTCCTCTGAATTTTTACACCTTGGCAATGATTTTGCCACACGTTCGAACACTGACAGAAACTATGCTTGAATGAACCATAATCACACTAGTTGGCCCATTTAACTGAAATGAAGAACAAGCGCAGCTCGTTTCTGCCGACCACCTCCTGCTACGGACACTGCCCTGCTTTTTTAAAGAAATAAATGTGAGAAAAAGAAATAAATAAAAGCCTCAAAAAGTGAATAGAACTTTCTTTTTTAACCACGTAAAAAAGCGAGTAAAACACACAAAACCTTTGCCTGCTGAGCCAACAGAACTTTTCCGAGTTACAAACGCTATTAGTACTGTAGGCTCCCTGTCGAAAAGACAAATTTTATATAAAAAAAGGATGAAATAAAAAATCTTACAAATCGTTTCCATACGATTAATAAAACCCCTTTTTTGTTATAGTTACAGAAATACTTTTCGTTGTTCCGTTTCTTTACGAGAAGATAAAAGGATAAACCCTTAAACATCCACTCATTCATCCCCTTACAAATGGTGACCCGACGCTAAAAGGAAACAAAACAGACCTGATATACGAAACGTAAGGAAAAAACGGGGGGGGGGGGGGGAAACCCATTGAAAAGTTATTTCTGCGACGAAAAGGTTTTAAAACTCAACCCCACGGCGACAAAAAAACTCCGTCGTTTAAAAAAAGCAACAAAAAAAGTCACAAATTGAACAAGAAACGAAACTCCGCGTTTTTGTAAACAGAAAAAGAAACAATTCCAACCTTGAGAGATTCGGAAACTTTTTAAATTCTCTTTAAAAGCTTTTTTTTTTTTTTTAAAGGGGACAGTTATTTTTAACACCAAAAAAGAAACGGAACAACGAAAAGTATTTCTGTAACTATAACAAAAAGGGGTTTTATTAACTCAAGGTTACCTATACCGTTTGGTATAAGTAGAAGAGAGTGGGACGGTGTCCATCTGAGGAAGAGGAAGAACATAAGAGTTCTTAGGGCTGCCCGTGGATTTGTTCATGTGAAGATGGTAGTGGTCGTCGAGTTAGACGACGGCGGCAGGAGAGAGAGAGAGCGTTTCCTCGTTCCTCGCTGGTGCTCCCTGCGATGTGTCCAAGCTGGTGCCAGGAGGTCGTCTGATCTCCTTCCTCGAACCCTAAGGGGACATAAGTAGTCCCTTAGGGAACTAACGATATTACTGCGCCCTGTGATTTGATTGGACAAGCCAGCTCACAGGGACAGTGATTACGCATTCAAAAGTAGTCCCTATTGGTGGCTGCTACAGGTTGGCCGAGAGTTTTATTCTAATTCGTTTTATATAAATTATGTGTGTGTTTTTAACGGGTTTTCGGGTGTCAACTATTCTGTTCTTTACACTGATCGAGACATTAGAGTGAACTCTGAACTTTAGATTAATTTTAGAATGCTACTTGACCTAATATTTTTTAAAGATTTAGATCCAGGTGACATATTTATAAATGTCTTTACTTTATTTCAAGCGTATTAAAAAAAATTTAATAAAAAAGAGGTGGTTTATTTTTTAAAGTTTTTAGTTTAGACGTTTTCAAACTTGTTAAAAGAAATAAAAAAAATTAACAAATACGCCTACAAAGAATTTTCATAGTTTTTTCCCAGATATCTGTTTCACTATCAGACACCCTTTGTGCGACGTAAACACCCTATGTGCGACGTGAAAATACGAAACTGAGTTTTCCTGGGAATTATTTTAGTTTCACTATCTTTAGAAATCACGAAGTTTCACTTTATTTTGAGGACGATCTTTACAACTTACGAGCGGGTCGACATCGAAATCTTTCTGAAAGTCTTCTCCAATTTCAAGATGTCTGATACAGTTCGATCCGATCCCAACGATGAATCTCTCGATATGCCTAGCTATGATTGTCTGGACGAGGAACATGTGCCCTCAAAACCTAAAGAGGAAACTGACAAGGGTACATTAAAGGCTGATAGTTCTGAATATAAACCACCATCTTCTCTAGATGTAGCAGAAGAAAAAGATGTGGACAGCATCGACGCACCTTTGGTTTCGTTGGCAGAAGAAACGCTCACAAAAGAGGACCCGAAACCCGAAGAGGAAACTGACGTGGGTACATTAAAGGCTGATGAATTTGACGCAACATATTCTCTACCTGACGCAGAAGAAAAAGATTCTCTGGTTCAGTCGACAGAAGAAACGTCTCAAAAAGAGGACCCGAAACCCGAAGAGGAAACTGACAAGGGCGATTTAAAGGCTGATAATCTTGAACAGCAATCACCATCTTTTCTGGGTAACGCAGAAGAAAAGGATGGGGACAGCATCGACGCATCTATGGCTCCGTCGACAGAAAAAAAGCCTAAGAAAGAGGACCCAAAACTCGAAGAGGAAACTGACAAGGGCGATTTAAAGGCTGATAATTCTGAATGTGGATTATCATCTTTAGATGTCACAAAAGAAAAAGATGGGGACACCACCAACGAATCTGAAGGCGGAATATCTCCATTTCCCCCCTTGGAATCAGAAAGAAACTCAGATTTAAAAACAGATAAAGTTATTGAAGATAAAAGCGCCGACTTGATCGACACCCAAGATGTTGACCCCAAGAAATTAAATGGCAGTGGTTTGATTCCAAACGAACCTGCTAATGTCCAACAGAAAAAGGATCTGGAAGACGAAAAAATAGAACGGAAACCGAAATGGGTGCAAGAGAAAGGTATTATTTAATTTATTATTATTTTCTAAAAATGTAATCAACAATTTAGCGCATTAATATTGATTGCGACGAAAAGGTGTGGAAGCCATTTTGCATCCAATAATTCAGTTCTAACTTTATAACCATTTGGTTCAATTAATAATTAAATGATCAAACTATACCGTAATAATAAAGTTTAACTTTTAAAAATACCTATTTAAACAAGCAAAAAATAATTTGATAAAGGAAAAACAAATACATGGCATAGTCAAGAAAGAAAAGCGAAATAAAAGTTCAAGTAAAAATGTTCCCAGGCAACGCCGGGTATGATAAAGTCGTCATTTTCTTCAAAACCAAGAAAAAAAACGGTAATCATTACTATTACCAACAAAATAGTTTAAACAAAATACAGTTGGGAAATTAGTCAAAAATAATTTCTTCTGCTTTACTTACTGATTTGTGAGCTATTTACGTTAAAACATATTGAAACGAAGTTTTAGGCAATTTAATTTGCCTTAAATAGAGACTGTGAGTAAAATAACTGGTTATAGCTGAACGGGCAACGCGCATTATTTTACGCAGTCACTGTTTATGGCAAATTAAATTGCTTTAAACTTGTAAAAATATTCATTATTTTTTTTTACACAAATAGGTCACAAATGAGCAAAACAAGCTAAATAAATTGTTTTTGAATAATTTCCAAACTTAAAAATAATTTATGTCGGTAATAGTAATGAAAATCTCGTTTTATTTTACGTTCATTACATTTTTTATTTTAATAAATATTCGATTAATAGTAAAAAATAGATTAAAAAAAAAACAATTCGATGTATAAGTCACGTAATCGCGAGAAACACAAAAAGTTATCTTATAATTTTTATGAATATAAGAAAAGAAGAGATTACTCATTTAATTATTAAAACTAACCGTTTTCATTTGTTACGAGATTACCGCGAGCCGTGGTATTTGTTGTATATATTATTAAATATTTATTTGGAATTTCTAAATATTTATGAAAACCTTTTGGGGGTACTGTTTATGACTTAAGTAAAGAAAGAAAATAATTTCGTAAAACTACGTGGATTAAACGGCGCCCTAAAGTGAAGTTTGACACTCCCCCGCTCCGGCAAATATTTATTTAATAAATGTTTTATCGCAGTTTTTAGTGTCCAATTGAAATGGTCGTTTATGAAGAAAAATAAAGTAAATGGGATTTTTGCTTATTAAAAAAATGAAAAAAGTATGAAAAAAAAAAAAATTTCTTAGAAGCAAAAATAAAATACGGAGAAAACTTCTTAGTTTCAATCTTAATTTCTGATTTAGTATTTAACGTCCTGTTTTGTTTGTTTTAGTTTCTTTTTTCTTTCTCTCCAGAACCTCCGTTTTGCAATCGAAAAGAAATTAAAATGAAAAACTTCTTAAAGCAAAAAATAAAAAAATAAAATAAAGCAAATAACTAATTATAATTATTTCTTTAAAAAGTTTGTTCATCATAGAAAACATAAACAACGCCCATTTTTGGGGGATTTTTTTACTATCACACCCCCGCCAACCCACTCAGATTCTACTTTTTTAGGCGATTACATGTAAACAGCCTGCAAAGTATTCGCAAGAAAAGGAATTTAATATATATATATATATATATATATATATATATATATATATATATATATATATATATATATATGGCACATGTTCGTCTTTAACCACTGTCCGTTTTTCACAACTTTTTACTGACCATTTTTCTTTTCTTTTTTCGGTGTACACTTATCTATCAGGCTGCTAGAGAATTCCGGCGTTTTTGGAATTTTTTTTCAAATATTTTACATTTTAGGAGGGGGATCAGTTTCCAATGTTAATTCAACGTAGACTGATCCCCCTCTTTTTGACCATCTCAATTTAAAAAAAAATATTTTTCGGTGTACAATTACCTATCATGTCAGTAGAGAATTCCGGGGGTTTTGGAAAGAAATTTTTAAAAACTGTGATTTTTAGACGGGGGATCAGTTTCCAATGTAAATTCAACGTGGACTGGTCCCCCTCTTTTTAACCATCTCAAATTTTAAAAATTATTCTTTTGCTTACAATTACCTATCATGTCGCGAGAGAATTCCGGGTTTTTTGGAAAGAAATTTCAAAAAATTGAGATTTTAAGACGGGGGATCAGTCTTGTTCGTCTTTTACCATAGTTCGTTTTTCACAACTTTTTACGTCTTAAAATCTCATTTTTTTAAAAATTTCTTTCCAAAAATCCCGGAATTCTCTCGTGACATGATAGGTAATTGTAAGCAGAAGAAGAATTTTTAAAATTTGAGATGGTTAAAAAGAGGGGGATCAGTCCACGTTGAATTTACATTGAAAACTGATTCCCCGTCTTAAAATCACAGTTTTAAAAATTTCTTTTCCAAAACCCCCGGAATTCTCTACTGACATGATAGGTAATTGTACACCGAAAAATATTTTTTTTTAAAATTGAGATGGTCAAAAAGAGGGGGATCAGTCTACGTTGAATTAACATTGGAAACTGATCCCCCTCCTAAAATGTAAAATATTTGAAAAAAAATTCCAAAAACGCCGGAATTCTCTAGCAGCCTGATAGATAAGTGTACACCGAAAAAAGAAAAGAAAAATGGTCAGTAAAAAGTTGTGAAAAACGGACAGTGGTTAAAGACGAACATGTGCCATATATATATATATATATATATATATATATATATATATATATAATGTTTCCTACATAGATGTAACGTAAAATGAGCACCCACTTCCTGGGCAGTTAGCGGTAAATGGAGACACCAATTTTTTTTTCAATTTTTCTTTCGAAAATATTTTTAAACAAAATTCTGAATTTTATTCGGTTTCAGAAAAAAATAGTGCTTCTGCAGTATTGTGTACATATGAAATATTTTCGTCTTTAATTTAAAAGAGTGACATGAAACGGGGAGATAATTCAAAGTTTTTTGTCAAATCTGATTTCTCCAAAAATAGAAGTTGGAAATGGTTATCCTACTAACGGTTCTCCCACACAGAATGCGATAAATTACGTGTATAAGCATTATGAATGGTATTATGGTGTTGTTTTTGTTAAATCAAGGGAGGCGCGAGAACGCTCTATCCTTTAATAAACCCACGAATGGCCTATGCTGGAAATCTCATTTCTTTGATCAATCATAACTCAAAAACCAATAAACCAAATTAGTTAAAACTTTGCACTAAATTTTTATTTGATAGGTTCTATAAGTGTGTAGAATTTCAGCATCATTAGTCAAGGCAACCCAGAGATCCAGAAAGTTCAATCATGAAATCATGTTATCTGTGTGTACGTACATACGCACGTACGTATGTGCCACCCTGTATCTCATCAACTATTTGATGGATTCAGCTGACTTTTGGCAGAGATAGAGGTTCTAAGGTCTAGTTGATGGCATTTTAATTTCAGTTTACCATATACCTTAGTTTTCCAGAAAATTCCAAAAAACCCTAAAAAATTACTAGTCTACATACAGTTTATTCTGTATCTCATCAACTTTTTGATGGATTCAGCTGATTTTTGGCAGAGATAGAGGCCCTGGGCTCTAGTTGATTGCTTTCTAATTTCAGTTTACCAATATACCGTAGTTTCTCAGAAATTTTCAACAAACCTTAAAAAATGACTAGTCCACATACACTTTCTTCTATATCTCATCAGCTATTTGATTAATTCAGCTGTGTTATGGAACAGATAGAGGTTGTATTTTGTTTCCTTTGTACACTGAATATTTTATTGTTTACTATTGTGAATAACTTTATTATATTTCTCCCTGCTCCAAAAATGTTTGCTTGATTTATTTATTTCATTCAAATTAAATATTTTTGCATTGTGTCCTTGTCAATTTTCAAACACACTGACTGTAAAATGATTGAATCACCATTTATTGTTTGCAATGGATACATGGTAAAGTTTAAAAAAATTTGTTCTAGTTTGAATTGTATCATGAGTAAATATACACTCATCATAATTTAAAAAATATATTTACCTGTGAATATTGGAACAAACATTGATTAGTCAAACTACCATCTATATCAGTTATGAGAAGGCATTGTATTGAGGCATAGCCTTTACAAAAGTAGTGACATTCCATAAAAAATGCCAGTATACTGAAATCATATGCCCTTAATAGGGTTAAGATGAAAATTCATATACAATAAATGTAAAATAGCAAGAAAATTCCCAAATTTGTACACTTTTACACTTTTATTGTCATTAAGGATATGCGAGCACACCAGGGCTATGTATTTTACTGGTAGGAATTTTTCTTCAGCGCACCTCACACACTTCATCCACTCATGCATAGAGATTTATACTGTAGTGATGTGATAATGAAATGGTCTGGTTGATATGTAGTCATACTCTTAATGACAATAAAAGTGTAAAAATTTGGGAATTTTCTTGCTTTTGTACATTTAGTGTATATGAATTTTCATCTTAACCCTATTAAGGGCATATGATTTCAGTATACTGGCATTTTTTATGGAATAATATTATGGAGTTTATGTATCTGTCTGTCTGTCTGTCTGAAGCCAAAACTATACTATTTAAGACTATTGTACTTATTATGAAATAGTATAGTATATACTATTTCAGACTAATGTGCTATCTTTAAATGCTCAATTCAGGGGCATAGTGTAGTGTAGTATATGTTCTGTTGTCATGATACCATCCTCTCAAGCATTACCTCCTCCTTTTTTGAGAAGTGTGGAGGTAATGTAGTATCTGTTCTGTTTTCATGATACCATCCCCCAGGCATTTCCTCCTCCTTTTTTGAGAAGTGTGGAGGTAGTGTAGTATGTGTTCTGTTTTCATGATACCATACTCCCAGACATTACCTCCTTCTTTTTTGAGAGGTGTGGTGTTAGTGTTGTATCTGTTCTGTTGTCATGATACCATACTCCGAGGCATGCCCTCCTCCTTTTTTGAGAGGTGTGGAGGTAGTATAGTATCTGTTCTGCTGTTTCACATTATCATTCTTTATTTTCATTACGTTGTTAAGATAAGGTGTTTTGTTGTAAATTGAAGTTAAGCAAGGCATATCTCAGCCATTAGTAAATGGGTGACTATTTTGGAAAAATAAATTGCTGACTCATCCTTCCGGTCCTTCCGGAAGTGACGTAATTGTGAGAGGATTTTTTCACATTATCATTCTTTATTTTCATTACGTTGTTAAGACAAGGTGTCTTGTTGTAAATTAAAGTTAAGCAATACATATCCCGGCCATTACTAAATGGGTGACCATTTTGGAAGAATTAATTGCTGACTCATCCTTCCGGAAGTGACGTCATTGTGAGAGGAATTTTTCACATTATCATACTTTATTTTCATTACGTTGTTAAGACAAGGTGTTTTGTTGTAAATTGAAGTTAAGCAACAAATATCTCGACCATTACTAAATGGGTAACCATTTTGGAAGAATAACAAAACTGGTTCTTTGATATGACGTAGACACCTTCAATAGCATATTTAAACATGAGTTCTTCTTAACTATGTTTGGGAGAGGGTAAAAAAAATTTATTTTGGGGAGGGGGCAAGAAATTTTTAATTAAAAAAAAATTTTTTTAACTGAAAATATTAATATGTATGGGGGAGGGTAAAAAACAATTTTTTGGGGCGTGGTCAATTTTTTTCTTTTTTTAACTGAAAATATTAATATGTATGGGGGAGAGTAAAAAAAAAATTTGGGGTGGGGGTTGGGGTAAAAAAATTTTTTTTTTAGTCTTTTTAACTAAAAATATTTCTATTTATGGGGGAGGGTAAAAAAAAACTGGGGTGGGGTCGAAATTTTTTATTTCTTAATTTTTAACTAAAAATATTCTTGGACGGAAACAAAGAAAATCAATGTCTAACCACCCAAGAAATATGACTGGGGCTCCAGAGGGAGCATATATTTGCTAATAATATTAATGGAGGAATCATTTTGAGTTAAAATCCGGAAACGTACGAAAAGCACGGTTGAAATCTATGAACTATGGAAGAAATTCGTAAATAATCTCAAGTTCGTCCAATATGGCTGCCAAGTGTCACGTTTTAGATCGACTGGTATGTGTTGAACGAAAAACGAACCATTCACAGAAAGCAATAAGCAATAAAGTTTACAAGAAAAGCTAATTAAAAAATATTTGTTAACATTAAATTATTTTCAAATCTAATTTAAATTTTTGAAATAAAATAATATATATTTATAATTTGTTTTGTTTCGTTTCGTTTGATTTCTCCAGATCGACAATTCTGTTTTTCTATCGCATCGCCTCAAGGCGATAAGTCTTTTATAACACGTCTTCTTTTCTATTTTACTAATTAATAGTACATTGATTTTATTCAAAAGACCGTTATACTATCATAATATGAAAAACAGGCACTTGTACAAATGTGGTACACGAGTCGAAATTTATTTTAGAAGAGTGCCAATGGTGTAAGGGGCAGACAACTCTCTTTTTTTAGTACGCAATTTCTCTGAAAATAGAAAATATGCATTTTTTAAATGAGAAGTCATGCAAATTCAATTAATAGAACATTTTTCGAAGAAATAACAATTTGTGAAAATCAACAGTATATTGATAGAACATTTATTGAAGAAAATAGAATTTGGGAAAATCAACAGTATATTTTTTCATTTCAAAACCAACAAAACGAACAGTCCTATTGTTTGGATTAACAGATTTTTAAGATATTAAATTATCGCAGAAATTAACATTTGTGAAAATCAACAGTATATTGATAGAACATTTATTGAAAAAAATAGAATTTGGGAAAATCAACTGTATATTTTTTCATTTCAAAACCAACAAAACGAACAGTTCTCTTGTTTGGATTAACAGATTTAAAAAAATTTTTTTATAGTTTAAAATATTAAATTATCGCAGAAATTAACATTTGTGAAAATCAACAGTATATTGATAGAACATTTGCAAAAAATCCACCACTTTCTGTTGAGTACTTGTTAAATATAATAACTTGCGCATATTCAAGGCATTCACGTCGATTACGTCCATTTTCGGAGAATCAGAGTTGTCTGCTCCTTCTTACACCATTGGAACTCTTCTAAAATAATTTTCGGCTCGTGTACCGCATCTGTACAAGTGCCAAAAAAAATAAAATCTATATATAAACTTATTTTCTAATTTTTTTTTACTTTTCTGTGTGGGGTAACCTTGGAAATAACCAATTTTATTAGCCAATCTACGATTGTATAATCAGACATCATCCAGCGTTTTTATTGTATCGTACGTCGCTCGTCCACGAGCCCAAAAGTAAATAAATTTTAATGTTTCCTTGACTGGCATTTTCGAGTTAAAAAACAATACTTCTTCGCCTAATGGACACCATCGCTCTACAATAGGGACCTTAAAATGACGTCATCAATAATGTTAAATATGTATGGATGAGCAAAAGGGAAACAAATTACTTAAATTTAATACTACACTAATAATAACTAAAAAATATAACTGAAGTGAACACTTTTAAGGGGAAAGAAAGTTTGAATTTTATCAAAATAAATATAAAAAATAGTTTGAAAGGAACGATGTTTGCTATTATTTTGTTTTGTTTTGGCTTGAATCTTATATATAATAAAAATCAAACTAAAAATGAAAATTAAAAAAATATTGGTGTTTGTTAATGATGTAACAGTATTATTTGTCAAATGAGACCATTTCAAAGTGAAAATAAGTTTTAAGTCACGTCGCATTATTGCCAAATAAAATTAAAATTCTAAAGGAAATTTTGAATGGATAAGCCTTTAAATTTGAAAAAAGAAAAATGATAAAAGTAAATAATACTTTTGTCGTAAAGACAGAGTTTATTTTTCAGCTTAAAGAATGTAAGCAACAAAAAAAAAACCTTGTAAAGAGAATAAGATTAACACACGTGCGTTTACAAAAGCCAAAACTTTCTCCTTACGAGTTGACACGTTAATAAAATCTATTATGGCCTTCCATAGTTTGACAGCGTCTGAGGAATTTAACAAACTCTTGCTTACCTCGATCAAATAAACATTCTATAAAAAAGCACAAATTAATCGGTCGAAGTAGGTGTCGGCCTTTTACGATTAATAACAGTTAGGGTTATAATATATTCAAATATTTTGAAAAATTGGGAAAACATATTTTCAAAAGAGATGTTTAAACTTTAAAATGTCTAAATGATGTAATTTAAATAATGAATTAAAAGCTCTGAAAAATTAATTATTGTTTGGAACATTTTTTTTTCTTTGCAATTCACCAGATCAGTGTATATTAACAAGAAAATTATATAAAAAAAATTCAAAACATAATAATATTAGCAATACACATGAAAAGATTTTAATTGCTTAAAATATCGCAATAATGGCATATTTAAAAAAAAACATTTTTTTCTTTATGGAAATCGCTCCAGACAAGGCATGAAGCCACTTGGTGTAAGGAGCTAACAAGAACAAATATGATTATCGCAATGACAGGAGATGCCTATTGACGGTAATCTTGAAAAGACCAAGGTTATAGGTAGGAGGAAAACAGTCAGCAGGAAAAGAGTTCCACAAGCCTGCAGTTCTTGGAAAGAAGCTACTGGAATAGGAAGTTGTATTACAATGAGGTATCAAAACAGCGAATTGATGGAGACCACAAGACCAACGAGTCAAACGAGCTGGAACAAAAGAAGCGGTGAATAGATCACGCAATTCTGAAGAACACATGCCATAATAGTATTTATAGAAAAGACTGAGACTAGCAACATACCATCTGTGAGAGAGAGGGTGCAGAGAAGAAGAAAGGGTAGGGCCAATCAAATTACAGATACATTTCTGCACCTTATCAAGAACCCTCAAATGGGACAGAGATTCACCAGCCCAAATATGACAACAGTACTCCATACATGGTGTGAGAAAGTGTTTGGAGCGATAGAGAGAATCGACTTTACAAAAAGCAGAAAGAGCAATGGATCTAATGTATGAACTTCAAGAAAGATTTGATGAGAATGAAAGACCAAGAAGTTTCGGGGTCGATTTCTCCTCAAGAGCAGAGCCATCCATGAGAATCTTAGATTGAAAGGCACGAGCTGAGTCTTAACTGGGTTAAATGAAACAAGCTATTTCGTACCCCAATCCATAACTGAACCCAGGTCAACTTCTAGATCAGTTGCATATTTTGACTGACCCGAGGGAGATGGGCGAGAAGCAACACCGGAATAGAGAGTGGTATCATCAACATAGATGTTAATTTTTTGAACAATATTCTCTGGAAGATCATTTATACAGAGAAGAAAAGGTGTTGGGCCTAGAATAGAGCCCTGAGGAACACCAGCATTGATAGGAAAAGAGAATAAAGAGACACTGGCGAAAGTTACTCGCAAGCTTCGATCAGAAAGAAAAGACCCAATAATGTCAAGAACCTCACCACCAATACCTGAAGTTTGTGTAGGAGACGAGAATGTCACGCTATCAAATGCCTTTGAAATGTCAAGCACAATGGCTCTTCCCTCTCTTAAATTATCGATAAACTGACAGATCTGCTCAGTTAGAACAGTTAAAAGATCAGCAGTTGAACGCAAACCACGAAAGCCATACTGAACATCACTAAAGAGGCCCAGATTTTCCAGAAAATAAACAAGTTTGTCGTTTACCAACCTTTCAAAAACCTTGCTAAAAACGGAGAGGATACTAACCGGACAATACTTAGTTGGGTCAGACCGATCACTAGCATTTTTAAAGATAGAAACAAGACTTAGACAAACAGAGATTGAATAATTTAGAGAGGATAGAAGAAAGTTCAGGAGCACAATGCTTGATAATGACAACAGGAATTGAATCAGGACCGGAAGCCTTAGACTGGTCAAGATCAGAAAGAACCCTTTGGAGTGATAATAACAGAATCAAGACACTGATCAGTTTTCAAAGAAAAATCAAGAAGAACAGCACCAGAATCATCAAGAGAAGATTTTTCAGCAAAAATACGAGCAAAGAGATCAGCCTTATCCTTAAAAGATGAAATAACCTGAAGGCCATTAAAAAGAGGAGGAATAGCAGACTTGCCACTATTAATAATACTATTGTAGATTCTCTAAAAATCATGAGAGCCAACCCTTTGAGATGAGATAGAGTCACAAATCCTTTGAGAATAGCTAGACTTAGTCTTAGAGATTGCTCTCTTGCAGGCATTGCTGGCCCTTCTGTAGGATTGTCTCGAACCATCCTGACGATATTGATTAAAGTAATGGTTATAATGGACAATGGCAGAAGCACAAACAGATGAAAACCAGGGAGGAGAATGAGGTTTGGTTTGAAACTTACGATGAGGAATGTCAATTCCAACAAGAAGCCAGTCGATGATCTCCTTAGCAGCATCATTCGGAGACACACCAAAGATAGAACACCATGGAACGTCACATAGAAAGCTACGAAGCCCATCCCAATCAGCCTTCCTGTAGTTGAACGTCTTCCTATGGAAGGGACGATCAATAGAAAACTTCACCGAAAAATTAACCTCAACATCAATAACAGCATGATCAGGGCAAAAGTGTAACAATCTCTCTCGTACCTGGTCGCCCCGTCTATCCGTTGCCTGGGGCAAAAGTGTAACAATCTCTCTCGTACCTGGTCGCCCCGTCTATCCGTTGCCTGGGGCAAAAGTGTAACAATCTCTCTCGTACCTGGTCGCCCCGTCTATCCGTTGCCTGGGGCAAAAGTGTAACAATCTCTCTCGTACCTGGTCGCCCCGTCTATCCGTTGCCTGGGGCAAAAGTGTAACAATCTCTCTCGTACCTGGTCGCCCCGTCTATCCGTTGCCTGGGGCAAAAGTGTAACAATCTCTCTCGTACCTGGTCGCCCCGTCTATCCGTTGCCTGGGGCAAAAGTGTAACAATCTCTCTCTTCCCAGTCACCCCCCTCTCCTCTGCCTCCTTCTCCCCGTTGCCCGGGGCAAAAGTGGAACAATTTCTGTCTTCCTCGACCCTCCTCCCCCTCTCCCCTGTCCGTCCCCTCCCTGTCGCCTGGGGCAAAAGCGTAACATATTTCTATTATTAAAAATAGTATCCCCGTCTTGCCTAATCGTCCCCCCTCCTCGACGTATATCTAAGTCATTGTTTAAAAAAAGAATTAATGGGGGTCTGTGGGGATCGAACCGTCGATCTCTTGGTCTTTGTTCTCTATCAATAACTGTTGCACCGAACACTGCCGGGTAGTGGCGGGCAGTGTCTACTAAAATATATAATTGAAAAATGCTGACTCATTTCCTTTTTTGAATTATGAGTTGGCGATTTCTTTACAGGGTGGACAATGGCGGATATTAGCAGGTAGAGGGAGTAGGAGGAAAAGAAGAAAGAAAGAAAACGTTAGAGTAGGAGAAAAGAAGAAAGAAAAAAAACGGGGGAGTAGGAAGAAAAGAAGAAAGAAAGAAAATGGGGCAGGGGTAGGGGGCAAAGAAGAAAGAAAAAAGAAAACAGGGGAGTAGGAGGAAAAGAAGAAAGAAACAAAGAAAACGGGGGGAAGTAGGAGGAAAAGAAGAAAGAAAAAAGAAAACAGGGGAGTAGGAAGAAAAGAAGAAAGAAAACAGTCCTAGGTGGTGCACCCTTTCAGGCCTGTACATTCACCCTTCCACAGGTGGTTAGTTTATCAAAATTATCCCAGGTCCTTCTTTCTTACCACCCTCCAACCTCCCTCCCCCCACCCCTTTATGACATAATTTCAAGATTAGTTGTAGGAATGACACGGGTATCAAGGTAAAACCTGGGCGAGTGGACCTCCCCCTTCCTAGAACTTGACTCAGACCGACAGAATCAAGGACGGTAACGGTATTTCCCAAGAATTATTTTTTATTAATCGTGAATTTCTTCCTCCTCTCTCCCGCATCCTCCCTCTAATGTAATTTCTGATTGAGTTTTAGGGAATGATTTGCAGGTTTTTACAAATTAGTACATACTATCATTGTTTTTTTCCTAAATTAGTACATAAAAACATTGGAAACTGCAGAAAAAAGCTACTCCCATTAGAGAAACTGGCCTAGTTGACCTACAAGGGTTAAATATTTTTTTCCAATTTTTCGATATTATGCGTCGAAAGCTGAGTGATTCAGAAAATGTCAACTTTATGGTACCCTGTTGAGTATCTTGGGAGCCTTTAGCAGACATACAAACATACAAACACAACTTCCCTTTATATAATAGATTTGATTTCAATAAATATTTGATTAATAGTAAATCAAAAAAAAATCATTGTGTATTTATCAAAGTTACGTACAGGCGAGAAACACAGACACAGGACATATTGTCAGAGAGTTTTATTTTTACAGATTGATATATATAAAAAAAGAAAGCGGTACTTGTAAGGAATGGGTATCTAGAGGATTTCAGTACTTAAGAAGGCAGTTCCGAGCATTGATGAACAATCTCAAGCCAGTCCAGGAAATGACCAAAGCAGTTTGCGATTTGAAAGCTATCTTTTTTAGGAATTTTTTTTCAACATTATTTTGTTTATAGGGACTAAGTTTTTTAAAAACCCTAACCCTTTGCACGCTTAGTGTCGTCTGCCTTTTTACATTTATTTTCATGGTGCGATGGTGTTCTAAAAAAAAACAATTTAAAATTTAAAAAATACCAATAAAAATTATTTAAATCTTAAATACATTCTTCACTGAGATATTTGGCTTCTCAAACCTGGCAAAGATCCAACGCATGCAAAGAGTTTCCGCATGATCTCCCCGCTAATTGTTTAAGCTGCTTGAGCGCCTAATCCTCCACAGGTTGGCCTCAGTTGCTGAACTAGCCATCATCCCCAACAAGCAGGATTCCGGCCTGGAAAATCCACAACTAGCCAAATCTTGAATCTCACTCAGCACATCGAAGATGGGTTTCAGAAAGGACTGGTAACAGGAGCCGTTATTTCTTGATCTGTCTGCCATGTATGACACTGTAAACACTGCCTCCTCCTGAAAAAGATCTTAGAGCTGACAAAAGATCTGGCACTCAGTGATTTATCTTAAAAGACAGGCGCTTTTATGTTACCCTAAACAACAAACAAAGTTGCTGGCGCCGATGAAAAAATGGCTTACCTCAAGATAGTGTGGTGGCTCCATTATTGTACAACATCTACACTAATGACCAACCAATGAACCAGAACACCTGAACAACAAATCTATGCTGATTACCTTTGCGTAACATCCGAAGAGAGTACGTTTGAGTCAGTAAAAACAAATCTCAACTCAGCCTTAGATGAGTTACTCCTCTACTACGAGAGAAACCAGCTGCATGCAAACTCTGCAAAAAACTCAAGTGTGCTTGTTTCATCTCCGGAACCGAGAGGCCAACCGACCCCTAAACATCACATGGTCTGGAATACAACTTGAGAATCGCACTAACCCTGTCTACCTTGGTGTAACCCTGGACTGCACTCTCTCATTCAGGAAACATGTAAAGAAGACAACAATGAAAGTCAGCTCGTGGAACAACATCCTACGGAAATTGATCAACTCCAAGTGGGGAGCCACAGCACACACACTAAGATGTACTGCCTTAGCCCTGTGCTATTCCTCTGCGGAGTATGTTTGTTCTGTTTGGGAGAGATCAACGCATGCCAAAAAACTAGACTCAGCATTGAACAACACCTGCTGCTTGATCACTGGCTGCCTGAAGCCTGCCAACCTGAACAACCTGCATCTCCTCACTGGCATTACCCCTTAAGATGTGAGACAGGAAGTTGCCAGTCGAGTAGAGATCACAAAGGCTATCAGTGATGAACACCATCTCCTTCATGGACATGAACGAACGGTCCAACGACTGAAGTCAAGGAGAAGCTTCCTCAGCCATGTCGAACCCCTAACAACATCTCAAGAAGAGACCAGACTACAGCTGTGCACCAGATGGCTAGACAATGGCCCCTCCTTCTACTGACATGGGAAGCCTCCCCCTCTTCTGAGGAACTCCCTCCTGGTTCAGAGGCACTCTGGCTTCAGTGGAAAAAACTAAACTGCCCGAGAACGGGAATGGGCGATCAAAAGTTGCTATGAGTTGATGGGGCTACAGAACTGACCCAACCATCTGTGAATGTGGATGCAACATGCCTTGTCTGACCGGTGCAGCTTGAAAAATCTTGCAGAGTACAACACTAATGCAACGGACTGCATAAAAAAGTGGGAAACTGCCATGTGACCACATGACGCTTCAAAGACATACAAAGAAGAAGAACACTGAGATATTCTTTGTTTAATTTTATTTTCAGTTTATAAAACGAAGAAATTCTATTTCAAAAAACGAATTTTCGTTTCTTATATTTGAATATATTTCAGACATTTCATAGACCTAACCATTTTTCTTTTTAGCTCATTATTTAAAAATTTTATATAAGTTTGGATACCTTCATTATGTGGGATGTTTGTATATCGGATAGAGACATCCATGTTTACTAAAATTGCTTCGTTTAGGAGTGTACTTATTTGTTTTAGCTTGTTGAGGAAGTTGGTGGTAACTTTCATTTATTCTGGGTTATTTGTAAGTCGGGCGTTGAGTGTGGTCAATATAATCTGATTCTAAAAAGAAATAGCAAACTCAGTTTTTGTTATTCTGTTTCGGAATTTTTTAGATTAGGATTGATAATTTGGATTAAAGGGACTATTGTTCTCACCTTGGATATTATTCTCAAAACGTTTCAGCAGATGAAACTTGTGGTGCCACGGATAAAAGTACTAAGTAATAATCAGTTCTAAGTTACAGTCTTCTGGAGGTTGAAGGTTCAAGCCTCAGTCCGGGCGATACTAAGAATACAATTACGAATTACTTAAGACTTATACCCGGTCATGTCTGATGGAATGGAGTAAGATACCTCCGAAATTCCATACAGACACATTTGAAGAAGGTTGGAGGTTACATCGGCTGAAACGTTGTGAGAATGACATCCAAGATGAGAACAGTTATCTTAATAATCCAAATAATACAAATTCAGTTTTTGTTTTCAGCAATTTTTATTACAATTAATAAATGCTGAATAACATTCAACGGAACCAGTTTGACTAGAAAATTGCAATTAACATGAAACGGCCATTGTGAAATAGTGTGTGTGTATATATATATATATATATATATATATATATATATATATATATATATATATATAAAGTTAACTTGTCGGATTTTCAAACTTAGACCCAAATAGCATTTCAGCTAACAAATCAAACTTTGCTTCTGAATAGCGAATATTAATTTGCTATTGTTGTACCGTGTTATTGGAAATATAATAATGTAGTTTGCAACAATCTATTTTTAGAATTATTTTAGCCCGGATCAGACGACTGCTAAAATAAAACAATTTTAAATAATGACCTAAAAAGAAAAACTAGTAAGGGGATACCTCATTTTAAATTGAAGAATATAATAGAAGTTGTCTACCGTAACTTTAAAAACGTGCAAACAAATAAAAATTGGAAACGTAAATAACTTCACTGCAACTCGGGCAACGTCGGGTATGTAATACTAGAATATATATAGGTATTTAATAAAGCTATAAGAAATGTGGAAAGGATCGTAATGATGAAGACAATATATGTGATGTTTCTTCAAAAACTTATCAATTTATTTTTCATTTAATCTTTCAGTTAATAAAATCCGGGATGGTGGAAAATATTTTGATATTTCGGTGACAACCAACGAACCGATCAAGTCCAACTGAAATATAGCCAAATTTAATTTAATCTATAAATAAATAGTATATAACATTTTCCCAACGCACAAAAAGTTGATGTTATCTCTCCCCCCCCCCTCCTCCATCTCTTATTATTTCTCATTCTCTTGCTATGAACTCATGGATTTGCCACCGCTCCCTCTCGGCCTCCACTGATTTTTATCACACTTTACCATATATCAACACTTGTGAATTACTCTCTTTCCATTTCAACACTACCCCACTCCCTTCTCTGTTTGAATGTTGTCTCCTACTGAACTGCTGTCGTCTGTCATTAAATCGCTCAGGGTCTGACTTGATATTCTCATGAAATACTGTAGGTATAATATATATATATATATATATATATATATATATATATATATATATATATATATATATATATTCATATATATATATATATATATATATATATATATATATATATATATATATATTCATATATATATATATATATATATATATATATATATATATATATATATATATTCATATATATATATATATATATTCATATATATATATATATATATATTCATATATATATATATATATATTCATATATATATATATTCATATATATATATTCATATATATATATCTATTCATATATATATATATATATATTTATATATATATATATATATATTCATATATATATATATATATTCATATATATATTCATATATATATATATATTCATATATATATATATATTCATATATATATTCATATATTCATATATATATTCATATATATATATATATATAGAAAAAAGCAAGGAAATTCCCAAATTTTTACACTTTTATTGTCATTAAGTGTATGACTACATATCAACCAAACCATTCTATTAGCACATCACTACAGTATAAATCTCTATGCATGAGTGGATGAAGTGTGTTAAATGCTCTGAAGAAAAATTCCTACCAGTAAAATACATAGCCCTGTTGTGCTCGCATACCCTTAATGAAAATAAAAGTGTAAAAATTTGGGAATGTCCTTGCTTTTGTACATTTAGTGTATATGAATTGTCATCTTAACCCTATTAAGGGCACATGATTTCAGTATACTGGTATTTTTCATGGAATATATATATATTTATATATATATGTATGTATATAAATATATATATATATATATATTTATATATATATATATATTTATATATATATATATATTTATATATATATATATTTATATTTTTTTTACTGTTATCTTATATATTTCGGAGAAACACTCCATTTTCAAAGATATATTTTTTTTTTAGATAAAAAAAACTTAAAGTTTTGTTTATCGAAGAAACGTCTTGTTGGTCTGACGTATTTATCCGCTCTGTGATGGAATTCGCGGTTGTAGGTAGAAAGAACTGAAGCATCGGGCATGCTGGGATTTAAATTCAAATTAGTTTTGTTCTTTTTTTTTTTTAAGCATTGGTGATAGGTAATAAGTGTCAATAGAAAGCCCTTACAATGCAAGGTAGATTTTTTTTTTTACTGTTATCTTATATATTTCGGAGAAACACTCCATTTTCAAAGATATATATATTTTTTTTTTGTTAGGGCCAAGATTTAAAATTTGAAAAAATGAAATAAAAGTTGTAGGGAAAGAAACGCAGGGCAAAACTGTGCCAGGGTGCAAGCAAATGTCCGATTGCCAAAAAGTCCGGTGTCGAAGAGTCCAGCGGAGAGAATAAGATGTAGATAGGTAGGTCGTTAGAGGCACGAGAAGTAATGAGATATGTTTCAAAGTTAAAATCCAAGAAGCCACAACTTCAGGTACGGCGAAAATAGAAAATCCAAAAAGGGTAAAAAGTCCAATAAGAGGTACATTCGAAGATGCAGGCAGGCGTCAGAGGAGATTAAGGTGGAAAATATTCGCCATTAAAGATACTTCCCGGGCAGAGATGACAAAGGAAAGTGTTTTAAAGTGGGAAAAAGGGGCAGCGAGAATATTTAAAGCCTGCCCAGTTGAGAAAGTCGGCTATAAATGAAGAAAAGCAAAGACAGTGAAAACAAGAATATAATATGCGACCAGTAAGCAGGGGAGGATCGGGTAAGGGGTGTGTGGGAGGAGAAAGGGACGGGTACGAGGAAAGAGAGAGGGGAGGAGAAAGGGAGCGATGTGGTGAAG
>OY744518.1:167847157-167857157 GCA_963556195.1 Sepiola atlantica
GTGGCCCACACTATAGTCAGTGACAAAGACCTCCGGATTGTCCGACTGGAGGAACTACGGAAAACTTTTAAAAGAAGAGGATACCCGCTACAAATAATACATAAAGGTATAGAACTAGCAGAAAACATTCCATTAGAACAATTACGAATCCCCCAAAAACGAAACAAAGAACAAATATTGGCATACATCTCTACACACAACAAAAACAATCCAGAATTATTCACAGAAATAACAAGAAACCTAACCCTACTCAACCATAACAACAAACTAAACAGCATATTAAAAACAACAAAAATAATAAAAAGCAAACGCCAACCGAAAAACCTCAAACAAATTTTAACCTCATCTAAACTCAACCAACACACAATACAAGGGGTCACAAAATGCAACAAGGAAAGATGTGGAGTCTGTGACATAATAATGGAGGGGAACTCATACACATTTAAAAACCCAACACAAACATTCACAATAAAAAAAGACCTTAACTGCACCTCCAAGAACGTTGTCTATGTGCTAGAATGTACAACATGTAATGAAGCTTATATAGGTGCGACAAAAACATTTAATAATAGAGTATCTTTACATAAAAGCAACATTAAAATCAAAGAAAACCGTAAATTATTCGTCTCCCAACATGTGCACTCATGCAGCGGAGGAAAATTCAAAATAATGCCAATTTTCCAAAGCCAAGACTACACTTACTTACTAACACAAGAAAAAAACTTCATACTTAAATTTAATCCAACATTAAACAGATCATAACTCTAACAACACACACTTTGATCACACTTTATCCACCTCTAGTTAAGTACAAACATAAATAACTATTTATAGTTATCTATAGACTGGAAAATTCTTATTCAAGGAAGATAATATTAGTACATAACTTCTTATTGTGCACTTCTACACAGATATGAGTCAAATAGCAACTTGTGTTAAATGAATCATTTACAATAGACATTAAATTTGCACATAAAATACCGAACTATGAAATCGGCCAAACCAAGTTCAAATCTATTTGGACCGTTTGCATTAATTTATCTTTTGCAAATATGTGTGTGTATGTGTGTATGTGTGTGTATGTATATATGTATGTATGTGTATGTATATGTATGTGTATATGTATGTATATATATATGTATGTGTATAGGTATATATATATATATGTATGTGTGTGCGTGTGTATGTATGTATGTGTATATAATTCAACCTTTATCCCCCTCTCTGTCACTATAACCACACGCCTGTGTGTGCGCGCGCATGGGTGTGTGTGCGTATTTATGTGTGTGTATGTGTATGTATCGCTCACCTATTCACAAGACTCAAGATTAGACCACACGCATACGGACACGCGTGCGCACGCAGACACCACTTCATTTTTGGAGACGACAAAAAGCAATAAAAAGTATTAAATTTCAAAAGAAATTCTCGCACCCTAGGAGGCTGGGATGACCGACGGATCATAGATGGGTAACACGCACTTGACCAAGAGAAGCAGGAAAAATGACAAATAATAAAAAATAAAAATAAAAATCAAAGATACCCACACACCCGCAAACCCACGCATGCGCAAAAACAATAACAAATTCCTCAAATGAAACATTTGCTCGAATCGAAAGACATTTCTTCAAATGGATTTTCATATCTGATGAAAGCGGGCCACCGCTTGAAACGCGTTATATATATAAAATCATAAAATGGTAAAACAACAAAATAATAAATAAATGTTGAAAAAAACAACAAAATAATAAATAAATGTTGAAAAAAACATTCTACAAATGTTGGTAGCCTTACTCCTTTACATATATACTTTTCTCTCGTTGGAACTGCACTAATACTGCACTACCCTCTTTTCTATATATATATATAGAGAGAGAGAGAGAGAGAAAGTAGGTTGAGACAAATAAAATTAGCATATCAGTTCCAAGAATTCAAAATCAACAAATATTTGGTGTACGATCGTTTCTAAGATGATTTAGAATATTTTATTTTATATTTTTGAGAATTCCAAAAGTACTTCTTCAGTGCCATCACAAATAAAAGTGAAGCAAAAAAAAAACCAAAAAATTTACGGCTTAAAAAAATCTATAATTATCATAGAACTCATAACACTCATTTATATAAATTTGTTATAATCCTACTTTTAACACTAATAATAATAATAATAATAATAATAATAATAATAATATTTTAAACTAGCAGGACCCGTCGCCCGGCGTTGCCCGGGAGAAATATAAAAGAATGTATTAAAATTTCTAAACAGCCGATAGAACGCAAATAGGTTACATCAGATAGTTTTAGTGTTTAGAAAAAATATCGGTTTTGAAGTATGGAAAATCTATGTCCCCATGAAAAGGATTACTTCGGAGTGGAACAAAAATATAAATTGCCACAGTGTAGAAGGATATCTCCTTCACTGACCGATTACTGAAAAGGGTACTTCTATCGGGTCAGGATATTTGTTCGATCTGTTATCTATTCTCTCATCCGTCATTGAAAGCAAATCCTTCTAGACTTCGACAATTTTTATTTATGTTGTTATTTTAGAAAATATAATAAACGTTGGTGGATTTTCGCCACATTAAGAGATTACGTTGTGGGGAGCCAAGTAAATTGGAGAGTTCTAAATTGAAAAATCGTATAAAGAAAGATTTAAGAAGCCTTATATACAATAATAGAAATTACCACAATGTTGAAAAGTCCAATAAAATAATTTATTAAATGACTAAAAGTGGGCCACGTGTAACGAAAATACATGATATTTTAGGCACATAAAATAAATATATATTGTGTAATAAATTAAAAAAAAAAACCCAATTATTATCGTGTATTTATGTGCCATGTGTAACGAAAATATATTCTATTTTAATAATGTAGGATTGAAAAGATAGAAGTACAAAGGGAAATTAAGTAAGAAGAAAAATGTATTTAATTTATTCAATGAAGGTGGTCAATAATTACTATTTTACCAAAGTAAGATGGTATCGTATGCGGCATGAACATGAAATTAATTCTGATCTGAACTGAGCAAATGAAGATGGTGACTAATTACTATTTTAGTCACATAAATTCCAATTTCGTATGGAGCTAGAAAAGCAAAACAAATTTGATGTGTTGGCCACTAAATACTGTTTGAAGCAAGTATGAGTGTACAAAGATTAAACTATGATTATTTGTTATGGGCCACGTGTATAATATTTATTAAGAAAAGTGTTCAATGAGAAGTAGTATTTTCGCTAAATAATGTTAATAGTTAAAAGTCAAATCAAAATTGAGTCTTCTTAGAGTATGTCCAGGAATTAAAGTCTTATCATCGGTCAAACATGATTTATTCAACCAAAATATGGTTGAAAATATCTGCTAAGATCCCGTTTCGAAAAAATTCAAACTCAGGTATAATCGAGTCATAAATAAATATTTAACCGTTAAAATACATTTAAAAATGTAAGGGAAATAATCCTACCAAAACTTTGAAAAATAGTTTAACAAAAAACCTGACTCAAGAAAAATTATACAGGGTGGGCCAAAATAAGGGTCCTATCTTTAAATTTGAATAACTTGAATTTGAATAACTTCCACAAAATAAAAGTTAAACTCACCAAACTTTATGTGTGTGTAGACTGACCCTTCCGAGATTTTTTGAAATAAACAAAACAAATTTTAGTATTGTTTTTTACACTGTTTTGAGTTTTTTAAGCAAAAATAATGTTTTTTAAATGAGGGTACGTTCCTTAGGGCTAATACGGCTCATGCTTGCTTCGGAAGGGGTCCTTTACTTATTCTAAAAAAAAATCAAAAAAAAATCAATAAATAAAAAAGTTATGAATTTTTAAAAATAGGACCCTTATTTTTGCCCACCCTGTAGTTAAAAGTCAAATCAAAATTGAGTCTTCTTAGAGTATGTCCAGGAATTAAAGTCTTATCATCGGTCAAACATGATTTATTCAACCAAAATATGGTTGAAAATATCTGCTAAGATCCCGTTTCGAAAAAATTCAAACTCAGGTATAATCGAGTCATAAATAAATATTTAACCGTTAAAATATATTTAAAAATGTAAGGGAAATAATCCTACCAAAACTTTGAAAAACTTGACTCAAGAAAAATTATATTATAACATAATTTTAAAAAATTAATTGTAATTAAACATATTTTTTATTAAAAGTTACATTGAGTATTTAAAAATCAAAATCATGCAATTAAAAAATCAGGGCCTACGATAATAGTCATGGATAAATTTAATAATTAAAGCCACAATAATAATCCATAAGTATCCATAATACACAATAAATAAATAAAAAAGTATATAATCAGGAATAAAAAATTAAATTAAATTAAATTACACATAGTTTAATAAAAGAAAATGGGGTCGAAAAAATAGGGAATATGAATTTCAGGAAAAGTATAGCAACAGTTAAAAACCTACATAGATATGATAGAGAGTGAGAGGAATTAATATTTTACTAGGTAAGTATTAGGGGGTATACGAAATATATTAACACATCGTTTGAGAGGCGGTAAAAGGTATATTATCCTGATATTAACAATACCTCATCCTTTTTATTTAACAAAGGACCCTTGTATTTAATGATTAGAAGGGCCCCATCTCTACACATTGCACACCACAGTACCTGTCCAATGGCTTATACAATCTCATCTTTTTAATCGATTGTCATTTGAGTTTGAAGCCAATGTTTTTATATTTAAGATCTCAAACTAAGTGTAGCCAGTGATGTGGATCTGGAAAGATGACTGTTATCAAAGCTATAAAAATATCTAGAGATGCTATATTTCATCAAACCTGACGTTGAGCTTATGTAAACTGCCTCTTTAGCAGAAGAGTTAATTATAACAGGTCTATTATTGTTATTAAGTTCACTTCCATCTAAGTTATTATTATTACTATCATCAGCATTTATATATATATATATATATATATATATATATATATATATATATATATATATATATGGTAAAATGAAAAAGGAAAACCAAAAACTGGATGTTTTTTATGTGTACATCAACGTTTCTCTATATCATCATCCTGATGAAGTCTTATAAATAAAGACGAAACGTTGATGTACACATAAAAAACATCCAGTTTTTGGTTTTCCTTTTTCATTTTACCATCACGTCGGATTACCTTCATCCTTCTCTTCCCATATATATATATATATGTGTTATAATGAAATAATTCCAGGAGGAAATCCGGGTATGAGAACTCAATGTAATAAACAGAGCAAGAATAAAATGTAGTAACACGAAATTACATAATCATCGATGCAATCTTTCATTGCATCGATGATTATGTAATTTCGTGTTACTACATTATATATATATATATATATATATATATATATATATATATATATATATATGAATAAGCATTTTTAATTGATACATAAAGTTATAAACAATACACCATCACTGCATGTGTGTTTTTGTTTTACTATGTTTTGAGATGTGTGGCACACATTTACTTTGATTAATCTTAGATAAGGTAAATATATAAGACACAATTTATTTGTTTGTACACTTTATCTAAGAGGAAACGGTCATAATAGAATTCGTGTGAATCATGTTAAAGTCGTTGGATTTATAAATAGATATTATATACTTCTAACATTCATGCCTTTTCCGCACTTCAAACAAATGAAAAAATTTAACATTTCAACACAGACAAACAATTTTCTCACACAAAATATCTTTAATACTATTGTAAAGTTGTAAATATATAAATGTGTTTTTTTTCCCTTACTCCATTTATTACATATTGTTATCTTATCCAAATCAAGATCCAATTAAACAAGTACTAAGGTGAATTTAAAAATTGTTAAATGGTGACCCACCACCACCACCACCACCACCATCATCATCATCATCATCATCATCATCATCATCATCATCATCATCATCATCATCATCATCATCATCATCATCATCATCATCACCACCACCACCACCACCACCACCACCACCACCACCATCATCATCATCATCACACTAAACACCTTAGGCTTTCAAAACTGTTATTTCTACATATATATATATTTTATATATATTAGCAGGAGAGTAGAAATACCTGGTATAGTATCCAGGCGCGATGCTACCCTACTCGGCGAGATGAACCTGTAGATTTTGTTAGATCATCCATCTAGGAGACGGAGACTCTGATATATAACCTGCAATCTACAGCGTCTCTCAGTTATCGTGTTTTGTCTTGTCACTAAAACCAGGCTTTATAAAAGGAGCACATGCTCTGCGTGTTGTACAAGCGTACAGCATGGCTATCTACATGTACAGATATTCCTAAAAGACCCACGGCGATAAAGATTTGTAAAAATAAGTCGGGCCTGCTGAACAATCTGCGTGACCATAACCGGACATTGCAATTTTGTAGGGATCGCCTTCTTCTTTGAAGAAGTAACAATCATCATATATATATATATATATATATATATATATATATATATATATATGTAAGAACTTTTTACTCTTTGTGAATTTTTCTGATGATTTTGTAATGTTGCAGAGACGATATTGACATGCTGTTTGGCACAAGACAAATGAAACGGACCATAAAAAATATATCTCACAGAAATGTTATGTTTTTTGGAAATGTGAAAAAATAAAAATAAAAATAATAAAATATAATCATATATATATATATATATATACATATATATATATATATATATATATATATATATATATATATATATATATATATATATAATGGTGTGTAAAAGAACAAATAAAAATGTGTATTTGTTTTCTTTATTATCATTCATCCCTTGTATATTTCTATTTACTTTCTTGGATTATAATTTTGGCTGTCATATAGTAGAAACATATTCACTGTTTGATGATGTGTCTAAAACGGGAGTTGGGTGGTTAAACAAATGATGATGAATGATAGAAATAAAAAACAAATGGCACATAGACAAAGATAGTTAAATTGAATAATCGAATTATGTATTCAAGATGGTCGCCATAAATTATGCAAATTATACTGAACTTATTTGCATATTTTGAAAGTATATTAAATACTCATACAATATTCATATGCATCAAAAGTGTCCATCTTTTATGTGTTACAGTATTATCTTAAATGTAACAGATCAGATAGCCAACTAAGATATAAAAAAACAATCCGCCACATAAAGGGTTACAAGAAATTTTAATATTAACGGATGTTGATAAATACCCTTTAATAATAAATTAAATGTATTGTTAATATTTTTACACATATATCCCAACCTTTGAACATTTTATCTATTAATAATGATCAAGACCATTAAAGAATTGTTTAGTTAAAAGAGTAGAGGAGTGGCGGTCAAATTCTATTACCATCCTAAATAAGATAAGAAAAAATAAAAACAGCAGCACCTAAATAACAAAAACTATACCATCATAATGAGATTTTCTTAAAACTTTTATGCTTCGAAATTTTTTAGATATATTTTTTTATAATTTGTATTACATGAACTACTATTCAAATGTTGGTTTTTATTTTCACACCATTTCACCTGATGTAACCTCCGACCTTCTCCAGGTGCATCTTTTCGAACTTGGGAATCTTCATGTCAAACTCGGCAACCTTTACAGAATTTATTTAATCCACGGTGGTAGACTGGTGTCATTCCATCAGCCATGACCGGGTAGAAGTGTTAATTAATTATTAAGTTATTTTTTATTTTTTTTTTTTTTACATGATTCACCCCAAACAAGGCAGGACGCCACTGTAAACGTAAGGGGCTACTGAGAAAAAAGGAAAAGGGGGGGAAGGATTGGTGGTTCAGCTTAAATTGGGATCTGAGCAGCGAGATGTCTGTTTACATTAGTTTTAAATTTCTGCATGTCAGTACTGTCGGGGAAACAGGGGGCAGGGAGGGAGTTCCAGAGGCCAGCAGCACGAGGAAAGAAGCTATTTGAGTAGAATGCTCTCCGGCATCTAGGGACCTCCACAGTGAATGAATGAGATTTAGTAGAATGTCGAGTTAGTCTAGTGAATTTACGTCGAGGGGGCACCAGAGCAGCACACTCATCGGAGCATAATCCATTGAAGTATTTGTAAAACAAACACAAGGATGCTACATTGCGGCGATGGGACAGGGGCTGGAGCTTAGCTGACAGTGAGGGACCTATCAGGTTGACTACTCTTTTTTGGACTTTGTCAAGGAGGGAGAGACTAGTAGATGATGCACCAGCCCAGATGTGGCAACAATACTCCATGCATGGGCGAATGGTGGCTTTGTAGAGATACAGGATAATGTCAGGTGTAAGGAGTTTACTAGCACGGTAGTTATCCTTAGTTATTATCGCCTGTAGTAAGGATTGAACCGTCAACCTTGAACTGATTGTTAATCAACGCTTTTATCTATTGTGTCACAAGTCTATGTTCGAAACGAGGTCAAAGGTTAACCCAAATAATACATAAAAATAAAAAAAATAGTTTATACATGACTCTATTGTCATTTGTTCTTATTTGGTGAATTTAAAAAAATTAAATGTCAAATTCTAAAAAATACTAAA
This sequence comes from Sepiola atlantica, assembly GCA_963556195.1. Lineage (NCBI taxonomy): Eukaryota > Metazoa > Mollusca > Cephalopoda > Sepiida > Sepiolidae > Sepiola > Sepiola atlantica. The sequence continues at coordinate 167,855,693 of OY744518.1, forward strand.
ATATTCTTTTAAAAAGATAAAATATTACCAAATCCAAAAATTAAAATAAAGTTGCAACTTTAACTATTGTTGATAAAAAATGTCAAGTTAAAACATGAGTTTCTGTTGTTGTTGCTTTTTTTTTGATAAATAACAAAACCTCTTACATTACTAACCAACAAAGCATTATCACTGTCGACCAAGGGCAGAGTCTATCGAGCATGTCTACACACTGTGATGATGTATGGAAGCGAAACCGCGCCAGTGATGACATTTATTGCACGGAGAGAATAAATGATATGAGAATAATACGATCGATGTGTAATGTGAGTCTTAAAAACAGGTTGAGATCTGAAAACCCTAGAGGAAGATTAAATCTGAAAAGTATAGGGAGATGTGTGTAGAACAGGAGACTTTGTTGGTTTGGTCACATTGAAACAATGGATGAGAGTTATTGAGTTAGTAGATTTAGAACAGGGGAAGGCCATAGAAAACATGGGAGGAAGTGATGAGGATAAATTTGGGAGAAAGAAGGATAAATAAAGACCTGGCCAGAGATATTAGTTAGTTTGGAAGTCAATTTCTAAAAGCCATCCAATACATGACAGCACATTAAATGGACGTTAAACTGATAATGGTGATACTGATGATGATGATGGTGGTGGTGGGTGGGGAAGGAAAGTAATTCAATGAATAACAGGTTTGCTGTATTTATTAACTAGCTGAAAGTACCCGACGTTGCCCGGGAAGCAGTGAAATCATCTTAGTTTTTAATTTCTATCTGTTTGCACATTTTAAAACTTTAGGTAGACAACTCCTATTATATTCTTCAACTTAAAATGTTTTACTCACTTGCTAATTGATGAAGCTGATGATGATGGTGGCTTATTTTCTAAACGAACGTTTTTCTTTTGTCAACAAATTGTTAGAAGAACAGTAGTTGCACTATTTAATCGGCGAATAGGTTGAAACCTTTTTAGCTCAAATCGTAAAGCAACTGAAGAAGAATCTAAATAGCGCCCCCCCCCGGTTTGTATTTGATTGCCCGGTTACTTCTGACTCATCCTGTGTATTCATTAATTTTAACGATGGAGTCTTGTTTTTCTCTCTTTAGAAAAATGTCTGGCTGAATCCATTGAAGAACGCAGAAAGAAAAGAAAATGCACAGAACTTTCTTCAATTAAAACCTGGCCTGAATATTACAGGCATCTCAAGAAAGGTATGTAATTTTTAAATTTTTATATAATCATTACAACTCCTCCTCCTCCTCCTCCTCCTCCTCCTACTACTACTACTACTACTACTACTACCAATAATAATGATTCTGGTTCTGCAGGGTTTTTTCTACTTTCCTTTTTTCTATTTTTTTTTTTTTTTCTAATACTTTTTTCTATCTTTATTCTTTTTTGTTTTTAGATTTCGTCTTTCTTTTTTTTCTAGTCCCAACCATGATGTCCTATATTAAAGGTCTTGACATTGTCATTGT
>OY744518.1:167864657-167929657 GCA_963556195.1 Sepiola atlantica
TACTCTTCCATCTATCCAGACGTTCCTTGAGTGACTGAAGTGAAGTATCAATGATCGCTAGGTCATCGGCATATAGCAGCTCCCACGGGCAGCCAGTATGGAATTCCAGTGATAGAGCCTCGAGTACAATGATGAATAGAAGGGGACTTAAGACAGATCCCTGATGGACGCCTACTCTAACCTCAAATTCGTCACTGTAGCTGTTACCGACTCGTACCCGACTACGTACATTGGTGTACATAGACGTTATCACCTGAACCAACCACTCAGTAACACCCAGCTTTCGCAGGGCCCACCAGATGACCCTTCTGGGGACACGGTCAAAAGCTTTCTCCAAATCTACAAATGCCATGTACAGTGGTTTGTTTGCTGCTAGATGTTTCTCCATGACTTGGCGTATGATGAAAATTGCATCTGTGGTGCTCCTACCGGGCATGAAGCCAAATTGCATATCAGCAATCTGTATTTGTTGTCTGATCAGCTGTTCAACAACTCTTTCCAGGACTTTCATGACCTGATCAATGAGCTTGAGTCCACGGTAGTTACCTCTGTTTAATGCATCACCTTTATCTTTGTACAGACTTACTATAATGCTGTCTTCCCATTCCTTAGGTATGCATCCTTCTCTGATGATGGCTTCAATCAGTTCATGCACCAAACTGGCTTCTAGTTCACCGGTTGGTTTGAGCATCTCAGCAACTATACCAGATGGCCCAGCTGCTTTATCAGCTCCCATTTTACGGATTGCTTCAGTGATCATCTCCTGGGTAATGGGGGTACTAGGACCTTCTATAGGAGGTTCATAAGTCAGCTCATCGGGGTTCCATGGAAATTCAACGTTCAGCAAGCGTTTGTAGTGCTGTTTCCATGACTGTTTTTTCGCTTCATCATCCAATGAGAGTTCACCAGAGTCGTTCCTTATAGGTTTTTCACCCAAGACATCTTGATTGTCACGGCGCATCTGTTTTGCGAGCTTGTAAATGTCACTTGACTTGGGATTTATTTTGAGAAAAATCTCTTTATCGGCCTCTGACTTAGCGTGGTGTACATCAGCTTTAGCAGCACGCTTGGCTCCATTGTATGCTTCCCTACTACCTCCTGTTTTCCATGCTCTGTAGCATCGCCTCTTCTCTCTAACAGCTTGATCAACAATCTCATTCCACCAGCAGGTTTGTTTCCTCCAATTGTGCTTGGATGACACTCCACACACCTCCGTCGCTGCATCATTCAATCCATCCTTGAGCCTCTTCCAGTGCTCTTCAACACTCACTGCCCGTGTATCCCGATGTGAAGAAACAAATCTCTCAGCAAATTTAGCCTGAATGATTGGATCTTTCAGCTTCCACAGTTTTATGCGTGGTGTAAACTTGTGTTTGCATTTGCGGGTAGCTTCTGCCTTGAGATTACATAATAGCAGATTGTGTTGAGATACACATTCTTCACCCAGGCTGACTCTGACATTTGTGACACGTCTCCTGAAGCTGCACGGAATAGTATGTAGTCTATCTGGGTCATGATTCCTCCAGATTGGTATGTAACTAGGTGTTTAGGCCTCTTTTCGAACACCGAGTTGCCAATCACTAGATTATTAGCAACAGCAAACTCGAGTAGTCTTTCTCCTCCAGCATTCCTCATACCAATAGCATGTCCACCATGTACTTCTTCATAACAGCAAGAAGTGGAACCAATATGTCCATTCCAGTCACCACACACAAACAGTTCCTCAGTACTAGGTACAGTCGCCACTAGGCTCTGCAGCTGCTCGTAGAAGTTGTCCTTTGCTTCCTCGCTGAGTCCAACTTGTGGAGCGTAGATGCAAACAATGGCAAACACTAACTTTCCAACAACAAGACGAACAAATATTATCCTGTCGGATATTCGCTTCACCTCAAAAACTTTCTCCCACCACTTCTCTGTCACCAATATTCCCACTCAACCTGTCCCTTTATCATTCCCAGACCAGTAGAACTTGCCGTTGGTATCTCTCCCGACTATTTTTCTCACACCTTCATTTCTCCATCTCGTCTCTTGTAAACAACACAAGTCAATCTTCTTTCTGGATATCGTCTCCACCACCTCATTTGCCTTTCCTCGCATGGTTCCAACATTCAGAGATCCAATGTGAAAAAGTTCTGGTTGTTCGTATGATTTGCCATAGCCAGGCCCTGAAGATCCACGCATCCTGGGATCTATGAAGCCCAAGACACTACCAGCAGCATTAGTGCTACTGGCACTGGCTTTCTTTTTTCCTGCTGTATTTCAATTAGACATTGTATTTAAGGCAATTTTACGGCTGGATGATTATCCTTTACCAACTTGAACACTTTTGGCAGTCCAAGACCTCCACCGTTCCCATCTAACTAGGGCTGATGTCGTTTCCACTTAAGCATGCACAAATGTCATACATTACCAGTGAGTTGCTTATCAAGATGTTGTTGGTGAAGTATAAAACAAGAATTCCACTTGTATGAACAAAATAGTGACGCATAAGTGAAGTAGACGTGCCGAAATGTTGTTAAAAATATTTTTTTTTACCTGGCGAAAGAAGGAAAACAACGCTTCTGTTGAATTAATCAAAATAAAGAATCCTTTTGAAATATACTCGTGCGATGGTCGCGAGTAAAAAAAAAATATATATGTACATATATTTGTATATGTATGTATATATATGTATGTGTATAGTTGTATGTATGTGTATATATGTATGTATATATATGTATATATATGTATATATGTATGTATATATATATGTATATATGTATGTATATGTATGTATATATATCTACATATATTTGTATATGTATGTATGTATATATATGTATGTATGTATATATATGTATGTATATATGTATATATATGTATATATATGTATGTATATATATGTATATATATGTATATATATGTATGTATATATATGTATATACACATACATTTATATACATATACATATATACATATATATATACATATATGTATATATGTATTTATATATATATATATGTATATATATGTATATATACATATATGTATATATACATATATGTATATATATATGTATATATACATATATGTATATATATATATATGTATATATATATGTATATATATACATATATGTATATATATGTGTATATATATATGTATATATATATGTATATATATATATGTGTATATATATATGTATATATATATACATATATGTATATATATATGTATATATATATGTATATATATATGTATATATATATGTATATATATACATATATGTATATATATATGTATATATATATGTATATATATGTATATATATGTATATATATATATGTATATATATACATATATGTATATATATATGTATATATATATGTATATATATATGTATATATACATATATGTATATATATATGTATATATATATGTATATATATACATGTATATATATGTGTATATATATGTATATATATGTGTATATATATGTATATATATACATGTGTATGTATGTATGTATATATATATGTGCATTTAAAATGGATGCGCGGAAATCTCTCAAAGGCCCTTTTGACTATCATCTTGTCAGGAGAAAATCAATAGTTTTTAATCAATAATATCGCTGAAAGAAAGAGCAAACGGGGAATTAAATGGGCCAAAATTAACGATGCGTTATCTATACATTACGCACTGCATCCCTGATTCCTATCGGTTTATTGAAGGTCTACGTGGGTTAGATCCGGATTCTGAGACATGATTTATGTGCTCTTTTGATGTCTCTAGTCTCTTTACTAATGTACCTTTAGATGAGACTATAACTATTTGTGCCGACGCTCTCTATGAAGGTTTCCTGACTGCCCCTTGTTTCCCTAGGGAGATCTTCATAGAATTGATACTTCTATGCACTAAATCACTCGAGTTCAGCTTCGAGAATATAATGTATAGTCAGGTCGACGGGGTCTCAATGGGTAGTCCATTGGCCCCTACTTTAGCTGATATCTTCGTCGGATATTACGAATCCGTTTTATTTAGGTCTGTAAAGATGGCCACTACTTATGTTAGATATGTTCATAAGTTAAATTCTATTCATGAGGCTCTAAAGTTTATGACGGAAGGTGAGAAGGATAATTGTCTTCCCTTCTTTGATGTTCTTGTTGAACGTTCAAGGGGTGGCTTTCTCACTTCCATCTACAGGAAGCCTACTTTTACTGGCCTGTATGTAAACTGGTCTTCTTTTGTGCCTAAGTCTAGAAAGGTAGGCTTAATTTACACTTTGGCACATAGAGCCCTCATGATTTGTCCTCCAAGTAGATTAGAGTGTGAACTTAATAGGATCAGGGATATATTCATTGATAATGGTTATCCTGAGGACATTATCAATGATTGCATTAATAAAAAGGTTGCTGACTTTAAATCCCCCCAAATACTTGGGCCTGTAAAATGCCCCATTTATTTGAAATTACCTTGGATAGGGGGAAATAGTAATAAAATAGGTAAACAGATTGTTGATAACATTAGTAATTGTTTCTACTCTGTTGCCTTACGATTAGTTTATGCTACTAGACGTTTGGCCCTTTTGGCTAAGATCAAAGTGTAGTATCTGTTCCGATGGATACTGCACCCCATAGACTGGTATTGTCTTGGCCTTCGGGGCTTGATTTACGCCGGCCTATGGGTCTGTCCTGTGCAGTTCTAGGAGGTCTACCCTCCCAGGCTTCGCCTCCCCTCTTTGGGGAGGAGTAACTTTATTGCTTACTGCCTGAGGCGCCCCTACAGGGGAATGCCGACGGGGCTGCCCAGGCAATTTTTAAATCCCACTTTCCCGACCCGACCTTAGGTCACATCTTACTTGTGGGAGTAAGATAAAAACTGACCTTGTGCCTAACTCCTGGAGAGGAGTAAATCAATACTAGACCTGCTTTTCCTTCCTTTCGTAAGGATAGTGTGCCTTATACAAATTATAGTAATATTGTATACCAATTTAAATGCCAATGTGATGCTGGCTATATAGGACGCACTTCCTTGCATTTGCAGACCCGCATAAACCAGCACGTTCCATCAAAAATATGTCAGGGAAGGGTAGGATCCTTGTGTTACCCCTCCTCTAATTCTTTGGACTCTGCTATTGGCCAGCATTTGGTTGAAAACCCAAGTTGTGCCAGTAGCTATAAAGTAGACCGTTTTGAGGTCTTGCATAGAGCAGATTCCAAGAACCATTTGAAAATATTGGAATCTGTCTCTATCACTATTCGCAAATCTTCCTTGAACCCCTCCCTTCTTTTTTTTTCTTTTTTTTCTCCCCCCCCCTAACATAGTGCCTTTTAATCGTTTTTTTTTAACGAAATCATTAAATTCACTTCTTTTAATTGCTCCATCGTTAATTTTGGCACATTTAATTCTCCATTTGCTCTTTCTTTCGACGATATTATTGATTAAAAACTATCGATTTTCTCCTGACGAGATGATAGTAGAGATTTCCGCGCATCCTTTTTAAATGCATTCATAAGTTTTGTACCTCAAAACATTTATATATATATATGTATATATATACATGTGTATGTATGTATGTATATATATATATGTATACATATGTATATATATATATACATATGTATATATATACATGTGTATGTATGTATATATATATGTGCATATATATATATCTTATACAAGCGTCGTTAAAGACCACAGAATTTTCTCTCTTCACTGTCTTTCTTGTCAATTCCTCGATGCGGCGAGCGATTTGTCGGTTTGCTGGTGTTAATTGGTGGCGTATGGCAACTTACGTTGTGTCGTGGGCCATTGCTCTAGCGCTTTCGGTCTCTCAACCGTCTTCAGGAGGCTGTGTCTTATTATTACTAAGAGCCGTATTTATAGTTTTATTATTAGTTATATATCTATTAATTTACATATGTATACATATATATATATATATATATATATATATATATATATATATATATATATATATCTTTATTCATTTATTTATTATTTATTTATTTTTTTATTTCTATTATTATTATTATAATTATTATTATTGTGTATTAATTGTTAAAGACTGATAGGGCGTTAGTACTAGTGGTAAATGCTATTTTATTAATTGTAATTTTCGAAGATTTTTAGTCTGTTGGTGCAGTTGTTTTTATGTATGATCTTAGTGTTAGTTGTTAATATTTGTTTTAGTTCGGTTGATTTTATGCTTTTTTATGTGTGGTAATGTGTCGCTGGATGGCACTAGTGTCATTTAAGTGATACGTAAGGCATCGGGAGAGGGTTGTAGTTGTATGGCCAATATAAGTACTGTGTTTGTCTGTTTGGGTCTTGGGGAAACATTCATCGAATGGGCATTGGAACAAATACAGTACGTTTGTTTGGGTTAGGGGGTAGTTAGTAGTGTTATTTTTTTATTATTAAATTAGAGGTTTTGAATTTAGTGTAGTAAATTATAAGTTTTATTTTTTGTTCTTGCGTTTAGTGTGTCGGTTTATTGTGTTTGTTATAGCTATATCGTCGAGTTTGTAGTTAGGATGCATTTGGTTTTTATAGTACAAGGAAAGAGTAATTTTTGTTGTGCTTTTTTTGTCTGATTCTTTTAGTGTAGGCAGGTTAAATATAGTTTTATTTGTTGGTCGACAATTCTGTTGAGGAAATTGTTATTTATTAGGGGTTGTTTGATGTTGGTTAGTTCTTTGTAGAATATTTTTTGGGGATGAAGATATCGTGTATGCGCGGTGGACAAGGTTTTTTATTAGGACAGTTTTATATCTTGGGGGGCATTCGCTATGGTAGTTGAGCAAATTCGGGTTATTGTTCGTGGGTTTTTTTATATGTGGATGTTGTGTATTGGGCAAGGTTGTTACAGTTGATAATTACGTCGAGGAAGTGATTTTGTTGTTAGTATTTAGTTCATGTGTTAAGGTGAGTACTGAGTGGGTTTCTAGGGTATGTTTGAGTTTGTCTATATTATCTAGGGATTCGATAGCGATGAGGATGTCGTAAACGTATCTGGTGAATATAGGGGGTTTGTATATGAAGTCAGGGAAGATTTTGTTTTCAATGTGTGCCATGTAGTATTCGGCGCACGTGGGACCCAGGAGTTATCCCATCGAAACGTCGTCAATTTGGATATAAATTTTGTTGGAGGGGTCAGTGAATGGGACTTGTGTGGTGCACTTTTGGAGGAGTTTTTCGAGGGTTTTGGGTTTTATTGCTGGGGGTGGTATGGTGCTATGTTTATATACTTGGTTGAGGATGATTTTTATTGTGTCGTGTATTGGTAGGTTTGTGAATAGATTTTCTACGTCGAGGGAGGCTGTTATGTATTTTTGGGGGACGTTTGCTTTTAGTAAGTGTATGAAGTCGGTTGTGGATTTTATACTGTATTTGTTCAGTGTGTATGGTTGGATAATGTTGTTAGTAATTTTAGCGATGTGGTATACGGGTGTGGGGATATGGGAGATTATGGGTCTGAGGGGGGTATCCATTTTTGTGTGTTTTTATTTTACCGTAGATAGACCCGGGTTTGTAGTCACCTATAATTTTACTGAGTTTGATTGTTCCTATTTCTGCATTGTTCGCGGTTATTATTTGATTAATTTCTTTTTTTAATTGGTCGGTGGGTTTTTTTGAAAGTCGTTTGAATTTTGTTGTATTTAAAGGATGTTGTTTATTTTAGTGTAATAATCGGTTTTGTTTCATATAGTGTATATGTTTGATTGATGTTAGGTGCCATACTCCACCAATCAACACCAGAAAACCGACGAATCGCTCCCTGCGTCGAGAAATTGACAAGAAAGATAGTGAAGAGAGAAAACTCTGTAGTCTTTAACGACGCTTGTATAAGAAATGACTTGCTGCCGAAATATACATATATATATATATGTATATATATATATGTATATATATACATGTGTAGGTATGTATGTATATATATATATGTATATATATACATATGTATATATGTATGTATATGTATATAGATATATGTATATTTATATATTTGTATATATATATATGTATGTTAGACTTTTGTGTCCGCTGACTAAAAATGCGACTGATAAGCAAGTTTGTACTATGAAGGAATCCTCTGACTCTGGTAATGCAGCATGTATATATATAAGTATATATATGTATATGTATATCTATATATATATATATATATATTGATGTCATCTTTATTCTGAAAGTTCCCTAAATTTTCTTTTTTGTTTTTTTATTTTTATTTTATATTTTTTTTAATTAAAATATCTTTTTTTCCAGAAAATAACATGGCTGAACCAGATTTACCGGATATTAGTAATAAAATATCCATTTGGACAGGTGACATAACATCTCTGCTAGTAGATGCCATTGTTAATGCTGCCAATGAGACATTGATGGGAGGAGGAGGAGGTAAGTGTATTTTGATCGGGGGGGGGGGGAGGAGGAGGTAATGTTGAATTTGGGGACCCCCTTTAAGTGAGGTGGCAGCAAAAGCAAAATAATTGTTATTATTAAATCAACTAGAAATAATTTTATGTTTGCTAGTCGATATACAATGTAAGTGTTGCGTTTGCTAATGAACAACTGATTATAACAATCTCTTGTTCACGACGCTACCCACTCACCCACTCAAAGGAGTCGGGTCTGGTGCTACCAAATCATACTGTCTGGAAATACTTTTGGTTAAGATCAAAATGTAGTATCTGTTCCTGACATCTCAGCAATATTTGACACTTTACTAAAGCCAGAAGTAAATTATCTCCCTTGAAAATGAAATTGTAAAAAAGTGTTTAAACGCTAGCATTTTTTTATAAAATCTCTTTATTTTATTTTATTTATAATTATAATAATAGTACTATCGATAAAACGATTGCGAATGTAAAAGAAAATTTGACAATACAAAATAGACAGGTATATGACAGAATATTAATTTATTAAAAACTTAAAAATAAATAAATATGCACATGAGCAAAATCGAGATTAGTTTGAGTGAGTTGGAATTGCCTATATATAGGGTATTTCAATATATTCTTATATCATTAAAATTAAATAAGCCTAACTGGTTTTTATGTTAATACAGTTAGGATAGATCGAAACAAAAATTTGGCATTTATTCATTTAGATATATATATAATTATAAATATTTGTTTTTTTTATCTACATACGTACATGTTTCATCCTTGCGGGAATCGTGAGTGTAGAGAAGAATTATTCACATCGGTTGTGGAACTCGAACCCCGGAACACGAGTTATATTTCAAACCCAAATTCCAATGTTCTAGCCCATACGGCCGTTGTCAACAACTCAGTAAATCAGCAAGAGATTTATCTCATTTAAAGGCAGTTGTCATAAAGTGTTCGGCTATTGAAAGAAACATTGCATTGAAGCCAATATTTGGGGGCGACAAATAATTATGAATATTTGTTTTTTATCTTCATACGTATACATTTCATATATATATATATATATATATATATATATATATATATATATATATAAGTTATCTATGTAGACGTACTTGTATATAATGTTGATTTCAGTCATTTTTATTTTATGACAATTTAAAAGGTGTTTTTTTGTTTATCTATTTACCTTCCACTCAAATTCCTAATTAAACTTCAGAATTTAAATTAAATTAAATTCTATCGGCTGATAATTGTTTGGGATTTCATGTCAGTATGGTTTTTAGTATGTACTAGATGTACTTGTAGTGTTTACTAGCAATTTTTATTTTCCCAAATATTTTTATTTTTTTATTATTCCAAACAAAGAAAAGGAACTCTGTATTGACAAATACAGAGTTACATAGCTTTATTTTTAGATGGCGTCCATATGGAAATAATTCAGAACCTGGTCAAAGTACTTTCTGGAAGGAATAAAATTGAATTACATTTTATTGTACTTAACTTCATGCTGCAACGATTCACCAAAAGAACTGATGAACCAGAATCAAACATCGACTTTACTTTATAGATGAGAAGATAATATTTGTTACTTTTGTAGATGTGTCCACATTGCTATGAAAGGGTTGGTTGGTCTGTCAGTTTCCAGCTTGAAATAGAATATTAATTGTTAAATGCATAGATTAAATAATTGCTTTAATTGTTAAATGCATAGATTAAATAATTGCTTTAATTGCTAAATGCATTGATTAAATAATTGCTTTAATTGCTAAATTCATAGATTAAATATTTGCTTTAATTGCTAAATGCAGAGATTAAATAATTGCTTTAATTGCTAAATGCATAGGTTAAATATGTCCTATTAAGCTAAATGCATGGATTAAATAATTGCGTTAATTGCTAAAGGCATTGATTAAATAATTGCTTTAATTGCTAAATGTATTGATTAAATAATTGCTTTAATTGCTAAATGCAGAGATTAAATAATTGCTTTAATTGCTAAATGTATTGATTAAATAATTGCTTTAATTGCTAAATGTATTGATTAAATAATTGCTTTAATTGCTAAATGTATTGATTAAATAATTGCTTTAATTGCTAAATGCAGAGATTAAATAATTGCTTTAATTGCCAAATGTATTGATTAAATAATTGCTTTAATTACTAAATGCAGAGATTACATAATTGCTTTAATTGCTAAATGTATAAATTAAATATTTGCTTTAATTGCTAAAGTCATAGATTAAATAATTGCTTTAATTGCTAAATTCATAGATTAACTAATTGCTTTAATTGCTAAATGCATAGGTTAAATATATCCTATTGAGCTAAATGCATAGATTAAATAATTGCTTTAATTGTTAAATGCATAGATTAAATAATTGATTTAATTGCTAAATTCATAGATTAAATAATTTCTTTAATTGCTAAATGCATAGATTAAATAATTGCTTTAATTGTTAAATGCAGTGATTAAATAATTGCTTTAATTGTTAAATGCATAGATTAAATAATTGCTTTAATTGCTAAATGCATAGATTAAATAATTGCTTTAATTGCTAAATGCAGAGATTAAATAATTGCTTTAATTGCTAAATGTATTGATTAAATAATTTCTTTAATTACTAAATGTATAGATTAAATAATTTCTTTAATTGCTAAATGCATAGATTAAATAATTGCTTTAATTGCTAAATGTATTGATTAAATAATTGCTTTGATTAGTAAATGCATAGATTTAATAATTGCTTTAATTGCTAAATGCAGAGATTAAATAATTTCTTTAATTGTTAAATTCATAGATTAAATAATTGCTTTAATTGTTAAATGCATTGATTAAATAATTGCTTGCATTGCTAAATGCATAGATTAAATAATTGCTTTAATTGCTAAATTCATAGATTTAATAATTGCTTTAATTGCTAAATGCAGAGATTACATAATTGCTTTAATTGCTAAATGCAGAGATTAAATAATTGCTTTAATTGCTAAATGCATTGATTAAATAATTGCTTTAATTGGTAAATGCATAGATTTAATAATTGCTTTAATTGCTAAATGCAGAGATTAAATAATTGCTTTAATTGCTAAATGTATAAATTAAATATTTGCTTTAATTGCTAAATGCATAGTTAAATAATTGCTTTAATTGCTAAATTCATAGATTAAATAATTGCTTTAATTGTTAAATTCATAGATTAAATAATTGCTTTAATTGTAAAATGCATTGATTAAATAATTGCTTGCATTGCTAAATGCATAGATTAAATAATTGCTTTAATTGCTAAATTCATAGATTAAATAATTGCTTTAATTGCTAAATTCATAGATTAAATAATTGCTTTAATTGCTAAATTCATAGATTAAATAATTTCTTTAATTGCTAAATGCATAGATTAAATAATTGCTTTAATTGTTAAATGCAGTGATTAAATAATTGCTTGCATTGCTAAATGCATAGATTAAATAATTGCTTTAATTGCTAAATTCATAGATTAAATAATTGCTTTAATTGCTAAATTCATAGATTAAATAATTGCTTTAATTGCTAAATTCATAGATTAAATAATTTCTTTAATTGCTAAATGCATAGATTAAATAATTGCTTTAATTGTTAAATGCAGTGATTAAATAATTGCTTTATTTGTTAAATGCATAGATTAAATAGTTGCTTTAATTGCTAAATGTATTGATTAAATAATTGCTTTAATTGCTAAATGCATAGATTAAATAATTGCTTTGATTGTTAAATTCATAGATTAATTAATTGCTTTAATTGCTAAATGCATAGATTAAATAATTGCTTTGATTGTTAAATGCATAGATTAAATATATCCTATTAAGATAAATGCATGGATTAAATATATCCTAGAAGATCTGTCAATAGCATTTTCGTTGATCTGTCATCCTTATGTTCAAAATAGCATTTTCATTACTAAATTTAGCTGTTGCCTCTAATAACATCACAAGTTGTCTTTCTCTACATCCGCAGTAAGTTGTATAGCATTTGTGTCAAGAGCATTATGTTTAATGGCAACGAATGTTTGGCCATTACCCAGTCCTCTCTTACTCGACTGCAATGCAATGACAGATACAGTATTAGATATATCTGCTATGTGAAATCATGAATAAATCCAACATATTACGTAGCAGGATTTGTTGAAAGCGCTACATTTGTCTAGCAAAGAGGTTATTCTAAGGACAAATTGGTTATGCTGGAGCGCTCATCTTTCTGGATAAATTGTTGCAGAAGCATGGATGTCTTAAATCGCAGAAAGATTAGCTGGTCAAGGAAAACTTGGAAGCAAGTGATTAGACATGGCTGCACGGAGTGGAATTTGGAGACAGTTAACCGACTGAACCGTGAGAACTGGAGAGAGAGCTTGCGAAATATAAAAAAATGTCTGACACCTGAACAAGGGGAAAGTGACGTTAAATGAATATATATATATAGAGAGAGACATATTGAAAGGACATATCTTAAGAATATCTTTTTTGGCGATTGTGCAATATAGTTAAGATAAAAAAAAATAATATTTTTAAAGGGGATAAGTGGAACTGTACCAATCGGATGACGGTAAGATTTTTTAAATGATCTTTTAAGCCTAAAATTTGTGACCAAGTCCATATAAAACTGTCAGATATTACAGAAACCACGCTGGCTTGACTAACTAAAAGTGACAATAATAGATGCATAGATAATTAATCTTACAATCAGTAAACACACGTGAAAATTATAGAGTTGAGTAACTTTTCTTGCATTTGGTAACAGTTACTTGTTGTCTATTTGTTTTGTTTTTTTCATCCTTTTTTTCTTTTCTGCACAGTTGCCCTTTTCTCATTTTAAATATTTAACAAACATTTTATTAGTTGATGGCGCCATTCATTCTGCCGCTGGTCGTCTTCTCAAAGAAGAATGCAAGAAGTTCAACGGTTGTTCTATTGGTGAGGCTGTGATGACAGCCGGTAAGTACTTTCAACTTGGTTTTTAACTTTTAATAATTTGTCTTCTAAAATAACCATAATCAATCAACATTTGTTTCTCCAGGGATTTTTTCCTATATACTTTAATCACACAAAATACATTCTAAAATATACTTGAGTTCAGGGATTGAGTTATGTTTGAAAATAAATTCTTTTTTAATTCTGATAATTAGCCGTAATTTGTAATTAACTGAACAAATCATCCATCTCTCACTTAACTGTCTGCCTGGTGTGGCATTCACCCTGATTGGGTTGAGTTGGCTTCCTCCTAAAGGAGGAAGTTTCTAGGGAAATAAATTCACAAAATGCCCTCAGTCGCATGTATATTTCGTCAAGGGAGATGATGACATTTTTTTTACAGGAAGGTGTCGCTGTCCTCCAACATACAGCGCCTGATATTCCCAACTGGTCACCCATCTGATACTGACCAGGCTTAACGTCACTTAACTTCAGTGATCTAATGAATGTGTCAACATGATTATGACATACTCTCACTTAACTTCGGTGGTCTAATGAATGTGTCAACATGATTATGACATACTCTCACTTAACTTCGGTGATCTAATGAATGTGTCAACATGATTATGACATACTCTCACTTAACTTCGGTGATCTAATGAATGTGTCAACATGATTATGACATACTCTCACTTAACTTCGGTGATCTAATGAATGTGTCAACATGATTATGACATACTCTCACTTAACTTCAGTGATCTAATGTATGTGTCAACATGATTATGACATACTCTCACTTAACTTCGGTGATCTAATGAATGTGTCAACATGATTATGACATACTCTCACTTAACTTCGGTGATCTAATGAATGTGTCAACATGATTATGATATACTCTCACTTAACTTCGGTGATCTAATGAATGTGTCAACATGATTATGACATACTCTCACTTAACTTCGGTGATCTAATGAATGTGTCAACATGATTATGACATACTCTCACTTAACTTCGGTGATCTAATGAATGTGTCAACATGATTATGACATACTCTCACTTAACTTCGGTGATCTAATGAATGTGTCAACATGATTATGACATACTCTCACTTAACTATCTATGCCCTCCACTTTCACTCTTTGGAAATTCAACCCTAACTCTCGAATATTTCCTAACGTTTTTGTGAGCATTTAGCGAAATAGTGGCTCTCTTTTTTCAGCGTGATCATCTAATGTACATGTATATCACAAAAATCTATGTAAATTACATGGTAAAATAATAAGTTTCTTTACTTCTATATTATCCTTACGAATAAAATAAACATAAATAGACTTATTATTTTTAGTTATGCAAGAAGAATGTCTTAACAGATATGACGTCACAGTTCATGAATGTTCGAATGAAATCAAAGTAGAATAAATAGTGGTTGTGGTTGTGACCCAACGGGTCACGGATATCTCTAGGAACTAGGATGGGTTAGGGTTAGATGAAAAAACATCATTCGTATGAAATCCGCATCAGTTAAGACCTTATGATCTGCTGGAGTTTGTTTCTCCGAGAGGCCACATCAAGGTTTTCATTATCGCTGGTGAAAGTGATGGAATCTGAACATGGCAAGCTAAGTTCTCAGTCCGTTACTCACCAGCAGAGCGTTATTACTGTCGACCAAGGGAATAGTCTATCAGACATGTGTACGCAGTGTGATGGAAGTGAAACCTGGCCAGTAATGGGTTGTGGACATGCGTTGCATAGAGAAAAATGATACGATGGATGTGTAATGTGAGTCTAAAGACAGACTTAGTTCTGATGATCTAAAAGGAAGATTAAATCTGAACAGTATAGGGAGATTTGTGAATAGAGTTTGATGGTATGACCACATTGAAAGAGTGGATGAGAGTTCTTGAGTTAGTAGATGTAGAACAATTGAGATAGCAGGTTCAATTCATAGGTGAAGGCCAAGGCAAACATGGGAGGAAGTGATAAGAATAAACTTGAGAGAAAGAGGGATAAATAAAGACCTAGCCAAAGATAGGTTAGTTTGAAAATCAATTTCTTAAAGCCGTCCAATGCATGCCAGCATATAAAACAGGCATTAAACCAATGATGACGATGACGATAACATCAAACGGAATTTACATGATCAAAGTTTCTTTTGCATCTCTGAAACACATTATTACAGGACTGCTTCCCTGAAGACTACAACATGACCCTCTTCAAATGCAATATCAATAAATACTTGTCATAAACCGTTCTCATAAGTAATCAAATTTTGTTCAATCCTCTCAATATTCTTCATCATTCAATCGGCAATCTATCCGCCTTTATCCTCGAGTGTCTTTTAGCCTGGTTACTCATTAGTAAAAAAAAATATCTTTTATAGTGAGTATATGCAGAAATAGATTTTCATACTTACTTTATTATTTATTCCATTATATCGACTGTTTTCGTAGTAACAAGACATTTGGAGCGTCCTAGATATAATTAGGTATCACAAGCCAGCCAGTTTAGTATGCAAAAAATGAGTAAATATAGTGAATTTCGCTTCAATTTCAACTTGTGATAACTCATTAATTTTTTAGGTTATTTTGATGAAATTTAGATACAAACAAAATTTATTAATTTCTCTTTATAAATGTACAATTATTTCTCTTGCCCTATTAATAGTTTTTTACCAGGTTACTTCAAGTTAGGATATTATTTTCAATGACTGGGTATTTATTTTTTAATGTTGATATTTTTCAACTTAATGTACACGATATTGTGTGTCTCTATGCATATAAAAACAGTCCCATCTTAAAGAAAATGGACAGACCATCAATATTGTGGGCGTAATATAGGGTTTTAAGTTGTTTTTCACCAAAAAGAAATCCAAGATTAAAACTTTAGTGAATTAAATTTTTGCCTTATTACCAAATTATATTTCTGTCTGTTTTTACATGGTCCAAATCTGAGTTTTCTTTATTGATTTATAATTAAAAGAAAAATCCAGTTTGATCTCTATTGTGCTATGAATCATATTAAGAAGATTCAATATGTCAGCTGTTGAAATGAATCTTATATGAACAGTCAGCATTGCACTTCCGGGTCATTTTGTACATTTTTACGAGAGATAATGGGATTTTGTGTCATGTTTAGATGGGCTTGATCTAATAATTATTATTATTTCCATCATGATTAATTTTCATTTATCACAAGATGACATTACATTTGTAAGGATTTTTCACTTATCTGCATTTTTAATTATAGAATGGCAAATTTTCTAATGTCTAACAAACTTTGAATAGTCATAATTCGGTGGCTCATTTTGCTACCATATTAGATTTGGTACCATTGTTTATGTTTTGCAAAGATTTATGTGCCCACAAAGTTTTTAAATATAATGAAAATATAATTTTGGTTTGGAATACCTAGTTAAACATTATTTCTTTAAAGACAATATTACAGTTTTGAAATTTTATTTTTTTCTCAGAACATCTTGTTCTAATCAATTCATATGTGAATTTAAAGCATAAAGTCATGTAAGTAAAGTGTACAATGCAACGAATAAACTTCAAAAGATAACACAAATATTGGAGGAAAAAAATAAAAATAAAGGGAGACAACTCAAAAAGACAAAAGGACTCTTCAAACTATAAAGGAAAAGGAGAAAAAGGGAGACAATCCAAAAAGAATAAAGAGAACTCTTCAGACTAAAAAGAAAAAAAAGAAAAAAGTAAACTTTAAAAAAATCCTAGACTAATTAAACAAAATAAATGAATAATGAAAATATAATTTTGGTTTGCGATACCTAATATAATTGCTCACAATTTTTTGTTTCATTTTCTTTTAACAAAGTGCTGGAAGTATTACTAATTAATTCTTTTGTTATTTTCTAGGTTACAATTTGCCTGCAAAATGTAAGTATGTTTTTATTATTTGTTTTGCTATCATAAATTAAGAAAAGTGTGGCCGTGCAGGGGGAAGGGGAAGCTGTGTAGCCAATAGGAAAGCAGGTGGACGACTGCTCCCGAATAGCACATCTTTTAAAAAATTGATGGCTTTTAAACTGTTTTTAGTTAACTTGTATGAAATCTTTCTTCTTTTTTTTGTTAATTGCATGATCTTGGCACAATCTTTCGTTTTATTATCATTATTATATATTAAGTGGCCTTGAATAGAACTGAGATAATAAGTAATTGCCAAAGATTCAAAAAGTTTAATTTTATGTCTGGAGAAAAATTCACAGGGTGGTTTTCTCGGCCCGATCGCCAGTCGACTGACTATCTCAATTTCTGCTTGATATTATATAACAATTTGTGACACCCATACATTCACTTGCAAAATTCTAGGATTTCGCCTCCACTAACAATGTGGCCATGCTCCTAGGGTGTATATTTAGCGACAAGGTATTCCTGTTTGCAGCTAACTTCTGGATAAAGGTAACCTATGTAGGTGATTTCGAATCAATCAGTAATTATTTTATTTCCAACAATACACCATGTTTGTTTTTTCTGGATAGGTAGTTTCAGATCAATCAACAATTATTTTATTTTCGACAGTCAATTGTGTTTAGTTTCTTCTGGCCAGGTGTGTGTCTGTTTTAAGTATGCTTTATTCCTGCTGGGTGACATTTTCGGTATATCTGGCCCAGATATTCAGCAGCTGTGTGACCAGTATCAACAGACACAAATTTGAACACTCCCCAGCGCTGTCAGGTGACGCTATAACGATGATGAGTAGTAGCAGCAGCAGCTCATACCCTGCTCACAGTGTTAATGTCAGATGACAGAAGAGTTATTTCCCTTTAATGAATATAAAGGAAGTGGAGACTATTTAAGGCAGACAGGGTGTGAAGTAAATGCTCGTGGAGGCTGTAGGAAATGCTAATATTTGGTAGCAGAGTGTAGTTGCTGTAATCTGGTTCTAGAATAATGAAGAAACAAACCAGGGTTTATTTTTTAAATGAAATTTAATTTAAAAGAGAAATAACATGTTCAGGTAAAGATTTCTCCAATGACAAGTAAATCCATAAAATAATATAAAAAAATGAAAAAACGTTGAAGCAAGGCACATACGATTATTACTTAATCCAATTAACACCTGATACGCAGCGCCAGCACCAACTCGGCAGCAACAGTAGCAATAGTAGTACAAATGACTTCCTTAGTGATTCAAAACAACAAGCAACATCCCAACACTGCTAGGAGCAATCATCATCATACATTGCAACAAGCCGACCCTTAGTGATTCAAGACGGCATGCAATATTCCAATATTGCAATATGATCATCAACCACGACGGCAAAAATTCACTGAGTCATGTATTGCTGGCAAAGAGAAATTTATTTCCCCCAAATAAAAATACTTATTATTTTACATGTAAGTTTGTCTCGTTTTGCAGTTGTCACATCGTTTACAAAATAACGTGCCGTTGCTTGTATTATTGGTTGACGTAATAACATTTATCAATTTTTATCATTTATTCTTTGTATTTATTTCTTTCTTTTTTTTTTCTTTAAAAAAAATGATATTATACATGTTTGAGTGAGCAGTAATTCATTTTGTTTGGAGTGGGTGTTTAGTTTCTATGGCAAAGTATATTGAAACTAAAACAAACACACAAGTAGGTTAATATTGTTACACAGCCAACAGGTTAAAAATCTGGTCAAGAAAGAGAAATGATCATTCCCCCCCCCCCCCTCCAATAATTTCTGTTTGGAATAAACTCGTCAATCAAATGGCTTAAAAACTATCCAGAAAATAAAAATGAAATTCTACATTTTGTTTTGACAATTACATTTGACGAAACTAGAAAGATATTTACAAAAAAGTAATTAAAAAAAAAGCAATATTTTAATTTTTAGAGTGGGGATCATTTTTCTATATAAAGTTAACATAGGCACTCAGCCAAATACCATTCATTTGACTCGTCATCGTCGTCATCGTCATCATCATCATCATCATCATCATCATCATCATCATCATCATCGAAAACCTGGTTAGGAGAGAGTATTGATCACTTGTTAGTCCCCCCCCCTCCCCCTCAAATAAGAACAACCTCTTTAAGCAATGATGAATTGAAGAGTACCATGATCTAACATGGCTAACAACTCTGTCCACAGATTTTTCTGAAGAAGAAATACAAAATCTGTTTTTCATTGGGAAATATATATATATATATATATAAAAAGAAGTTTGCAGTTTGGTAGAAAAACATTGTTGGATACAAGACAAGGTAAATAGAATAAATGACAATATCGAAAGATTTCAATAATTTTCGATTAACTATTTATTACCAATGTGTCAAACTAACATGGTATTGGTGGTGTTATCTTATTTAAATTTTCTAGGTCATTCTCATTTTCAGAAAGAAAAAAGGAAAAAAATATTTATAACCACTCTGTTGGAGTGTGTTTTTGCCAGGAGCTCGGAAATTATAAGATTTCTGTTGGAGTAGACTTGAATAGTATTTAGTTATTGTTGAAGTGTGAGCTGGTATTTTGGGTTTGATATTATTAAATTATTGTTATAATATTTTATCAGTAATATTTATATTATTATTACATGTTTCTACTTAAATGTAATTCCAATTTATTTATTTTTCTATTATAACCATATGTGTTTTATGTAATTCGTGTAAGCTCTGTTGTAAAGGAAATAACTCTTTGGAACTAAAGAGATAAGAGTCAGTTAGAGTTATTTCCCTTGAGAAGGAAGCAATTAGTTTTGTTTTATTTCCATAAATTAGTTTTTTCCTCCACCTTTTTTGCATATTGTTGTTTCATTTTTTTCTCTTCTTTAACTATTTACTTATTTTACATACACAAGCCTCGGTACTGCATTATATTATCCTGCACAAATGTCAGATGCAAGTGGGTGTATACATCTACAACCAATGTGTATCTGCTGAAATTTAAGCACATAAGTACACATATAAATATATAAGTAGTATTTGTTTAATACTGTTTGTTATTTATTAGTTATCTTATGTGTATTTATTGTGTCTGTTGTATGTGATTATACCAAAAAGGTGCAATTGAGCTCTGTTCTGTTGTTTATTTTGGGGTGTAGTTTTCTTATCAATAGTGATTCCTTACTTCTGATGTTGCCTGAATCCCTTTCGATAACTTGTATTTTTACTTGTATGTATTTAGTGGGGTTATGATTTTGTGATATATGTTTTTTGAATGAAGACACCTTAGTTGTGATGTGTTCGTTTATGCATATATGCAGTGGCCTTACTGTGCTACCGATATAGAACTCATTGGATATTGTATTTTGTATACTGCATATGTGCGGTTGCATAACCCTGTGTTGTTGATGGGGCATCCGCAAACTCATTTGCAGAGAATATTTAGACATCCAACTTACACACTCCGAACAACACCTATCCAAACCTAGAACACCACCCAACAACAACCCATGCACTCTACCAAATTGTCCCATCAACAACACAGGCTTATGCAACCGCATATATGCAATATACTAAATACAATCTGCAATATGCAATAAGTTCTACATCGGTAGCACACTGAGACCACTGCATATACACATAAAAGAACACATAACAACTAAGGCGTCTTTATCCCTGTTGACACATCACGTTGGTAAATAAATAGTTAATCGAAAATTATTGAAATCTTTCGATATTGTCATTTTTTCTGTTTACGTTGTCTCATATCCAATGGTGTTTTTCTACCAAACTGGATTGTCATAGCCTTCAAACCCGACTTCTCACACACTACACACAATGCTTCAAGCAAACTACATATCATTCTTATCATATATAAAAAGATTATCTTGTCAGATTTTCAAAGTCAGACTTAAATAGCATCTAAACTGACAAATCAAACTTTGCTTCTGCTGAGCCAATTTTCATTTGTTATTGTTGTACCATGTTATTGGCAATATAATAACATACTTCGCTACAATTTATTTAAAAAATTACTTAGTTCGTCCCAGACGACTGCTAATATGAAACATTTTGAAATAATCACCTTAAAACATCAGCAAGGGGATAACTGATTTTAAGTTGAATATAAAAGGAGTTGTCTACCTTAAGTGTAAAATGTGCAAACACATAAAAAAATTAAAAATTAGAATTACTTCACTGCATCCCAGGCAACGCCGGGTTAGGGTTAATTAATAAATAAAGCAAACCTGTTATTTATTAAAATCATCATCATCATCATCAGTTTATCATCCATTTTACATGCTGGCATGTTTTGGATGGCTTTTAGTAATTGACTTCCAAACTAACCGATCTCTGACCAGGTCTTTATTTATCACTTCCTCCCATGTTTTCCTTTGCGTTCTCCTTCTAACTGACCCTGCTACCTCAACTCTTCTACATCTAATATCTCAAGAACTCTCATCCATTCTTTCAACGTCGTAATACCATCAAAGTCTATTCTTCTACATTCATCTACCTATACTGTCCAGATTTAATCTTCCTCTGAGGTCATCAGATCTAAGCCTGTCATTAAGACGTACATTAAACATCCATCATATCATTTCTCTCCATGCAACACATTTCCTCAATCCTCACTGACCAGGTTTCACTTCCATACATCATGACTCTTCCCTTTGTCTACAGTAGTAATGCTTTGTTGGTTAGTAATAGCAGTTCTTTGAACTTACTCCATCCACTCCTAACTATACGAACTAGTACAAGCTCCTCCTTGTGCTCCAATGGTATTAACAAGGTAACAAAACTTCTGAACATCCTCAATATCCTCATCATTCAAATATACTTTCTCATCCATCTTCATTGTCTTATACTTCTTGCACACAAACTGGTTATCATCTCTCAACCTATAATTCTACTGCACTTCTTGTGCACACAATGCTTGCAAGTATCGCAAAAGATTCAGTTGCTTCCGACTCCCTTTCCACAAACTGAGCAGGGAAATTTTCCTCTTTCTGGGGGATTTCCAATGCTACTACCACTAATAAACACTTTGGTCTTGGTAACATTCACTCTTAGACCATTCCTAAGTCTTTAACTTAACAAGTAGACCTTCCATTGTTTCACAGGCAAGCACTAAATCAGTATGTCTTCCGGACAACCGATACAAAACTGCCTGGACAATGATTCTAAGACAAGAGCGGGCAACCCCCGGCCGCGGGCAACCCCCGGCCGCGGGCAACCCCCGGCCGCGGGCAACCCCCGGCCGCGGGCCGGATGTGGCCCGCGAAGGCTTAGCGTCCGGCCTGCCACGCTGCTATGCTTTATTATTGCAATCCGGCCCGCGGACCTCCCAGTAAAACTCATATCATTTTGTGACATAGACGTAAAAGTAGGTTTCGATTAAGATTTACAGTGGCATAAAAATGTATAAATATCAGCGAGCGATGATGCATGTATATTTCATTTTTTTTTAACTATTAATTTCAAATCCTTGGCCTGAGATAAAAATAGAAAAAGAGAAAGAGAGAAGCAAAGAGGAAACGAGAGACGAGGAAAGGGCATGAAACAGAGAAATTATGTGAGGTGTGTCAAAACGAATGCTGGATCAACTTGCTACTTCCCCAGTCATTATTTTTTATGATTCCAAAATGACTCTTCGTCGGCACCTTTTATAACATCACATACAGAAGTCTCTTGAGAAAAAATATCAGATTTGTAGAGTGTTCAATGCAATTTTTGTACAATTTAGTCATGTAAACAAAATATAGTAATTCTAAGATTTTGTTTTTCACTCCGGCCCGCAATCTCCTTCCAAAAGTCTCATCTGGCCCTCACTCTGAAAAGGTTGCCCGCCCCTGTTCTAAGACATAAATGAAAAGCAAGCGACTCAGTACAGAATCCTGATGTACTCTTTAACATTAAAGCTGTCACTAAATGTGCTGTTAATTCTAACACGCCTGAGTATTTCTGTACATTACTTTATCAACCTTCACCAACCACTTATTTACCCCTAATTTACGCAAAGCCCACCAGACAAGATTTCTTGGCACTCTCTCAAAAGCTTTCTCCAAATCTACAAAAGCAAAATACAGATTCTTCTTACAAACATACTTTTCTTGAATTTGTTTCAGGATAAATATAGCACCGACCAATGGTATTTGCCTAGGCATAAAACCAAACTGCATTCCATCTATACTTATCTAACTTCTTATTTGCTGCTCAATTATTCTCTTAATCATTTTCAGGGGGTGATCCATCAATATTAAGCCTCTCTAATTACTTCTATATAGGGCTCCTCCTTTATCCCAGTCAACCTCTCCTATGATCTGATTTGTAAAGTCTGTGCTCATCTCAATGCTTGTTTCACCCGCAGCCTTCAACATTTTTGCAACAACGCCTGAGGATCTTGCAGCCTTACCCTTCTTCATCTTACTCACAGCTTCTGCTATTTTTCCTATGGCTGGACCAGATACTTCTTCTGTAACTTGTAGATTTTTATCGGTCCCATGAAAACTCATATTCAACAATCTCTCATAATATTATTTCCCCTTGTTCTGTTTGTTTGTTGCTAGCACCTCATTGTCATTTCGAATGCACTTATCTCCAACAATATCCACATTTGTCAAATCAAATTAATTACTTTGGTCTTAGTAACAGGTTTGCAAACATAGGCCAGATGAGAGTATACAGTCACCCACAGGGTGTGACTTGCCCCCACTTGATCCCATCTCTGCAGACAACTAAACTTCATTATAATAAGAATTAAAGAATTATAAGCTCATAAGAATTTTCTTGTTTTCATTTCTTTCCTCAGATGTTATTCACACTGTTGGACCACGTGGCGAATATCCGCACAAGTTGAGCCGTTGTTATTTGAATTCACTTCAATGTTTAATTGATGAAGAGCAAAGATCAATTGTAAGTATTGGCTTCCATCTCTTGTTGGCTTTAGATAAAAAAAATGTACTTTATTCTTAAAATCTATAAAATATATTTTGGATTATTTGCTTTATTCGGTTTACTGTTTTCATCTTGGATTTTATTCTCATAACATTTCACTTAATGTAACTTTCTTCAGACTTTCTTCAGATGCGTCTTGTCAAACTCGGGAATCTGTACGGAATTTCAAACGGGACCCTTTATTTAATTAATGGAGGTAGCTTTCTCTCGTTTATCAGCCGTAGAAGTCTTAAGTAATTCGTAATAGTATTCTTAGTATCGCCTGTATGGGGGATTGAACCTTCAACCTCCAGAAGATTATCACTTAGAACTTATTATTACTTAGCACTTTTATCTGTTGTGCCATGGGTCTGAAAATGACAGTCTTCTGCATCGTGTTTTTATAAAATATTTTCAAGTTTTACATCCGGGATCTTTTTTAAAAAATTATCTAATATATACAGGGAGTAGGAGAATATCGGATGGAATGAGTTTTTTTTTTGTTACATAAAATTCTGAACCCTTCAACTTAAAATTTGGAAAATTAAAAAAGAAATACTTTACTTAACTTAAATTAAAAAAGAAATACTTTACTTAACTTAAATTAAAAAAGAAATACTTTACTTAACTTATGGGTATACCCCAGAGAGCTTCACTACATGATTGAAAAAAAATTTCCACTACTTGAGTTAGTCTTTCAGTTGTCAGGAATGGCATGACACTCTCAACCCTAACCCTAACCTAATCAGCCCAATTCGTTGGTGGTTGTCCTCTTGATCATTTTTGAATAACATCTTTATATGCTTTCTTTACATAGCTGGAGTATGGTAGCCGGGAAACATGTCTAAACCACTTTAATCTCTTTTTTGAATAACGTCGTTAATGGATCTGTTAATATTAAGCCTCTTTCTGATATCTACATTTCTTCATCTCTCTCACAAAGTTAATCCAACGATCGTTTTTAAACATTTCATTTTAACAACAGTGAGATTCGTCTCATGCTCTGCCAGTATAGTTCATGTTTTACTTGCATATACAACAATAAGAACTATCACTGCATTGGAAAGTCTTCAGAGATGTTGATATGCCCTTCCTGCTCCATGTCTTTTCTTTTAGACATCTAAATGCAGAAGTTGCTATTCCTATTTTCTACTAATGTCAGATGAGAATCATGGAACCACTGAGCCAAGTTATTTATGTCAGGAGGTTAGACACAAGGTTAAAGTATTTTTTATTTACCTCCTCTCCAGGAGGCTTGACACAAGGTCAGGTGTGGTTATTCAGCGCACCAGGATTAACGTGCTCTGGCCTACAAAAAATGCCTGGGCAGCCCCGTCGGATTTCTCCGGTAGGGGCGCCTCAGGCGATTTAGCAATAAACTACCCCTTCTCAAAGGGTGAGAAGCCAAAGCCTGGACCTCTTAGAACTACACAGGACAATACCTCAGACCGGTGGAATCAAGGCCCGAAGGCCAAGATGATACCGGTCTATAGAGTGTAGCATCCATCGGAACAGATACTACACTCTGATCTTAGCCAAAATGCCAAGGAGGAATTGAGTCAAGAAACACAAAATATTCAGGGTTTTTTTCATCCGTTTTGTTATCTATTGATATATTATCTCCAGAAGCGGAAAAGATTTTGCCTCGGTTCACTTTCATCCCCCATTTATCACAAGAGGGTTCAAGCTAAGAAGTTGAGAGCTTCAACTTATCAAATACACTGGCAACGAGCATAGCGAAGATTAGTAGAGAACTAATTGCTAAGGACCAGTGTTGATTGCAGACTTTCTAGTTCCAGAAATATTTGTTAATTTCCAGAAGAGAAAGGAAGACAAAACGTGAAAATAAAATAATTTCGCATTCTAGTATTACAATATATTTTCATATATTTCTTTAAGTAAAAGAAAAACCGTATAAATTAGCATGTACAACCTGTTTGTTTTTGACAATGAAGATGAATGAGAAATCAGATGTGGAGAAAGTATATCTGGATGACAAAGTTATTGAGGTTTTCGAGAAGTTTTGTTACCTTGGTGGACGAGGTACTAGTGTGATTGCAAGAGTAAAGAGTAGATGGAGTATGTTCAAGTCAGGTAACTTCTGCCATTACTAACTAGCAGAGCATTACCACTGTCGACCAAGGGAAAAGTATCAGGCATATGTGCATAGTTTGATGTGAAACCTGGCCAGTGAGGATTGAGGATATGTGTTGCATGGAGAGAAATGACATGAGAATGATACGATGGATGTGTAATGTGAGTTTTAAAGACAGGCTTAGATCTAATGACCTCAGAGGAACGCTGGAGTTGTTGGAAGTGGTCTAAAGTCATTAGTTGCACTGTTGTTAGCAGGTACTTATGGAGGAGGCCACGAAAAGGCTGACTTTATCTCCTTATCTGGATGGAGGAATGGCAGGCAGCAGATAAACCAATGTTGCACAGATTTGTGGAGGACTTGGATAACCTACCAGCCATGGACCTACCTAGCCGGCAGTGGACAATGCTCAACCGCCTCAGGACAGGTGTCGGCCGTTTCGCCGCGACTATGAAAGGATGGGGACTCAGGGACTCGGCTGTCTGCGACTGTGGTCACTCTGAACAGACAGTAGACCACATTATCGAGTCATGCCTAAAACATCAACCACCCAACGGCGAAGCTGGCATAACTGGGCTAGACAACAAAACATTAGCATGGCTTTTCTCAACCGAGCTGGTGATCTAACAGTGAGATGCTGTGAAGCAAACGAAAGAAGAAGACCTAAGAGGAAGATTAAATGTGGTAAGTATAGAGAGATGTGTATAGAGAGATGTGTGAGAATTCTTGGGTTAGTAGATGTAGAACAGTTGAGGTAGCAGGTTCAGTTCACAGGGGAAGGCAAGGAAAACATAGGAAGTAATAAGAATGGACTTGAAAGAGGGATAAATAAAGACCTGGTCAAAGATAGGTTAGTTTGAAAATCAATTTCTAAAAACTGTCGAACACATGCCAGAATGTAAATATGATGATGATTACTGGTTTAATTCTGTTGTTGGCACTGGTTTACCCTATTCTTTCTTGAATACAATATTTAAAGGAGGGACCAACAGTAAACATATAACACGTAAAATGTGTGTGATAGAGCACTGTTATTTTTACGTATGTGATAAACACTATCCCTGTGACAGGATTGAAGCCTAGGTCCGGTGTTACAACATACATAAACAAAACCATGAAAAAAACCCACCAAACAAATATAAAAGTCATGAGGCTCAGAAGAAAGATATAGCTTTCATGATAAACCGGGGCTCATTTGATCGCCAACAGCAGGCAGCATCCTGCGAATATTGGCCCTTCTTATTTCAGATACAAGAGACCAAATACAGGTCAATAAATATAATCAGCGTAAACCAAAGAAGAAATGCAGAAGAAGAAATGCACCATAAAAGAGATTAGACTAGTAAGGAAGTGCTATTGCAAAAACATACCCCGCAAAAAGAATCTTGTTAATCTATGCCATTTGTTTCTTTTACCAAATATATATATATATATATATATATATATATATATATATATATATATATATATATATATATATATATATATAAAAGTATAAAGGTATACTCAAAAAAGAATAAATGGGAAATACCAGCAGAGTGCTCAATTAAATCAAATTAAAAGCGTAATCCCGTCTTCATCAGCACAGCCTGAAATGTGCTGACGAAGACGGGATTTGGGGATCCAACCTTTTTCCTGTCAGAAACCGCCGGTCCATATGTCTGATTAAAATCTGTATTTATAAATTTAAAATATATATATATATATATGTATATATATATATATATATATATATATATATATATATATATATATATATATATATATATATATAAAATAAGCCTGGGCCTGGTGTTTACACATACACCAATAAACCCATGTAAAAATGACACTAAATAGATATAACGGCTGTGGAGCTCAGAAGAAAGATCTGAGTGTCATGATCGGCAGGAGATTCTTTGATAGCTAAAGTGGCCCTTCTTATTTCAGGTAATAGAACACAACAGGCTGAATACAGGTAACTAAATATGACCAGCACAAACCAAAGACCACACAGAAGAAAAAAATGGATCATAAAGGAAATTACTGGTAATGGAGTGCTATTACAGAAGAAAGCCCCACACAAAGAGGCTCGTTTACACATATAGAACATAATCCCAAAGTTATACCATCAATTTTCCAAAAAGTGATAATTATTTTTTACGGATCATTAATTTTCTGAGTGACCATGAAAACTATATCAGAAAACTAGCTGCACCCACCTGGCGCTGCCTGGGAGGTTTTTTACTTTCGTTTTTGTTTTGATTTTATTTTTATTTTTATTTTTTAATTCATGTCGTTTGTTCCTATTTACTTGCCTCCCCATGAGGGTGGAGTCAGAAACAAGGTTGGTTTTTAATGTGGGGAAAATCCAGCTCCCCAAAAAGGGGCACTCTGGATTGGAACAAAAATAAAAATTCCCTCAATCTATAAGGATTTCTCCTTCACTGACTGTGGACAGAAAGATGAAATTTAGTGCTTGAACAGATACTACATTTTGCTCCTTTGTTTCTTTTACTAAATACATAGATTAATAGGAGTTGGAAAGTTCAATTATTACTTTATTATAATTTTGTCATTAAATTCTGTTCTGATACAAGCTTCATCTGTTGTGTCTCGGTCAGTCAACGAGGAATCAACCTCCAAGCGGCTCCTTTACATGTATAGAACATAATCCCAAACTTATGCCATCCATTTTCAAAATACCCTGTATATTATTTCTGATAAAAATTGATATTTCTACGAATATTACCGATATTTGGTGCATTGGAAAGAAAAAAAATTGATACTCCACGTGCGATAATGTAAGAAATTTAAGATCCAATTAATAATGATGTGAACATTTTTTACTAGTTGCAGGTTTTGTAAAACTCCAACTAAAACTAATATTCATATGTTTTTCAGGCATTTCCTTGTATTTCAACCGGCATCTTTGGTAAATATTGTATTCATTTATTGTATTCATTTATTGTATTCATTTATTGTATTCATTTATTGTATTCATTTATTGTATTCATTTATTGTATTCATTTATTGTATTCATTTATTGTATTCATTTATTGTATTCATTTATTGTATTCATTTATTGTATTCATTTATTGTATTCATTTATTGTATTCATTTATTGTATTCATTTATTGTATTCATTTATTGTATTCATTTATTGTATTCATTTATTTAAAATGATAAAAAAAACTTATTTCCCACTAGATTTTATTGATTTTTTTTTTAACGTAGGTTTTTTTACTGAATGACAGACTTTTGTGATTATCAACTTTATTTTAAAACAAGAAGAACTGGCTATTCAGAATAGTGATTTTGTAGGAAGAAACGTATCGATGGTAAAAGCTGAGAAACTTTACTTTTTTATATTGAAGTAAATCAATAAAAAAAAAAAATCAATAAAAAATGAAAATCAATAAAAAAAAAAAAAAAAAAAAATCAATAAAAAATAAAATAAATAAAAAATAAATAAAAAATATGGTTCCGCACATCACTCATGTCAAATTCTTCTGCAATTACAAAAATCACGGAAAAAAGGTGCAAGCCAGGAATTATGCCACTTCGGCATAACCATAGGACTGAATTCTATAACCAGGAGAGTGTCATACTTTGGGTTTACTTTTGGCAGCCCTGTAACTCTTGCTTCCCTTATTTTGTCCTTTAGTCCTCACATTCCATGAGCAATGTTTTTGACGAAGGGGAAAGAATTGCTGTTTCCTGGGTCAGAATCTATCCATATAACACTTATTGTTGGTTAGTTTTTGACCTTGCAGTAGTATTTTTTGTTATAGCTTTTTACATCAAGTAGCTTCATGCCTTGTCTGGAGCGATTTTCATAAAAAAAGAAATAAGCATGTCCGAAGAGATTAGACAATACATAGAAGACTGTGCTACATGTTCAACCTATGCAGATGCCAACCAACCAGCATTAGCATCATAATCATCATCAGCATCATCATCTGCTGGCATGCATTGGATGGCTTTAAGACATTAACTTCCAAAATAACTTATCTCTGCCCAGATCTTTATTTATTCCTCTTTCTCTCAAAGCCATTTTTATCACTTCCTCCCATGTTTTCCTTGGCTTTGCCCTGTGAACGGGACCTGCTATTTAAACTGTTCTTCATTCTAACTGAAGAATTCGCATCCATTCTTTCAATATGGCCATACCATCGAAGTCTCATGCTCTGCACATATCTCCTTATACTGTCCAGATTTAATCTTCCTCTGAATTCATCAGATTTGAGCCTGTCTTTAAAACTCACATTACACATCATTCATACCATTCTCATATCATTTCTCTCCATGCAACGCATGTTCTCAACCCTCACCGGCTAGATTTCACTTCTATGCATTACTAGATTGCGTACACATGCTTGATAGACTCTTCTCTTGGTCAACAGTGGTAACGCTCTGCTGGTTAGTAATGGTAGAAGTTTCTTAAACTTGCTCCATCCACTCCTAACTCTTGAAATTACACTAGCACCTGCTCCACCCTGTGCTTCAATCGTATCACCGAGGTGACAAAACTTCTAGACAACAATAGCTTCACCATCCAGCTATACATTGTCTACACTTGAGTTCTCATCCATTTCCATTGTCTTACACTAAGATAACAAATTTCTAAACAACCTCAATAGCTTCGTCATCCAAATATACTTTCTTCACATTTGAGTTCTCATCAATCTCCATTGTCTTAGCATTTTTGCACACAAACTGGTTATCCTCTCTCAACCTACCAGTTATTCCACTGCACTTTTTGTGTACCCAATGTTTACAAGTAGCACAAAAAATTTAATTGTCGCCGACTTCCTTTCCACAAACTGAGCAGGGGAACATTCCTCTTTTTTTTTTCCAACACTACAGCCACTGATCATCACTTTTGTCTTAGTAACATTCACACTTAGAACTTTACTTTCTTTTGATTTTATTATAATTCTCCAAAGTTCACAAAAAAAGATGTTTTGTAAATAAAACTGTGTTTTGTTTTTGATTAAAAATGTGTGAAGAGCAAAATGTGATTTAAGCTACTAGCAAAACTTTTTCTAAATAAAACCTCCTTTTTTTAATGAAAAATCTTTGAAGGCAAAGTTACCAATGCATATATGCCATATTGTTTTGTTCATTATTCAATCAAAATTTTTTAAAAAGCGGGGTTACGGTAAAATCTGTCCTTTTGATCGGTTCCCATTCTTGGGTGCCTCAAATCTATTTGATCCATTAATTGTTTTATTTAATAAAAGTATTACCAATGCAAACCCAAGTGTCCCCCCACACACCAAATCAGCGTTATACATAAACGTTATTCAAATAGTTGTGATCGAAAGAGGGGACCCCACATGCTTTACTTATTCTTATTTTGTTTTTCACATAGGTTACCCGAATGATAAAGCGGCTAAAGTTGTGGTGACAACTTTACGTTCATGGTTGGAAAAGAATCATGAAAAGGTAAGACATAACGAACAAGAAATTTGTGGTGGATGTGATGAGATAGAATGTTGATTGAGTGACGGAAATAATCTTCACTTACCTTATCGACACCATAAAAGAGCCTGTCTTCGTCTGGAGTGTAGAGCCTTGATGTGATACATGGGAATGAGAGTATCGACTACATGTGACCGGCGTGCTTTGCAATTCATAAAAGACAAGTTCAACGGTAGTCAACACAAGGTGTTTAGCACTTAAAAGGATAAGATCATTGAGCGATAGAAATCAGTATTGAAAACGGTGTTGTTGTTGGGGAAAAGTAATCCACGTAACAAAGTTTCAGCAGTGAGCACGTTGTTTCCTAGATCAGTATTGAAAACAGTGTTGTTGGAGAAAAGTCTGTCACATGACAAAGTTCCAGTGGCGAGAACATTGGGTCAGTTATGAGATCGCCGTCCTAAAATGAATGCAATAAAAAATTGTGTATAGGCGATAAAAATGGTTTTATGTTGTTTTTTTTAAAAGATTATTTGTAGCAGTCATAAACAAAGACCTATTTACTCCCTCTGAAAAATGTCCCTGTTAAGTGATCTGGTTGCACACTGATCAATCAGCTTGCAGGGTGCATTGATTCCATCTGTCTGCTGAAGAACTACTTCAGCCCCTTTGGGGATTACGGTCGATCAGCAGAGCAACACCATCTACATCCTCTTCGGCCCCTTGTCCACTGGACGCTTCAGCACCTACTATCTTTGCCTGAAGATATCTGCTGCCCAAAGAACTTTCCTCACTTGGATACTGTCCAACTTCTTTTACCTATACCATATGCCGTAGGTAACCATATTTGATAAACCCATTATTTGTTGTTATAAAAAAGGTTTTGTTTTACCTTTCGTGCGGCAGTTTTATGAACTTAAGCATAATATAGAGAGTTTGTATCATTCCCAATAAATGGTGACCCCGACCTGATATGAACACGCAACCTTCTGATATTACATGGATGAACCATTTTGAGTTAAAATCTATTTAGTATTACTCCTGAAATATGAAGAAAAATGCATTTAGAATGAGTAAATATCCTAACATAATGAAAAGTTTTCCAAGATGGCGTCATACTTGCACCGGAAGTCAGTTACTAGCAGGTTATTATTAGTAAAGAGTTATGATTGTTTTTTCTATCGCTTATGACGAAAACATTGAATAAAAATAAAATGTGTGTTTTCCCTATTACTGTGTCATACTAAATTGATTTTAACTCCAAAATGTTCATCATGTCATAATCTTTAAAAAAATATTATCGCCTATGCACTATTTTTGAAGAAACTTTTTAAGACAATGACATCATCATTTACCGAACACTGTTTCTGCGATCTGTATTGAAAACGATGATGTTGGAGAAAAGTATACTATGTAACAAAGTTCCAGTGGCGAGCATGTTGTTTCCGAAATATTGAAAAGAGTGTTGTTAGAAAAACGTTGTTGCGTTGAATACGGTGTCACTATAGAAAAGTATACCGCCTAACAAAGATCGAGTGGCAAGCACGTGGTTTCCATTAACAGAGACAATTTTCTTTTTTCCTTTTTTTCTTCCTTTAAAATTATATAGATATTCCTGAAATCAATATAAATCAAATTAAACATATAAAGATCTCTTGCC
Organism: Sepiola atlantica; assembly: GCA_963556195.1. Lineage (NCBI taxonomy): Eukaryota > Metazoa > Mollusca > Cephalopoda > Sepiida > Sepiolidae > Sepiola > Sepiola atlantica. Next base: position 167,897,959 of record OY744518.1, read on the forward strand.
GGATTTTCAACGTCAGATTCAAATAGCAGTCCATCTGACATATTGAGCCTAGTTTTTCATCCCACAAATGTATTTTATTTCGCATCAGTTTTTCTTCTGAAAATATTTATTCAGGTTAAGAAAACTTTTAGAATGAATACATTTTCACTTACAAAATATCCTTTTTTTTTTCAAAATAGTTCCTTTAGGCTTTGAAGAATGACATATAAAAATTCTTGCAGTTTCCATACTGTGCTTTTTCAATATGGCAGCCAAAATCGATTGTGGTCAATTTTAGGAGGTGAAAAATTTAAGGTCTCTTAATCTTATTCTTACTATCTGGCTTTGCCCACTTGCTATCACTTCACAAAGTTCACTACTTGAAATACTTGAAACATTAATTCAAAATAATAAACATTTCATTCATCACTTTGTTGTAAACACAAAACAAAATCTTTCTCATTTATTCATATAAACATCAACATTTTGCTACTCTTGATACAAATTTATTTATGTTTTAAATGTGAACGTAAAGAAAGGAAAAGAAAGAAGAAATCAATTTGGCTTTTCACTTGCAATTTAGAAAAAGATCACAACTTGTTGAAAATTAAGCTGGTCCTCCTAAAGAAAGGAACATTTGAACACAAATGCTAAATATTTGTTCAGGGACTAAAACAATATTGTGAAACGGAACTATTTGTTATATTAAAAGCGAAACAATTATTGAATTAAAAAACAATAACAAATAATAATTAATTAATAAAATTTCCTTTTTTAAAATAAATATGCAAATAAGTTAAACTTGCGACTGATATCGCATATACATAAGCAGTATATAAAAAAGATGGTGTAAAGTTGAATAACTTGAAATAGCGTGTTTTAACTTAACCGCCCGACTTTCGCATTTAGTCATTTAAATTATTGTTATGGTGCCTTACCTCTAACGAACTTTGGACTCTTCCATTCACCATAAATACTGGGAGCATCTGTTCCTCAGTGTTGTACGAACCCCAGCCCGTTCAGTCTCTCATTAACTTTGGTTGATTGAGGACATCAGGATGGGGTAGGTTGATACCAGTCGAGAATTCGTTCTCGACAATCATTCGACAAGAAGTGAACCATTTCGGTGGCCTTTTATCTGTCGGGCTGAGGTATTCGGTCCTGGGTTGTCCTAGGAGGTGCACCCTCCCAGGCCTTGCCTCCCATCTTTGGAGTGGAGTAAGTTCATTGCTTACTGCCTGAGGTGCTCTGACTGAGGAATGCCGACGGGGTTGCCCAGGCTGTTTTTGCTAGGCCAGAATGCTTCTCCTTTAGGGTTCTGGTTTGATTCTTCCCCCACCTTCCGACCTTGTGTCACATATTGCTGCGGTGAGAAGCAATTAAATTCCTGAATCAACCCCAGTCTTTGGACTGGGTAACACCTGTCGACGATTCATTCTCAACAGTCGGTCTGGCAGGTACTGGGCCATTTTAGTGTTTTTTTATCTCTAAGGCTGAGGGGTTGAGTCCTGAGTAGTCCTAGGAGGACTTGACCCTCCCCCACCTTACGACCTTGTGTCACATATTCCTGCAGTGGGAAGGAATTACATAGCTTAATCAAACCCAGCCTGTTCAGTCTTTCATCAACTTTGGTTGATTGAGAAATTCGGGAAGGAGTAATACCAGTCGAGGATTCGTTCTTCGACAATCAGTCCGGCAAGAACTGGGCCATTTTGGTTGTGTTTTATCTGTCGGGCTGAGGTATTCAGTCCTGGGTTTTACTTGGAGGTCCACCCTCCCAGTCTTTGCCTCCCCTCTTTTGGGTGGAGTAAGTTTATTGCTTACTGCCTGAGGCGCCCTGACCGGGGAATACCGACGGGGCTGCCCAGGCTATTTTTGATAGGCCAGAGTGCTCCTCCTTTAGGAGCGCTGGCTTGACTCTTCCCCCACCTTTCAACCTTGTGTCACATATTCCTGTGGTGGGAAGGAATTAAATACCTGAATCAACCCCAGCTCGACAGGAACGAGGCGATTTCAGTGGCCTTTTATCTGTCAGTCTGAGGCATTAGTCCTGGGTAGTCCTAGGAGGTTCACCCTCCCAGGCTTTGACTCCCCTCTTTGACGTGGAGTAAGTTTATTGCTTACTGCCTGAGGCGGCCCAACCAGGGAATGCCGACGGGGTTGCCCAGGCAATTTTTTAGAGGCCAGACTGCTCCTTCCTTGTGCCACATATTCCTGCGATGGGAAAGAATTAAGTACCTGAATGAACCCCAGTCTATACTGACAGTCAAGACTGACGTACAACCACTCTTGTTTCTCTGTTGTATTATATTTTCTTCAATATACTTGTTTTCTCTAAACCCAGAGTTTTCATTCTGGCCCCTTTACAGAGCCACAACAATTATATAAATAAAGATTTTGTCTGTCTGTCAGTCACAATTCTTTTAAATGTAATAAATACATTGCAGAATTTGTCTCATTTTGAAATATCAGAGATCTTAACTACTTTTAGAAATGGAAAATATTGCATTAATAGTAAATAATAAATGCCCAACAGTGGATGCCGTGACCGGATCTCAAAACCGAAGATCTTGAGATCTTCTATCTGACGTTCTACCAAATTTGGACTTTCTTATAAATAGAGCTTAAAAGATTACCATAACAAAATAATTATAGCTTTAGCGTGACATCATAGATTTATGATTTACGTCCTGTTTCAAAACATGAATAATAGAAAATAAATAAATGAATGGTAAACATTATCAATTATTTTAATAGTTCCAAACGATTTATTTTACTTTAACTACGTATTGGCGTTAAAAACAATTTAATATTTAATATATACTAGAATTTGGGCCTATAGGACCTATCATTTTAGTTTGAAAAAAAATGAACAAAATTTTTTTGTTTTTAATTAATAGACTATTACAATATTTTTATTCTTTTCTTTCTTTATTACATTTGACTGTTAAGAGAGAGAGAGAGAGAGAGAGAGAGAGAAAGAGAGAGAGAGAATAATAGATGACATAGAATAAGAGCAGGGTGTAAAACAGTGAAAGAGGGTGAGAGTGATAGAAGTTAGCAAGAGATGGGTCATTTGATGAGTTATTTGCAAATTATGGCTAATTAGAGCGATTAAAATTGAATTTTTTTCAAACTTAACTCAATCCCAAAACTGAGCAATATTTTAGCATGTATTTTGTATGATTAAAAAAATATATAAAAAAAGTCTTAAGAGAAACAAACGTTTATTAATTCGGCTTTAATATAATAATGGATATATATTATTGTAAAATGTTAAACATTTTTTACTTCATTATTATTTTTATAATAAATGAAGTTTGAATTCTCTAAAGATGATTGTAATGACTTTGGATAGAACTGAGCAGAGTACTCAGTATGCTCCTCTTCTAGGACTGCATCTTAACAATTGCTGATGTCCCAACCTACATTACTTTGGACACCTTATCAAGGTGTATCGGTCAGGGTTGCAAAGTTATAGTCAGGTTAGATAGTGGTGGTTGCAGAGAGTAGAAGTGTTCCCTGAAAGAGAGGGTGGAAGCCAAAACGGAAATTGGAAATGATGTCATTACAGTGGCAAGCTTAGTCAGCCTCTTGTTCCTGACTCTCGACCGAGGAAGTTGTGAAAAGGCCCGGTCTGTGCTGGGAGGAACAGTGGCGCAAATGGCCTGAATATCATATCTCAATAATTATTTATTCTCTCTCTCTCTTTCTCGAGTGTGCAAGAGTCACAGATCTGTTCGTCCTTTTATATTAAATAAATTTTTAAAACTAAACCACGGAGTCCATGTCATCGATCAAGGCCGAAAGGCGGGAAACACCAGCCGGCGGAGACGAAACCTGGGTACACACCGGCAAAGGTAAGCGAGTATCCAACATCTCAGATTTGGAGTATCCAAAAGTCAGAGGTTTTGGAAAGAGTTGGAGTCAAACTCCCTAGAATGCTAGTAGTCAGAGTCAGTCGTATTTTTTAATCTTCGAAGAATCAACAGGCAATCTGAATATTAGAAGATTTTAAAATAAGGAGTCGGAGTTAGAGTTAAAGTCAGATATTTTGGAATTCTAGGAGTTTGAGTTGGACCTCATAGCTTCAAACTCTACAACCCTGGTATCGGTAAACAAAATGTCAACTCTGCAGCAACTCAGCTCAGTAAGTTATGGGTGAACATACACATAGATATTATATTTTATATATATAGATAATCAATGTTGACCTTTTACCCAGATATATATTTGTTGACTATAGCAAGCTCCAAGAAGAAGGGTGTAACTTAGCCTCTTCACTTCATGGTTGCATGCAAAGTCGGGGAAAGTTTGACCCGGTAGACACAGGAATGGCGCAGAAGCAGCGTTGCAACTTTTACTCCATTGATTTGCGGTTCCGCGCTTTGCCACCACACCTACCACGACGAGGAAAGGCTGAACATTAGGAGGGTGTTATTGTCGTTGTTGAATCAATACTTTCACTGTATCATAAACATTACCTTTGCTTATTCATGATTCACACACGATAACAAATTTGTCATTGTCAGTTCATTGTTGCATTAGTAAATAGACTATGACTGAAATCTCTTTTGTATATGTTTCCGTGTGTGTGTGTGCTGCTACAAGCGAACTATGGTAATTTGCTCTGTAGACTTCTCTATCTGATCGTCTTTCTATCTTTTATCTCTTCTCTTCTCTCTGTCTGTCTAATTATCCATATTGACTAATTCCCATCCCTGATTGTTTCTTACTAATTTTTTAACAAAAGGATTCGCATTTTTATTTTCATAATTTCTCAGTCTTGTCTTCATCTGTAGATTGATGATTAAACGACATCTCCCGTCCCAACTGTCACTCTTGTACTTCATCTACGATTAATGTTTACTTTTCCATGTTTACTTTTCCATGTTTACTTTTCCATGTTTACTTCTAATGAGTCACCAATTATAACAAGAGGTTTCTTGACTCTTGGGCTAGGATCAAAGGGCAGTACCTGTTCTGTCCTCAGAGGAGAAGAAATCCCTCATGACTGCAGTAATTTTTATTTTTGTCCCATCCAAGGTTCCTCTTTTTGGAGAGCTGGATAGCCCATACATAAAAAAACGACCTTGTGTCTGAATTTGCTCTCGTGGGGAGGCAAGTAAATAGGAACACATATTTGTTGACATTGGATTTGAAGATGATCATGTTGTGGTCTGCAGGGAAGCAGTTCTGTGGTAATGTGTTTCACAAACAGAAAGTTCTTGAAAAGAAATTCTTCAGGTAAATGACACCTGATGCTAGGCCCTACACCTGTACCTGGTACGGCATTCTCCCTGGGCGGGTTGAAAGTTTCATGGGAGTATAAAATTCACAAATGGTTCCCAGTCGCATGTATATCTTGGTTAGGAGATATGACGTATTTAGGTTTTTGCAGGTGGGTATTGACGTCCTCCTACATACAGCGCCTGATATTCCCAAATGATCACCCATCTGGTACTGACCAGACTCAACGTTGCTTGACTTTGGTGATCTAATGAGAACCGTGTGTCAACATGATTATGCTAGGCACATGGAGGGAGAATGGAAAGTTCTTTTCAGTTGTGATAGAAAATGAGTTCTTGCTGTGAATGCCCCTATTTACTTGCCTCCCCACGAGGGCAGAGTTAGACACAAATTCTGCTTTTAATGCAGAGAAAATCCAGCTCTCGTAAAAGCTCTGGATTGGGGGCCAAAATAAAAATTGCCTCAGTCTAGAAGATTTCTCCTTCACTGACCGAGGACAGAAAAGATGAGGGTTCATTTTAGAACAGATACTATACTTTGCTCCTAATCAAAAGGCCAAGGAGGAAACCCGCATTTATACCATCATAATTTCAACTCTAATTAACATTTGACTGGATTTTATTTTAGGTCGACAGAGTGATATTTTGTCTTTTTTTGGAGAAAGATGTCCATCTATATGAGCAACACTTGCAAACGTCTTTCCCGATGAGGAGTTTCCGGTCCGGTAAGTGTCAATTTATTATTGTTCTTTATCATTATTGAATTTCTTGTTGAGCTTGATATACATTTACTATCAGAGAAAGAATCATTGTCACAAATCTAACTGATATTATGCAATGAGATGGTTGAAAGAGAGGATAGCGAGACGCGATGTGATCACATGTGATTGTGACATCACATGTGCAAGAATTGAGACAGTCTCTCTCCCTTGCTTTCTTCATCTCTCTTCAGTTTTTACTTTTACAGGACAAGACGTGTCAAGTGGTCGCTCCTGACCAGTCAACCCCACCAAATGCAGGTGGGGGTAGGTGTATATATAAATATATATAAATAGATGTAGAGTTTTTGACCTACTCCAGAGTTTTTGAGTTCAGCGGAAATAAAAGATCTGGACCCTCAATCTTTCTTTTCATTAATTTCATTAATTTGTCCCAAAGAAAGGAAGAAGATGCATGCGACAATTAAAGATGGCTGACTAAGAACAGGGACAACAACACAAACTGGGATTAATTTTGACATGCCTCAAACTGCGTCCTGACTAAATCACCAGCTACCAATTATACATCTGGTGCTACCAGATCAGGCTGTCTGAATATACCGACTTCCTGACTAAAACTGCACCAAACATTGGTGTTAATGTTTTTTTCCAAATCATGTTTTGCAAAGCCAAAAACAAAAACAAAATTTTTCCTCTTTCTTGATAAATATTTGAGGAAACTTTTACAAAAATGACTGGATTCGGCATTAAATAACCTGAAAAGAGTTGATATGCCGTAAAACAAAACAACCAAATCAAGACATCATAAATATTTGAAGATATTAAAAACTTGAATCATAAAAACTTTTACAAAAATGACTGGATTCGATATTAAATAACCTAAAAAGATTAACAACCAACCAAACCAATTATACAGGGACCGAATCACTGAACCCTGAACCACTTTATAACAAAATGCTCAGCTCTTGCAAATATAATGGGACCAAAGATGGCCTCAAACCATCAAAGGCACTTCGTAGCAAAATCATCAGCTGTTGCAAATCAAATAAAGATCGAATGAAACCAAACAGTTTATTGCGTTTATATTGGGCGCAGTCATTTGCAAGGGTGACAAAAGGCATTGATAAAATACCAGCTTAGGTTTTCTTCCCGAACGCTGGCGTTCACTACAGCTTATATATACTAATCACAGACTTTTAGGGCATCTCTATTTTTAACTATCTTCTAAATTCAAACGGCTTCCTAAACTGTCACAAGTTAAATATGGGCCAACTGAAGATTAGACCTCAAATCCTAAACCGTTTTGTAACCAAATCACCAGCGATTACAAACATAATGGGAACCAAAGACAGCCTCCAACCTCCAAGGCGCTTTGTAGCAAAATTAGCAACTGCCGCTATTCAAATGAAGACCGATTGAGACCTGTAATATCCAATTGTACATTTAGAGATAACAACAGTTATCTCCCTTGCACCATAACATAGTAATCTGTAATTATCTCCCTTGTTCTTTATGATTGTATATATAAACAAACACCGGGCACGTAATCGCTCTCTTGATTGCACCGGGCGAACTACAAGTAACACGTTGTTGTTGTTGTCCTTTCTTTGACCTCTGTTCCTCATTGCTTCGTATCACTTCTTGCTTTCAGCGTATAACCAGAACACAACAAGACTACTAAACGCACAATTAATTGCTTTTATATACGGCATAATCATGTTGACACACCGGTTCTTGCTAGATCACATAAGTTGAGTGACGTTGAGCAAGGCCTGTACAAGATGGGTGACCATTTGGGAATACCATGCGCTGCAATGTATTACTCAATTAGTTCTGGGCCTGACATATAGATGGCACCACTAATAAGTCCATATGATTTTTATAAAGTACCAACCTTCAATTATGTTCTGCAAAGCAAAATACAAAACTCCCCCCCCCCCTCCTAAATGGGGCTACCTGTTGGCCGTAGGTAGCGACCCGTGTCATCTTAGGATGGGATCCTGGTAGCTGAGCGATCTGTGGCCTGGTTACATAAATGGTCATGTGCCTTGCAACACTCTACTTTGGTCCTTACTTCGGCTAGATGGGAAATCGGAAAGGCCCGATCTGATCAATCTGCTAGTGATGTCAAGCCCTAACTCTGACACCTGCAAATGTCGACCATACCTCCAAGGAACAAGACCAAAACATATTGCATTACCTTTACCATAAATACAGGTAAACCATGTAAATGTCAGAAGGCGATGGCAAGGGTCAATCAATTTTTTGAAATGAAATCACATATCTGTTTCTTACCTGATGTTTCTGTAAAATTGGGAAGACAAAACAGAAAGGAAAATCAGTAAATGATGGTGGAAACTCAAGAAAGTTAGTATACCTTTCTTGTATCCTTGGAATGAAAGGGCGAATGGGCTTCCCCCCTAACATCTCCCACTTTTGGGCTCTGAGGAGGGTGAAGAGCAAGAGAGGTGAATAAATAAAACACAACCACATGGAAACTATTAAACCTAGAAATTATAAAACCAAAAAAACTCACTCCGACAACTCAAACTCAGACAGCGAGCAAGAACCCAAGACAGGGAAAGTAATTTGGTTGAACAAATAGATAGAAAAAACTTTCCAAAATTCTTAGTTATTGAAACCTTAGAAGGAAAACGAATCAGCGAACTATCTCCCTTCTTGATCAAAAAACATTTATCGTAAAATAACCCTAAAACAGTTTTAAAAAAATGAAAAATGTGTTGTGAAGTTGTAAATTTACCTATTCAGTTGCTAGTGTACTTTCACTGCTAGCTATACTTAAGGAGAGACGTATATAGTAATCTATTTCTACTTATGCTAATTATGCATATCAATTAGTCAGTATCATGACATCTCCCTTCATTTTCGATATTACTTTGCCCTTCTCTCTCTCCCGTATTTCTTTCTCTGGGAGATATCGACCTATCTCGCACTAAACTGTAACCAGGGTCATCCCCTTTCATACTTCGATCCGAATCCGACTCCGAATCCTCATTTTGACCTGCTTGATCTTGCACGGTTTCATCTTCTGACGTTTCATTCTGTACAGGTTGTTCTAATAACTCAATAACGGAATGGGACCTTATTTGATCTGCATGGGCCAACACACTGTTTCCGTTTTCTCTATTATAGCTGTATTGTGACCTTTTTGCACGATAAATTCTGTCCTTTCTGGATTTGATTCTTTGTTCTTTTTATACCATATTTTTTCATTTGTAGAATACGACATAGTTAACGGAGCTTTAATTTGTCTTCCCATTAAAGCTGATGGGCTTTCTAATCTTCCCGTATGTGGTATTGTTGGATAGCTTAAAACAGCCTTAGTAGAAAGACTTCTATTTTTTCTTTTTGCTGAGAACATGATTTAGTCCTGTTTTTATGGTCTGCACTATTCTTTCCACCAACTCATTCGATTGAGGGTGATATGGCGGTGTCTTATATGGTTTACATCCTATTTTTTCAACCATAAATTAAGACCTTCATCACAAAACTCTAGAGCATTTTCAGATACCAGGGCTTTTGGGATACCCATTCTAGAGAATATGACCATCAGAATCTGTTTTATGGTAGAACTTTTCTTGTCTGGCATACGGACTACTTCAGGCCATGCTGAAAAAGAGTCTACTAATATTAATAAGAGTCCCACTCCAGAAATGTACGCATGATCCATATGCACACGACTCCATAGCTCTATTTCTCTGGGCCATGAATGTACTGTATTCCGTGTAAAATTTCTTAATTCTCTACATTTTTTGCATCTTTTTATATATTCTTCGATATCTCGTGAATATCCCGGCCACCATGCTTCTAGTTTTATTCTTTTTTGCTACTCCACAGTGTATATCATCATGTACACTTTTTATCACCAAATTTCTTTGTGTTTCTGGGGGAATTATCAGATCTCCATTACAAATCACTCCATTTTCTATCATTAATTTATGCCTTATTTCTTTGTAAGGTCTCTCTGCCTTGGAACAATTTCCCCATATATTTTTTCTTATTCTCGATGTTATCCTACTTAGAACTGGATCATGTCTAGTTTCCATAGCCATTCTATCTAAAGATAAAGTCTCTACCCAATGTAAGAATGTATCTACAAATTCTTCTGTTTTATCTTTTGACTCCTTATAAAATCACAACCTTGATAGTGAATCTACGTGTGGAATTGAATTTCCTTTGACATATTCTATATCAAAGTCAAATGCCATTAACTTTATTGCCCACTTTAATATTCTCGATGTTGTAACTTTGGGTAATTCTTTTCTTGGATTTAATATAAATTCCAATGGTCTATAGTCACTTCTCAAGAGAATCTTTTTCAATTAGAAATTGTCTAGCCCTGGTGGTGCACTATACAATGACCAATGTTTCTTTTTCTATATTTGAATAATTAAACTCAGTGTTCGTTAGACTTCTTGATAAGTACATTGTCGGATGTCCGTCTTGTGGTAATATTTAAGATATCCAATGTTCATTTGCATTAGTGGTTAACGTAATGTCCTTTTTGGGATCACAATTTTTTACTACTGGTTTCTTTGCCATAACTAATTTCAATCTCTCAAAAGCTTTTTGTTGTATTTCTGACCAAATAAATTCAACACTCTTTTTTCATAAATTTGCAAACGGTTCAGTCAGGTTCGTATATTTTGGTAAATATCGCCTGTAGAAATTGACCAATTCCCCCCCCCCCCCCCCATTAAAATTCTTTTTTGTTTGTAGGTATAGATATTTTTTATATTTGTTCTATTAAGGCTTGATTTGGATATATTCATTCTTTTGAAATTGAATACCCTACAAATGATATATTACTACTATTGTTTATGCATTTATAACAATTTATAGTCATTCCTGCATTTCTTAATTTGTTGAAGACGATGTCGGTTTTCTTTTTTAATTCAATTTAATTATTTGCTCCTATGCAAATATCGTCTTGGTAACAGACCATATTTTTTATATCTTCTCCTAAAACCTGTTTGATGGCCTTTTGAAATATGGCGCTTACTGTTTTTATTCCATATGATATTCTAATCTATTTTAGCAACCCTATTGGCATATTTATCATTGTTACTTCTTTGAAATTATCATCTATTGGAATTTGGTGGTATGCCGTTTTCAAATCTATTTTTGTAAAAATGCTCATTTCTGCCAGTGCATGTAATGCGACCTTCACATTATGTATAGGATACGAATTCGAGTTGTGGTTTACGCCTATTTTATAATCTCCACATATATGTATGTCTCCATCTGACTTTCTCAAAACTACAGTGGGTGATGCCCACTTGCTACCCTTAGATGAAACATGTTCAATAAACTCATGTTCAATTAATTTTCGTAGTTTTGGCAACAAATGTACTGGTAATTTTCGTGCTTCATAATAAGAGGGGGGTAACATTTTCTTTTAATTTTAAACTAACTTTGTAGTTTTTCAATTTTCCCGTTTTTTCCATTTTTATTTCATTAATTAGTTTGGTAGAATTTATTTTAACCACATCGTTTCCCAGGAGTCTGTGGTTCTTTTTACAATTCATGACAATTATAGGTATTACCTTGAATTTGTCTTTTAACTCTAAGAAACCTTCAAAATATCCTTAAATTTTTTTATGACCGATCCATGAAATTGGAGGAATTGTACACTGCTCTTTCGTAAAGTCAGCTTTCAAATGCGTTTCCAGAAATTTTTTGATATAAGCGTTACCTCACTGCTGGTATCAACATTGTTAGTTTTGGCTTTTTATACAATATCTTTTTTCTTTTTAAACATTCTTATTTTTGTTTTTTAATGTAAAGACTTCCCTATTGGTTTCATTTTCTTCAACTCTTACGATGTTTTACTTTTTGAACTTGCATACTGCTTGAAAATTGTTAATTATTAAACAATTTGTACAAGTTTTACCAAATGCTGGGCATTTTTCCCTTTATATTTTATGTTCACGTCCACAATACCAACATTTTTTTCTTTTTTAACATGTACATATCGGCGACTATTTGTTCGCCGGGTTTACTTTTAAGATCGTTGTATTTCTGTATTAATTCTTGTTGCTGTATAAAGTGAATGTAAGTATTTAATGACATGTTTCTTATTTGTATCTGTTCAATTATTTTGTTCCTGTGTGATGCATTTTGTACATACCTTCAATTAATCTTAATTGAATAAAATCTTCTTTGATAGTCTGTTCTTCTTGTCCGAGTTTTTCAAACTCACAATATCTACTTGCATTTCGTAGACGGTGTAGATATTTGATGATTGGTTCATCAATTTCTTGTTTCATTGACATTAACTTCGGTCTTTCTGCCACAACTAACCTTTTTTAGGTCTCATATTTCTTTTTATGATCTGACTTATTCTTCCGAAAGTCAGATCTTCTAGGTTCATGGGATACGCCATGGTTGAGACTTTCATGATGGCCTTGCATTCAGCTGTAGTCCAAAATAAATCTGCTATTTCATTTTCTCCTCCTGTTTCCTTGTTGTCTTTTAACTTTTTAGTCTTTGCACTCACAGCGAAGCATCAAAGTCCTCGAGAGACAATTGTTGTGAAGTAATTTTACCTATTCAGTTGCTAGTGTACTTTCCCTGCTAGCTATACTTAAGGAGAGACTTATATAGTAATCTATTTCTACTTATGCTCATTATGCATATTAATTAGCAATATCACCACAAAATGGAAATTTACTTGTCAAAGTAGATAACTACAGAAATGCACAAAATCTTTTAGGATTGGAAAAATTCTACACCTACAAATGTAAAGTCTTTGCTCATGAAAAACTTAATACTTCAAAAGGTATCATAAGAAGTCATGAGCTAACCATGGCAACATCTGAAGAAATTAAAACTGCTTTTAGAAAACAAGTAATAGATCACGTTCGGATCAACCTAAAAAAGAATTGTCAATCTATATCCACCAATACTTACATTCTTACTTTTAATACCCCTACCATACAAAAACAAATCAAAATTGGATATTTAATTGAAAAAGTTGGCCAATATACACCAGCTCCCTTGAGATGCTTTAAGTGCCACACATTTGGGCACCACAGGGAAACTTGCAGAGGGCACGAAGTATGAGGGAAATGTGCTGAAAACGAATCTAATCATACCGAAGAAGAATGCTCAAACAAAGCAAAATGCTCTAACTGCCATGAAAATCACTCAGCGTACTCAAATATATGTAAAATCTTTAAAAAAGAAAAGAAAGAGAAATCACAAAAGTAAAATACAAGAGAAACATATTCTTCCCAGAAGCAAGGAAAATAGTGGAATCCTATCAAAAAGCAAATACTTATGCAGAAGTCATTCAAAAACCAAACAAATAATCAAAACCTACTCAAACTAATTACTGAACTTAAAAATCTAATTGAAACTTTAATAACAACCCAAAACGAGATTAACAAAGATCAAATAGCAACATCTACTAAAATCAAAACAAGTGATCAAAATCAGGAAGAAACCTCTCAAAGCAAATCAGAACCAAACCAAATCAATCAGAAAATACAAATAAATCCACTAATTCCTCCTCACAACAGCTACAATATATTAGGAATGGAAGATCCTGAAGAACAAAGCCCTCACAATAAAACAAATCCCTCAACCCACCATAAAAGTCAACACATAAAATCAAATAATAAAACCAAACCCAAAGGCACCACCAATATACCCAACAAAAACAACAAATGAAAAGAATCCTCTAACAAAAATCAACCCCACTAAAACCAAACCACGATCCTCTAAAAATAGAGATATGTCAAATACAAAATCTAACAAGTCAACAACCCAAAGAATCGCAAGACATGGAGATTGAAACAAAACTTAGGTAAAAAACCTTCATAAACTCAACAAAAAAAAATTCTTCCTCAACTAGACTCTAGGAACAAAAAGTTAAAAAGCTACTCCCCCAACTTACCCTAAACTTAATGAATCCAAATCCAAATATAATATTACAATGGAACTTTCATGGAATGAAAGCCAACATTAATGAATTGCTTCTACTGATAGCAGACCTAAACCCAGCCGTCATCTGCCTTCAGGAAATCTTTCTTAAAAAGATATCAACATTTCAGCTATACAAAAGATTCCGGCCTTAGAGCATCAGGTGGTACATCTATCTTAGTCAGAAATAATTAGCCACATAGTCACATTAATCTAAAAACTGACTTACAGGCAATAGCTCTCAGAATAACTTTGTAAAAATCAATTAATGTTTGCTCCATATATATCCCACCAAATGTAGAAACAAATAAAGACAAATTACAGGAAACTATATGACAACTCTCCACTCCTTTTTTACTACTCGGGGACTTCAACAGCCACAGCACCATACGAGGCTGCAAAAACACTAACTGAAGAGAAAAAGACATAGAATAACTCATTGATAACAACAACCTATGCTTCTTCAACCTATATATGTTCTTTTTCTGACAGCCGCTCGGCAATAGAGTTGTCCTTATGCAATACTTCTATCTTCATGGATTTTACTTGGTCAGTCCATGATGATACCTGTGGAAGTGACCACTTCCCCATGATTCTTAAAAGCTTAAATCCAAACCCAAATGATAAAATTCTCAACTGCAATCTAAAGTTTGACTACTGAAAATACAGACCATGTAATTTTCTTTTCAGAAACAATTACATCCATTGCAAAAAATTTATTCCTAAATCCTTTAAATCCACCAAATATAATAAACCTGGGTTCAATTATGACTGCAAAAAAGCTATCAGATTGTGCCGATCTGCCCTCCATAAATTCAACCTACAATCCACTACAGAAAATTTAAACTCCTTAAAAAAATACAGAGCAATAGCACGACAAACAATATAGGAAGCAAAACGCTCCTCTTGGAGAGACTTTATGTCCAAAATAAATATCAATACGAATACAAAGACTGTCTGGAATATTATTAGAAAGATTAACGGTAAAAACAAAAACAATCCACTCAAACATCTTTCTAATGATAACACAATAATTACCGACCACAATGAAATCGCAAACACATTGGCTCAACATTTTTCCCAAAACTCTTCTCCTGCTAACTATAGCAACAAATTCCAAAACATTAAAAGAATTGAGGAAAAGAAGAAACTAAATTTCGAATCTGACAACTCTAAAAACTATAACCAACTTTTCACCCTATCAGAATTATACAACTCTCTAAAACAATCTTGCAATAGCACAACAGGTCCAGGCGACATACATTACAAATTCCTCAACCAGTTACCGGATATCTCCCTGAAATACCTCCTCAGCATTTTTAATGATGTCTGGACTAAGCCATAGTTATTCCAATACTTAAAACTGAAAGAGATCGATCGAACCAACCCCTCCAATTCTAGACCAAATTTATTTAACCAGCTGCCTCTGTAAAACCTTTTAAAGAATGATTAATAATAGATTAACTTGGTTCCTCGAAACATACAATCTAATTACTAATATACAATGTGGCTACCAGAAAAATCGTGGATGCATTGATTATTTTACCAATCTAGAAAGTTACATTAGAGAAGCTTTTATAAGGGGTCAACATGTAAGAACTATGACCTTGAAAAGCTTATGAGACAACATGGAAACATGGAATTCTAAGAGATCTACACAATATTGGACTAAAAGGTAGATTACCTTTATTCAAACTTCTTATATGCTGTAAATCTGTCATCGGCAAAGGCAGTGAATAGAGCTCCCTTAATTCGTTCTGCATCAGATTTTTCTTCTTGAGTTAGTTGCTAGTAAACTGCGAATGCTCCCTCAGTTAGCCGAAGTGGGATGATATTTTCAAGCCGCTTCACTCCAGATAAGTCACACAGTAATTCCACCTTCTCAATACATTTAATGACTGTTAAACTCCGGAATTATCTTTAGGTCAAAACGGCTGTCCATTTTAAGCCGAAATAGCTTGTTAACTAACTGTGCCAGAAAAATAAAAGAATAAAAAAAAAAAAAGTAAAGTTTTGACTGTAATTCAATTTCTAACTGAATTTCTTGGAACCCACTTTCTCTCTGCCTTTCTCTCTCCAATCCAAATCGCTTCCCCTTCCATCCCAGCTGCCCTTTTCATTTATATCAGCTGATATCCAGATATACAAATCAGAGACCACCATAAAAACCTGCACCTATGAAGAGAAGCCCTTTTTTAATCATCCTCTTTTAAAGACCTTACACTCTGGTATTTTTGTTATTATAACTTCTAACCAAGTTATATCAGTATTAAATAACCCAAAAGGGTTGATATGCCGTAAAAAAAATATTTCATCTGACAGTTCCCAAAAATGCCTTCTTTATTATTTCTAATTCAATCTTAAAAAGTTCTATGCTGTTCTCATCTTGAAAGCTTTGAAAGTTCAACTGCTTCCGTCGTATAGCCTATTCCTTCTCGTGATGCTCTTAGTGGTTTTATCTAGGATTAGGCCCCTCTGCCAGTGGAACTGGGACTGAATAACCATCGTTTTTAGACACCCTGGATATACGATGTTCATAAATTGTTTCCTACTTGGAAAGTGTAATTAGTTAATACTAATAAGTTAATACTAATAAGTTAATACTAATAAGTCAATACTAATACTATTAATTACTTTTAAGAGTGACATCTTCAAAAGATAATAACTCAAATCATACAATTGCCAGAATTATTGCGTATTCAAGATATTTTTTTGGAAATACTTTTTATGAAAATAAGAATCTCTGCTCACAGATCGATGGGTAACCTTCAAAGATTTACAAATCAAGGGGAACATTTTTCATGCAACCCTGAAAAAGCCAGAATATCAGAGAACAGATTCTGGTAAACTCTGGAAAGCCAGTCCAGAGGGCAGATTCTGGTACAACTCTGGAAAACCGGAACACCAGTCTAGAAGAGACAAATTCTGGTTCTATAAAGAATATTATCTTTGTAGACTGCTTGTTGCTTGCTTTTTGCTTGGACAAAACATCATGTGAAGTGTGACAGACGCTGCTCCACTTCAAAACTTTTCCCAATCTTTTATTATGGTAAACCATGACTGACTGGCCAATCAGTGCATGTGTGTTGTTTTAAAAACGAAAGCTAGATTATTTTTATTCTTTCTTCAATAGTTGGTCCTTATTGATGTTTCTTGCTTTGAGGTAAGAAAGCTTTTATTTTTCCTTTTGGGTTCCAGAAAACGCCAGCCACTGTCTTCCGATCCCCTAATTGATTCTTCACTAGAATTTTTAAACCATTGTTTGTTTTGAAGAGATTAGTAAATTTAAAAAGGAAGTAGTTGTGGAGCCATACAGGTTTTAGTTTTCTATAAAAGAAGGAAGGTCATGTTCTCCTGTTGCTTGATAAGAGTTACCTTTCCTTGAGAAAAGATGTCTTTGTATGAATATAGATATATAGAAAAGCATTCACGGAAAATATAAACATGTGGACATTAACAAATGCTAATACCATTGGAGCACAGGGTGGAGCAGGTGCTAATGTGATTGCAAGAGTTAGGAGAGGATGGAGTAAGTTCAGGGAACTTCTGCCAAGCATTACCGCTGTCTACCAAGGGAATGGTCTATCAGGCATGTGTACAAAGTGTGATGATGTATTTAAGTGAAACCTGGCTAGTAAGGGTTGAGGACATGTGTTGCATGGAGAGAAATGATATGAGAATTTTACAAGGGCTGTGTAATGAGAGTCTTAAAGACAGGCGTAGTTCTGATGACCTGAGAGAAAGATTAAATCTGGACAGTATAGAGAAATGTGTGCAGAACATGAGACTTTGATGGTATGGCCATGTTGAAAGAATGGATGATAGTTCTTGGCTTAGTAGATGTAGAACAGTTTAAGGGGCAGGTCTTGTTCACATGGAAACATGGGAGGAAATGATAGGAATGAACTTGAGAAAAAGAAGAATAAGTAAAACGCTGGCCAGTAATAGGTTAGTCCAACACATGCCAGCATGTAAAATGGACGTTAAACCGAATATGATGATGATGATGATGATGATGATGATGATGATGATGATGATGATAACAGAGTGTAAAAGAGGTATTTTCTGTTCTCGTCCACCTTGTTTTTTCTGTCTCCCTCACTGTCTTCATATCTCGTTTTTTAAATCCGATCGGTGTCCACGCATGCAACCTTTTAACACCTACAGAAATCCGCAACTTTGAGCATGCACTTTTTCCTCTCTTACACATTTTTCTATGGAGTCGCGCGTTATCTCCTCACCCTACTGCTGGATTGCATGGCAAAATGCATGAAATTTATTCTCCTTTTTTTTGCTGTCTCTCTTCTCATTTTTAACTCTTTTTTTTCTTCGCTTATATAAACTTTGTAGATTTCGAAGTAACTTGAAATCTCCTTCCCCTTCTATCTCTTCTTTTTCTGCTTTTATCTCTCATGTCTGTCATTTTTTGTAAAATATTTGTCATCTGAAAATAAGTTCCATATTGCAGCTTTTATTGGTGATATATATATATATCTCCACATAGAATGAACTCTTTCGTATTTATTGCATCACTTTGACATTACAAGTACAATAAAAGGCCAAAAAATATGCAAATTGAAAATTTTAGATCAAAAAATAAAATTGTTCAGAATAGGGTCCCAAACTTTTTTTCATAAGTAGATACGTGTAAACTTTACATTTCTTAGCATGTAGAAACTTCATATTGTTCAGAAAACGATTCTTCTGTTGATTTGCAGCCTTTTGGGCTGGAATCAAAATGTATTATCTTTTTCGTTGTTGGTTAGATAAAAATAAAATTTCTTTTTATGTATTGTGGTTTCTTAGAAATCAAAACGAGGCGACACTATCAAACAGGGGAAAAAAATGAAACAACATTTAAAACAAGAAAAAAAGTCACCGTTTGTAAAATTTTATGAAAAAATATTTATAATTACTATGCTAGACACTTTAAAATTTTGTGACTAGTTTCGTAATTCACATTATTGATTGTGGGATGCTCAGTTTTTATGTAGAGGGCTTCAAGAATTTTGAATCTTTTGATGTTGGTATCGTGGTGTATTATTTTAGTATTGTTAACTAGGATGTGTCTATATTGAGAAAGTGGCAGTCATGTTTTTTTAGGTGTTGGCAAATGGAGCTAGTGTCAGAGAGATGTTACGTGAGTCTTCAGGAAAGTTTTGTGGTTGTGAAACCGATGTAACAATTAGTTTTATTATTATTGTCGGAGATACATTCTCCCATAGGGCATTGAAACTGATATATTACATTTGGTCTTACTAATGTATTTTGGGTCTGAGAAATGTTATTTTTAACTACATTGTTCGATGTTTTCATTTTTTTTGATCAAACCATGTAGTTAAAAATAACACTTCTCATATATATCTATGCATGCATATAATTTAAAGTTCCATTCTTCAGAATGGAACTTTAAATTATATGCATGCATATGATTCTTGCATGCAGGCAGTTGTGCATGTTTTTTATACCTGGTTGTTGGAAAGTGTTTTTGTGTGGAGATTGACTACCTGCTTGCGAGTATGATGCTCCCTCCCTGGGGTTGAGCTTACTGGTAAATGAAATAACAAACTGTCACTAGCGTATAAATGCAATGCTCTTTGCGTAAACAAACGGAGCTTCCAGCATCTGACAATATTTATCATTGTGATTTCACCTATCTCAGCAGTAGCCAAAATAACCTAGGGGTTATAAGCACCAACTGTCATCTAGACGGTTGAGTTTCGATCCTGGCTTAAGGCAGTTGTTTGTCTAGATGCACTGAAGAGCTGTGATACAGTGAAACAGTCTGTCTGTGGATGACTATATATATATATATTCATATGTATGTGTATGTTTTGGTGTGTTCATATGTGTGTATAAGCATATGTATGTATATATATATATATTTTTCATTTTACTTCAGTGTAAGTTCTCAGAAATCAAGGGGCTCCTTTCTGGGACTAACACTTGATCTCTCTATGAGATATATAGATATCCCAGTGTTCCATTAAAGTTCTCCTTTACCTCTCAAACGTTGAGTTAGTAAAGAAGTGAAGAACATTGATTTTCCTCTCAAATTGACCAGTTAACTATGTTATAGTTTATTCTTATTGTGGTCTCTTGGCATTACCGGATTCCAGAACAAGAATTCATCTAGTCTGGTGGAGTATTATGCTTAGTGTTGTTACTAGAGGCAACATCACTTGGAGAAGGTGCACTATTCCTTGTATAAGACAGTGTGGTGTAGTCATACCGAGGAGATCTTATTTGAGCTTCAAATATATCCACATATGTGTTTCTATATGTGTGTGTATATGTTTATGTGTATGTTTAACTAACAAGAAGCCAATTTGTCCTGTTCAAATCGTTGAGCTGACCTAATTTGGAAAACTTCTAAACGAACACCTTTCAAAGATAGAAAATAAAAAGAATTAAGAATTGGAAAATAAAAAATAGTCAAGACATTTTAACAGTTGGCCATGTAATCCAAATAATCTCATCTTAATGAATCATGTGACCTACCACATGAAAGAATTTCTCTCTCATTTCAATCTTTCCATACATTTTAAATAGTAGAGCTAGAACTGAACATGTCTGAAAATGTGTAGCCAAAAATGTTCATATAAATAAAAAGTTTTATACTAAACACATACAGACCCACCCATACACACACACACACACATACACATATATAGAGAGATAGAGACATGCAGATATTTAGACGTTCCATATAGATTATACCTGAGCAAGAAACTAGAAAAATACTAAATCATAGAAGTGAAATAGCAACTAATTGTAGACAGAATAAACTTTACTTTGGAATAATTAATGAAATAAAAATGTAAAGACTAAAATAAACAAAACTAAAACATTATAACTCAAAAGTAAATCTAGGATGGCGTTAGTTAACAGACAAAATGAAACAGATAACTTGTTTTAGTTCTCACATGTCAGAGTAAGGTCACATTTTGTTTCATTTGCCCCATTTAAAAGTGGGGTGTGCCAAACTCCCTTTTAAACGAAGTGACACACATTGACTGATAGAAACAAATAGCTGGGGAGGGGGTAATAAAACAAACGAACATGATTGATTAGTAGCTAAAGTAAGCACTAGTTAGATATAAAAGCAACCTTTAAATATAGATCCATGCAATTAGGCTGATGATTTCCTCCAGGATTGAAACATAAACTGAAGTTGTGCTGTCTATTCGGTATGCCTAATTAGCATAAAAGTAGGAAAGAGTGTATATATATATATATATATATATATATATATATATATATATATTGAATGGTTTTTATTCAAACATGTACAAAGTCTGCTACACTGGCATGTCGATGTTATCGATCTACAGCTATCAAGAGCTGAGGTCTCATCAGGCAGAAGGTTTTAGTGTAGTAGACTTTGTACATGTTTGAATAAAAAACCATTCATAATACAGCTCTATATTTTTATTGAGCACTCTTTTATAAGCCCGGTTTGATTCCCTTTAGATTTCTACCCTGTGGATTTTTATACTACCTGGATTACTATATATATATATATATACATATATATATATATATATATATATATATATATATATATATATATATATATATATATATATTATATAATTCTCTCTCTAAGAAGAATAGATGAAGCTTGACTAGCAACTAACGAGGCTGACTTTACACTTCTCAACAATGGTGTCTTGATATTTTGCTGCTAGTGTAAGAACTAAAAAGTTAAAAGACAAAGACACACAAAGAAGGAGAAAATGATATCACAGATTTATTTATGGCTGGATTTGATGCCATGGCGTATCCCGCAAACCGGAAAGATCTGACTTTCAAAAAAAATAAGTCAGATCATAAGAAGAAATATGAGACCCAAGAAAAGGTTGGTCGTGATGGAAAAAAACAGAATTCATGTCAATGAAACAAGAAAGTGAGAAACCAATCATAAAATATTTACACCGTCTATGAAATGTGAGTAGATATTGCGAATTCGAAAAACTCGGACAATAAGAACAGACACTTGAAGAGGACTTAATTCAATAAAGATTAATTGAAGGTATGTGCAATGCATCACACTGATATAAAATAATGGAACAACTACAAATAGAAAGTATGTCTTTAAATCCTTGCATTGACTTTATACAAGAACTAATACAAAACTACAACCAGTATAAAAGTCACCCCAGTGAACAAATATTTGCCAATACATGTTAAAAAAGATTAAAAACATATTGGTATTATGGACGTAAACACGAAATAAAAAAGAAAAAAGTCTAGCACTTGGAAAGACTTGTATAAATTGCTTAAAAAAAACATAAAAATGGGGAGAAAATTGAACAAAAGAAAAAAGACATTATACTAAAAGTTAAAATTCGCAATATCGATTTCAATATGCAAAGTGATACCGGCAGTGAGGTTGCACTCATACCAAAAAATTTCTAAGAATGCATTGGAAAGCCAACTTCATGAAAGAGCAATTTACAACTCTGCCAATTTGATGGGTCGGTTGTAAAAACTTTAGGGTATTTTGAAGATTCCTTGGAGTTAGAAGATTGATTTAAATAAATGTCACATTGTGTAAAGAGAACCACAGTATTCGTGGAAACAATATAGTTAACATAAATTCTACTAATTAATGCGATAAAAATTTTAAAAAAAAAACTGAAAGTGAGTTTAAAATTTAAAATTTTAAATTAAATTTAAGCGAGTTTAAAATTTAAAGAAAATATTACCCCTTCTTATTATGAGGCACGAAAATTGCCAGTACATTTGTTGCCATGATTAGTAGCAAAATTACGAAGATTAATAGAACAGAACCTTCTTGAACATGTTCCACCTGGGAGTAGCAAGTGATATCACCATTTTAGTTTTGAGAATTTCAGAGGAAGAGATTATAAAATAGACGTAAATCACAAACATTGCTCGGATTCATATCCTCTACCTAATGTTGAAGTTGCATTACATGAACTGGCAGGAATGAGCGTTTTTACAAAAATAGATTTGAAAAAGACATATCACCAAATACCAAATAGACAATAACTTCAAAGAAGTAACAACGATAAACACGCGAATAGGGTAACTAAAATGGAAAAGGATGCCATATTGAATAAAAACAGCAAGTGCCATATTGCAAAGGACCATCAAACAGGTTTTAGAAGATCTGAAAACAATATGGTCTGCTACCAAGACGATTATGCATAGGAGCTATCTATGAGAATGAATTAAAATAGAAAACTGACATCATCTTGAATAAATTAAGGAACACGGGAATGACAATAAATGGAGAAAAAAAATGCATAAACAATTGTAGTAAAATATTATTTTTAGGTTATTCTATTTTTAGGTTATTCCATTTCAAAAGAAGGTATTATATCACCAGACCAAGCTAAATACTAAAAATATCTATACCTACAAATAAAATGAACTTAAAGCTTTTTAGGGATTGGTCAATTTCTACAGGCGATATTTACCAAAATATACGGACCTGACTGAACCGTTTGCAAATTTAAGAAAAAATAATGTTGAATTCATCTGGTCAGAGGAACAACAAAAAACTTTTGACAGATTAAAATAAATTATGGCAAAGAAACCAATAGTGAAAATATTTGATCCCAAAAAGGACATTACGTTAACTACAGGTACAAGTGAACATTTGATGTCTGGAATATTATCACAGGGAGGACATACGATAATGTATTTATCAAGAAGTCTGATGAACACTGAATTTAATTATTCGAATATAGAGAAAGAAAAGAGAGAATAAAGAAGGAAATAAAGACAAAGAGAATAAATGAAGGAAAAATAGAGAAGGAGAGAGAAAGTAATCCTGATAATGAAACTATCAGAATTTCAAGACCTACTAGGTGCATAAAACCTCTAAATTTCAGGCTATTCAGTATGCCTAATTAGCATATGAGTAGGAAAGAGTAGATATATATATATATATATATATATAATTCTCTCTCTAAGAAGAACAGTTAGATTAAGCTTGACCAGCCACTAACGAGGCTAACTTTACACTACACAACATAAACGTTTCTGTGTAACTTACTTCCCATGCATATATTTTCATACTATACTAATATATATATATATATATATATATATATATATATATATATATATAGATTTAGATTTTTCACTTATAAAATAGATCATTCAGTGAAGACCGGGGTTGTTCCAATAAAAAACAAGCTCGATGATACTCGATTACAGAGTACAGAGCATTTATATGTGATTTTATGAAGGCTTACCAAAGCATTTCTTTCAAGACACCAATGATCACCATTAAAGATATTTTTTCTTACAAATACTATTTATTCAAATTAAATGTTTTTTCCTACACGTGTTTCACTACCAAGCATGCCGACACGGACTTAATTTCTAAAAATAGAAACAATTGAATTTTATAAAAAAAGTATTTTGTACGGAGTTTTAAATTAGTAATAATAAAGTCTCCTGTCATTTAATGAGTAAGAGTGATATTTTCCCGTAAAGTTGACAAAAAAATAAACCGGTCCATTAAAAAAAAGTTTGTTTTTTTTCAAAATAGAAAATAGATTTCTGATAACGATATTCCGTTGTAACATTTATTTATGGAATATAGAATAATATTCTCCACAGAGAGTTACAAACAGACACAGCCGTTAAGGAAATATTTTAAATGATTTAAAATAATAACTAGATTTTTGTAGAAGGCCTTTTTATAATAACAGTTTATTTTTGATATATGAATAATTTTTTTAAAAACAAATTCTGCGGGATAGGCTTTTTTCGCTTCGTTAAACAACAAAACGATAACAATTCGGCAGTTAATTAAATGAAGGATATTTTCACAAATTGTAAAATGACGTCCCAGACACTAGATGATTAATTTCTATAAGGAATAGGTTTAATAATAAATATTTTTAGAAACAGTATTTTGAATAAATAGTTTCTATATTAAGATTTTTTCTTGATGGAAGGGAGTTTTCTGCGGGATTGACATTCAACTCGTCGTGTGTTTATTTCGAAGGGTAATAAATCAACAATTGAAATAAGACTCTTTGAACTCGGACGAACATTTGTGTTGACTTTTCTTTGTGAGAAGTTTGGATTTAGAATTCCCATACTATCATTGGATTGGAATGGTAACTTGTGAGCGGTATCTTGAATGATTTAGTTCTTTTGTTTTATTGTGTGGGGGGGGGGATTTATTCAGCTAACGTGAAAGTGTATTATCGCACATTGTTCCGGTTTTGTGGTTTTATTGAATGTATTTGGGACCGACTACTTGCTTGTTGGCTTGGTGGAAGAAATAATGCACAAGCTACTTTTCTAAGACTTTTCTAGGACTTTCTTTTCTTACCGTTGTTCTTCCTTGCTTTTTAAGTTTTGACTTTTATTTTTATTTTTATTTTTTTTCCTCTTCTTTTCTTAAGTGACCTCAACTATTACAACGCCACATTGTGTTTTGTCGGCAGTTGAAACCAGTATTCCAGACATTTAATTTCCCTGATGATCTGCCAAGCAAGTAACTGCTTGGTAGTGAAACACGTGTAGGAAAAAACATTTAATTTGAATAAATAGTATTTGTAAGAAAAAATATCTTTAATGGTGATCATTGGTGTCTTGAAAGAAATGCTTTGGTAAGCCTTCATAAAATCACATATATATATATATATATATATATATATATATATATATATATATATATATATATATATACTTCAAATATTGGTTGTTCTTTTTTTATAAGCATTGAATGATAAGTATTAAAAATTGAGAATAAAAGCCCTTTTACAATGCAAGACAAATTTATTTATTTTTTTACTTTTATTAATTTCGGAGACATTCTCCATCTTCAGAGATTTTTTTTTTCTCTTTTTATAAAAATAAACACACTTTTTAGTTTTGTTTATCGATAAGACATCCTTGTGTGGATTTGACGTACTGTCCGCCATGATGTAATTCGCGGTTCTTGAGTAGAACGGATGTGCGCGGGCACGCTGGTATTTTACTTCAAATATTGGTCGTTCTTTTTTTATAATCATTGAATGATAAGTATTACAAATTGAGAATAAAAGCCCTTTTACAATGCAAGACAAATTTATTTTTTTTTTTTTTTTTACTTTTATCTTATTAATTTCGGAGACATTCTCCATCTTCAGAGATTTTTTTTTAATAAGATAAAAGTAAAAAAAAAAAAATTGTCTTGCATTGTAAAAGGGCTTTTATTCTCAATTTGTAATATATATATATATATATATATATATATATATATATATATATATATATATATATAAATAATTAAAGTTTTATTTATACAAACATTAAGTGGAAATGTTTCAAGCATAGCTTTAATAAACAACAATCTCTTCAGAGATCGCTGCTTATTAAAGCTACAATCGAAACATTTTCACTGGATGTGTAGCCTTGATATGTTTGTATAAATTAAACTTCAATATAAATAAATAGTGCTCAATTATAACTAGAGCTTCTTCACATGCCCCTTGTCGAACTCGTGAATCTATACTGAATTTCAAACTCAATTCTTTATTTAATCCATGGGGGTAGATTGTTCTTGTTTCGTCAGCTATTACTGGGTAAAAGTATAAGTATAATTAATTAATGATAATTTTTCTACTTAAAATAAGGTTGTATCGTTAGGATTCTACTGGTAAAATTTAAAAAAAAAATGAATTTAACATAGGACAAATAATTTATTGGGATTTTTTGTAGATTTTCTAATGAGAATTTAATTTATTTTTTGTTTCGAATTTTCTTATGAAGAAAAAAAGATGAAAGTAAGATTTATTTGTAAAAGATAAGTTCTAAAAATAAATGTACTTTGAAACAATTCTAAAAAAACTTCTGATGTGGGATTCTTTTAAGATTAGCTTAAAAGATATCTCTCTATATAATATATATATCATAATTTTATATATATATATATATATATATATATATATATATATATATTTGAAAATTCACACATTAGAAGCGTTGGCGAAATGGCAAAGATAAAGAATATTTTGTTATAAAATATTTAGAAAACCTTCACGACGCAGATTATTGTTTTTAAAAATAAATTATTTATTTATCTTCAAAACATTTTTTTTTTTTTGAACTTGAGCGCTTTCGGTAATAATATCACCATCTTCAGAAGAATAAGCATATTTTTTCCTCTTTTTCTTCATTTTTTTCCCCACTCCCGACTGAGACAAGCAGTAAGGATGAATTCGTCTCGATGTTATGGACGAAATGTTTATAAGTCGTGTGTATCACGTGGTATGTGGAAAGTTATTTGAAAATTCACACATTAGAAGCGTTGGCGAAATGGCAAAGATAAAGAATATTTTTTTATAAAATATTTAGAAAACCTTCACGACGCAGATTATTGTTTTTAAAAATAAATTATTTATTTATCTTCAAAACATTTTTTTTTTTTTTGAACTTGAGCGCTTTCGGTAATAATATCACCATCTTCAGAAGAATAAGCATATTTTTTTCCTCTTTTTCTTCATTTTTTTTCCCCCTCCCGACTGAGACAAGCAGTAAGGATGAAAATGTTTTTAAGATAAATAAATAATTTATTTTTAAAAACAATAATCTGCGTTGTGAAGGTTTTCTAAATATTTTATAAAAAAATATTCTTTATCTTTATATATATATATATATATATATATATATATATATATATATTGTAATCCAGGTAAGGTAAACATAGTTCAACGGTTTCAAATTTGACCACGTGACCTTCCAATCTTAAATTTTGAATTTCATTTTCTTTTCTTTCCAACTTCATTCTTTCCAAATATGAACTAAGGGAAGGATCAGAATTTCATTCTGTCTAATGAGATCTCAGTTTCAAACAGCTGTTGATCGATAACATCGACATGCCAGTGTAGCAGATTATGTACATGTCTGTATAAATAAAACTAATGACTAGAAGAATACTCATCCCAGGACGGGTAAAATCAATTCCTCGAACAAAATAGTTTTTAACTACTTTTATGTTGCCTTATAAAGATTAAAAGTCAAGATATGATGATACTAAACCTTATTTCTAGAATACTTATTCAAATTTTGATCAAAATCCATTACATTATTTTTATTCTAGAAAATATCTAAGATTTAAGCTTAAGGGGTCTCAAGAAATTTAAATTCAGGGAATCTTGCTTAATTATCGAATTCAGTGCAAATCCGATATATTTAAATTTTCAAATGGAAGGTCGTACTCATATTATGCCCCCTAAAACTCCTTTAAAATACTCTAAAGAACCTGAAATTCGGGGAATATTTATTAATTGATGTCTGATACCTATTGTTAAAATTTCACAAAAATCAGAGGTATCTGAATTTTCACGAAGGGCTTCTACCTCCTTTTTGTCCCCTTTAGACCGATCAATATACTGATTGACCCCAAAAAATCACAACATTTTGTTTTTTGGTGGTTTTATGTTAGGCTGGGTCTAGTCTACAACGTACTAAAAGTTGGACAAGATTGGAGGATGGGAAAGTTTCAAATTTTGTTGGTTTACAAGTCATTTTCCATTTACATGTGAAGCACTAACTCGGTCAGTTTTCATGATAAATCAATAAATCTAGGATTTTTACCCAAGTTTTCAGGGTCAATCTTTCACATGAAAGGGTTACCAGTGATGCCAAATAAACCCTTATACAATATCAATGGGTACCCCTACACCCATTACCCTTGTTGTTTCCACCCTGATTTACTTACGTCACAGTACTTTTTCAAAACTTTTAACTCATCATCATCATCTTCTACTGGATCATTTTTCATATTGTCACAATTTCTGTCTTGGCAATGTCCACATGCGCTTGTACATTCTAGTCCATGCCTCCTGCAGGTACACCTTAGGTTATTGCATCCTTTGAACAGTTGCAATAAATTATCTGAATCAGTGCATCTGGAGCAGGGCTTTTGTCCGTCATCACTGGAACAAGTTTGCTCCCTTTCGCCATCTGAGTGGGGGACTCAGATGGCACCATTTCATCACTACATCCCATCCACTCCATAATCTGGTAGTAAGTCCGCAAAGAATGAAATTTACAGGCAGAGAGCGTTGGTGGGAGTCATTCTGACGTGACAAACGTCTTAACTCTCGCAACTTTCTTGCAGAGTGTATTGCATCTAATAGATGCCAGGGAGTTTTTCTCTATCCGCATTGAACAAAGCTACCATTGCCTTACAACCATTGGTTTCCACAACATCCTGGCTTGCTTTGGTAGAGAAAATGCTTTTGAACAGTCTGTCATTGTCTTTTCTCTCTTGACGATTTGTTGGTACCCCAATGTCTTTCCTATTCCGAATACCCTGGACACCGAATCGCATCCCTTAAATAGATTGCAGGAACAACAGATCATTACAAACTGCTTTGTCAAGCACCTGCTTGAGAACCTTGATATTGTAGATGTAGGATTTCGCCTTGTCAGAGCAAAAATAAAATGCAGTACATTTAGAAACATATACACGGAACAGCAAGAGAAGGTTCGTGTCTTCTCCAATGAGGATGGTTGATTTGAAAGCAGTCATATTGATGGCTGCCTTTGCAATCTCACCATCGACATCTCCTTCAGCTTGAATAATGTCACAGCCTTTCTGCCGCATTCGTTCCTAAATTTAGCTAAGAGAAGAGAAACCACCTAAGAAATGGGCTGACCTTTGAGATAGTCATTTCTTCTTGGATACAGGGTTACATCCTGTGATTATGACCCACTTGAGATTTTCCAAAAGCAATGTTCATAGCAGGATTTTATGTCCATAGATTAACTGCTGATAATCTCGAGTGGTCTCTCAATGTGGTCCAAGTGATATCTATATATATTCCAACAGAAGGGTTGTGTCAGTTGGGTTTCTGTGGTTCTCAAGGATTGATAGCCTCTTTGGTTGGACTTATATTTTGATTTGGTCAGGCTCACAGTTCTAATTGCAAGTCTGTCATTCAGTGAAGAAATGTCATTTTTTCAGAAAATAAAACTTTGTTATTTGGTTTAAATGGTAGTTGTGGTTTTGTTTGGAGGGAGAATCTTTCTGTTACAGCACTGCCCGAGACCACACGATTGACACTAAAGGCAGTGTTGGAATCAATCCCAGAATCTGGACGAAGACAAGGAGCAGACAATCACGGTCTGTGCAGTGAACGCACACAAACGCACTAAAGCTATTTGCCTTTACTCTACAGGTCAATGTCGGACATATGTAAACTTCACCAGTTTCCTGAATTATGTTACAGTAGAAACATATATCAATTGAATCTTTATATTATATTCAGCGGAGGTATATTAAATTGATTGTGATTGTAGTACAAAGAGATACTAATTTATGGCAGGTTAAATTTATTTACAAATTTAATTAATGTTAATTGCTGATATTTAAATTTTGTTTTGTCTAAGCAGTTAGCTATGATTTACTATTTTCTATTTAAAGTAGCAGCCCTATTCTTCAAGATAACTAGTCCCTCACATAGATTACATTCTTGATCCATGGTAATCAGAGTTTGTTTTTCTAATATTAGACCATTCCATTCTATATGGGATCTTTTTGATCTTAAGTACCCAAATTAGCTAGGTGTATGCTGAAATTCTTTGCTTGATTTTTGATCATGTAACAGCATTTATATTAGTATTTGTCTCATACTCACTATTATTATTTGTAGTAGATTATTAGTCGATCTAATGTTATTATTGTTAATATTTCTAGTATTATTGGTACTTAGATTATTGTTGATACTTCCATTATAATTATTAACATGATAGGTCCATAACCTTTCCATTTTCTTTCTGTTTTTCAGACCATTATTTTATTTTTTTACATTTCAATTTAAATTGGTTTATTTTTATATAGGAAATATGTTTAATCGTTTGTTTTTCTTTCTTTATTATTTGTCAAATTTTAAATTTAAATTGATTGTGATTACGGTACTAAGAATTACTGATTTATGGCAGTTAAATTTATTTACGAATTTAACTAATTTTAAATTGCTGATATTTAAATTTTCTTTTGTGTAAGCAATTGGCTGTGATTTCTGATTTCCTTTTTTTAATTTCAGTTTAAATTGGTTTCTTTTTATATAAGAAAATATGTCTTATCATTTGTTTTTCTTTATTATTTTAAATTTTTTAAATTTTTTAATAAGTGACACGAAAATTACAAGCACATCTCTAAGAAGACATTTTCAAAAAGCAGAAACAGGAGGATGGTGAATAATAATTAAAAACAAACAAACAATAAAATTCCAAATTCAGGTAAATGCAACTCCGACCATGACTGGCGTGTTCTTTAATGTCCATCATCATAGTCGTCGTCATTTAAGCAACAAATAACAAGAATCCGGTATTTTAGTCTTGCCCTTCCCCACCTCATACCAATCACCACATAACCCTCTCTAATATTTCCATATGTCCCTATTTTACTTTCCCTTTCATTTTCTTAAAAAGCCTATCTCTCTGTTATATGTTTACACTACACCTTTTGTCTGTTAAGTGATGGTAATAGTAGATATTGTAATGGTGGTGGGAGGAATGCATCTGCTCATGTTACCTCACTCTAATTTGTAATAGTAGTAGTAGTAGTAGTTTTTGTATTTGTTGTTAGAAGCAGTTGTAGTGGTAGTAGTAGCATGTTGAATCTCCAATCACAATGATTCAATTAAAAAGAATCACTGCATAACAAATTAAATAAAATCCGATTTTTAATGGGATACATGAAGAGTAGTTCTGAGTGTGCAACTCAGGCTCCTCCTCTTTCCCGTATAATTATACTAATCCAAAATAAAATATTGATTGGATTAAATATGAAAATCGGTAAAATCGATTGGAAAT
>OY744518.1:167934657-167937157 GCA_963556195.1 Sepiola atlantica
AAACAAAACAGTATGCATACATAACAAAAAAAACCCCAACAACATTACATCCTGATCCACAACTCAAAATAAATAATGCCAATATGCCAACAGTTCAACAAACCAAATATTTAGGGTTTATTCTCGATAGCAAACTGAATTTCAAGGCTCACATTGAATACTGAAGACAAAAATGCATTAAAAGTTTAAATCTCTTTAAAATCATATCAAAAAGTGACTGGAGAACTGACCATAAAATGAAGCTACTCCTATGTAGAGCATTAATCAGATCAAAATTAGATGATGGTAGTATAATTTATAGTGCAGCCCGTGAGTCATACCTAAAAGACTACAACCCATACAAAATCAAGGACTAAGATTATGTCTGAATGCCTTTCGTACCTCTCTTATGCAGAATCTCCATGTAGAAATCAACAGACTCCCATTATATCTGAGATGAGAAAAGCTATCACTTCAGTATATGTTAAAAATTCAAAATGACCCCAATAACCCAACATATAAAAAGATATTCACATAACAATGCACCCATTTTGACACAAGTAAACCTTCAACCTAGGGATACACATTAAAGAAGCCAACTCCCAAATAAATAATAACCCTGATAACATATCGCAGTGGACATACTCAAATATACCACCATGGATGTTAACCAAACTAAAACTAGATCTCACACTAAGACAGAAAAATAAAAAAGACCTAATGCCAATACAAATTTGAAGAACATAGAAAGAAATGCATAGGACAGAGAGAAATTTATACCGATTGGTCTAAAGATGAGAATATGGTTGGAGCAACAGCCACCACCGTTTATAAACAATAACTATAAGGCTACCCAACGATGCTTCTATCTTCATTGCAAAAATGCAAGCACTAAACATGGCAATTGATCTTGTAATATTAATTATCAAAAAAACAGTTTGTAATATTTACAGACTTTATCTTCTCTCATTGTCATACAGGGTGGGCCAAAATAAGGGTCCTATCTTTAAATTTGAATAACTTGAATTTGAATAACTTCCACAAAATAAAAGTTAAACTCACCAAACTTTATGTGTGTGTAGACTGACCCTTCCGAGATTTTTTGAAATAAACAAAACAAATTTTAGCCGAAAAACACTTCTTAAAACTTACAAAAACTAAAGTATTGTTTTTTACATTGTTTTGAGTTTTTTAAGCAAAAATAATGTTTTCTAAATGAGGGTACGTTCCTTAGGGCTAATACGGCTCATGCTTGCTTCGGAAGGGGTCCTTTACTTATTCTAAAAAAAAAAATAAAAAAAAATCAATAAATAAAAAAGTTATGAATTTTTAAAAATAGGACCCTTATTTTTGCCCACCCTATAGAAGAAAGGAGATCCAACCCCCATTACTGGAAGAATATCATAATTTAATTAAAGCACAAAAAGAAGTAATTTTGGCCTTGATACCAAACCATGTTTGTATTAAAGGCAATGTAAAGGCAGATAAATCAGCCAAAGAAGCCCTTAACAAGGATATAAATAATATCAAAATACCACATACAAATTTTAAACAGAACACCAAAGAATACATAAAATTAAAATACCTTTCCTCAAAACAAATTGTTTGAACATCAACCCATAGTCAGAACTGAAAACATAAACATGATAACCGATTGAAGGGAATACAACATATTAACACATATTCGGATCGGCCACACAAGACTGATCCATATAGATCTGCTTAGAGGAGAAATGTAACCATTGCAATCAAGGACAACATTAAAAACGGTGGTTTATGAAAAAGAGTGAGAGCAAGTTTTTTTATATAACTGTCACTTTATTTCCCTCTTTCCATTGTCAGTCTCTTTCCTTACCTCAACTGCAGGCAGTAAAAGTTGAGCTTGTGTCTTTCATTTTGCCGACATCTGTCTAGCTCATTTTTTTAGAGCACACCAGCCTTTAAGTTCAAGTTGGGCAAAATTTAATTGGTCTATTTTTTTCAATTGATACATTCTACTAAAAATACTCATACTTTACTATGGAATACATTATTTTCGCCAGTTGAGTTTGACTCTTTGATTTTGTTGAACTCATTTTTCCTTATAAGATATTTTCTCAGTATACATTATTTCTCATGGTAAAAATTTTTACGAATGTTAATTATTAGCTGTTTGGTCACTTCTTCTTCTTCTTCTTCTTCTTCTTCTTCTTGTTATTATTATTATTATTATTATTATCATTATCATTATCATCATCATTATTATCATTATCATCATTATCATCATCATTTATGATATATACGTAATTTTTTAAGAAGAGATTTTCTATCATGTTTCTAAATTGTTGAGATGAGGATTCATAATTTGGATTATTCAAACTACATCTTGAGTGTTATTCTCACAACGTTTCCGCTGATATAACTTCCGGCCTTCTTCAGGTGTATACTAGGAATTTGCAAATTACTGAAGACTTCTACCTGGTCATGGCTGAAGAAGGTCGGAGGTTATATAGGCTGAAACGTTGTGAGAATAACACTCAAG
>OY744518.1:167944657-167947157 GCA_963556195.1 Sepiola atlantica
AGCCGTATTAGCCCTAAGGAACGTACCCTCATTTAGAAAACATTATTTTTGCTTAAAAAACTCAAAACAGTGTAAAAAACAATACTTTAGTTTTTGTAAGTTTTAAGAAGTGTTTTTCGGCTAAAATTTGTTTTGTTTATTTCAAAAAATCTCGGAAGGGTCAGTCTACACACACATAAAGTTTGGTGAGTTTAACTTTTATTTTGTGGAAGTTATTCAAATTCAAGTTATTCAAATTTAAAGATAGGACCCTTATTTTGGCCCACCCTATATAAAGAAGATACAAGACAAAGCTCTAACTGCATCAGTGTGAATATGGCAATCTCACAAATTAACGACAATCCGCTAAAGTCTGGTAGGGTCTTGATATACTGCTAAGGTGCTCTGAGCTAGTGGTAATGATACTTCAGCCCCCGAAACCATGCCTAAACTCAGAGTTATCTGATGAAGGCTTTGTTGGAAGCAATGCTGCTGTACAAACAACAGCTATTGTATAAACATTATATGTTAATTATGCAAATTAATTTTTTTGAGTATACTATTGTATTTATATAGACAAGTGTTTTTCAAACAAATATTTGCATATCTATCAGTCTGGAAAATGGAAAATCTCTGCTAGATTTGAAATGATAAATCGAAATTGCTGATGAAGTCTCAAACCCGTAAGGCTTAATCAAACCGAGTCACTCATAATGTGTTAGAATTTATATATATGTAAGTATGTATATGTGTGTGTGTGATTAATGTCATTTAAGAATGCTTACATATTACCAAACAGCCGGAGAGGATTAAGTATTTTTTTGAATAAAGTGTAGTGAAGTATGTTAGTCTATTGCAAATAACATGGTCTAATAAGAAAAAATTGGCTGGTCAAAATCAGTTTGATTTGTCAGCTTAGATGCTATTACTTTGTTGACCATTATTTTGAAGACAGAAAATAATTAAAAATGATGGACCCTCTTATAATAAAAAAATCGGAACCCATAATAATGACGTCACAAAAACTTCCGATTTTTCTCGTATTCCATTGTAGCTCAGACGGTAGAGAGAAACATTCACATTAAGTGTGGCTACACATGATAGGCCTCACAGGTTCAGAGTTTCCCTTTTGCATTTCAATATTGGCAGAAACTTTCCATTTTCAACACATATAGATGTCATGTAAAGCACTCATCTGTTTAAACAAATAGTGCTCAATATGAAGTAATACAGAGTAGAGTGTGCTATGTAATGTGTTAGACTTCGGGCTCGGATCAAACTGTAGTATCTGTTTTGTTCTCTGTCAAATGAGGAGAAATTCTAGATTGAGGTATTTAAAAAAGATTTGTCCCAAGAATGAGAAAAAAATGGTTTCATGTGGACCATTGTGGTTGGTGCTAATTAATTATTCCTTTATATGTACACTTTTGGTGTGTTGTTTTTATTGTTGATCGAGTATGAATATTTTAAATGTTAAAGAGAAATTGATATAGTGGATAACAAATAATAAACTTTTAATACAAGTAAACAGAGATAACTGAGGTTTTTCTTTGATTTGAGTGCAAAAAAAGAAAATGAAAGAAAAGGATTATATAAATTAAATGAATGTAGGATCCATTTTGATTTTTTACCTGATTGTGGCAAAGATACACCGAGAAAGTAATATTTTGTATGTCATAAAAATGTATCATTTTGAAATGGACAGAAACATTTGTCTGTTAATAAAGTGTTTTTGAATGAAATAAGGAATTGATTTTTTTGATAACTTTGATTACACAGGCACACACACACACATATATATATATATATATATATATATATATATTATTTCACACCCTATCACAACAAATCCTCCCTCTCCCCCTCTCAACTATTTTCTCCCATACCCCTTCTTAAATTCCCTCATTTTCTCAAAACGCTCTCTAAGACCATAACTTTCGCCCATCCACCAAAATCACAGCCCCCCTCCCTCTCTACCCATCCTCCTTTCCCTGCATACACCCCCCATACACAAACATTCCAACTTACTTTTCCCCTTCAATCTTGACCGCAGCCATCTGGTCAAACACCTCCCTCTCCCCTCTTCCTCCACTCCCTCTCTGCCATCCACTTTACCCCTGCTCATCCCCCACCTCTTTCTCTTACCACCAGCCACAGTAGTCCTTGCTCACCCCATCCTTCCATTTTTTCCCCACTCATTTTCTTCAACATTCATTTTTATTCTCCAACAAGTACGGACGTCCACCCAGTAGTGGCCATTATTTCATTTTATTTTTCCTCCCAATATGTATACCCTACATGTATCTGTACTTGCATGACATTTTTTCTCTATATTATCATCCTGATGAAGTCTTATAAATAAAGACGAAACGTTGATGTACACATAAAAAACATCCATTTTTTGGTTCTCCTTTTTCATTTTCCCATCACGTCGGATTACCTTCATCCTTCTCTTCCCATATATATATATATATATATATATATATATATATATATATATATATATATACTAGACTACCCG
>OY744518.1:167952157-168012157 GCA_963556195.1 Sepiola atlantica
CACACCAACCAATACAATCAAAAAACCCTATCATACACCCTACACCACACAAACAAACCACCACAAAATACCCTTACTCAACAACCCCTACCAAAATCACCCAAGTAAACCTTACAACAATTACCCACACCCACCACACCAACAGATGAAACCTTCATACAACAACCTCCCACCCTACCACACACAACAAAACAGACCCTACAACCACCCAACACACCAATGGATACAATCGAAATACTCCAAACACTACCCACATCATCAAACAAAACAACCATATAACAATTCCTACAGACATAAACTTATACAACAATACAGACCCCACAACTACGTCCACCATCAAGAACCTCTACCAAGATACCCCAACCCGAAACAACTAACTCACAATAATAACACATTCAAATATACCCAAATAAACCCTTATAACAACACACACAACGCCAATTATAACAACACGCACGACACCAATTTTGCCAGAAAACAACACAATCCTCTAAAACACACACAATATATAGAAAGTAATCACTCTTCAACAACTCCTCAAATCAACGAAACAAACAACACTCATCCTCATTTTTTAGAAACCCCTCCCCGGACAACAATCCCAGATTAGACAATTTAAAACCCAAAATTATCAATTTATCCACATACACATTTACAAAGGAGGAAATAGAGATACTAAAATTAGGCCTCAAATTCTGCCCAACTTCCAAAAGTAATATCACGGAACTGAGGAAGGACCTTAAAGAATTTGAACGCAAATTTAGACTAATAGAAACACTAAACAATAAAGATAACAAAACAGATCAGTCATTAGTGAGAAACAAATCTACATATTTCCCTAACAAACACAACAATACGAAAGAACTAAACACCTACTTTGAAAACCTATGGAACATCAACCCTCAGAGTAAAACTAAACCTACTAGTAACCTAACATCTAAACAAAACCAAGCACTAGATAACATCCTAAATAATAATAACATAATTATAAAAGAAGCTGACAAAGGCAGTGTGGTAGTCATCATGGACAAACATTACTATAAATCGAAAATTACAGAGGTACTAGAAAACAATGATTACTACAAATCAATTAGCACCAACATTGATAACAACACCATTTCAAAAATCACAAAACTTTGCACAACATACAATAATATACTAACAAAAAAAGAAAAAGATTTCCTAACAAACTTCATGATTAAAACAAACAACTTCTACGGACTACCTAAGATACATAAATCAAATGAGATAAGGAATGCCATCAACACACAGGCATCAGAATATGTTAGTGTCCCGAGTCTCAGTGACCTTACATTTAGACCCATAGTAGCAGGACCATCATGCCCAACAAGCAGACTGAGTAACTTAATTGACATATTACTACAACCATTCACCGATCAAGTCAAGAGCTACATAAGAGACGACATACACTTCCTAGGCTCCTTACCATAAATAGTAAATCCCGGGAATAAATTATTTACATTTGAAGTCAGCAGCTTATATAGCAACATTCCCCATGACTTAGGTAAACACGCAATATCACACTGGATGGACAAACACCCACAAATACTACACCACAGATTCACCAAACAATTCATCCTCGACAGCATAGACATTATTCTCAACAACAACTCCTTTGAGTTTAATAACAAAAACTACATCCAGATTCTAGGTACAGCAATGGGAACCAAAATGGCACCAACATATGCCACCCTAACACTAGCCTACCTAGAGAAGATCTTATATGAAAAGATAGAAGAAATATATGGACAGAATATTCAAACTCTCTTCATAATATCTTGGAAAAGATACCTGGATGATTGTTTTATCCTCTGGGAACCCACATGGGGGGACATCAATAAATTACACAGCATACTACAGAACCGACACCCCAAGATTAAATTCACCATTGAACACAGTCAAACAGAACTACCCTTCTTAGATGTATTGATTAAAATTAAAAACACTCACATAATCACAGACATCTACCACAAACCCACAGCCACCCAACAATATCTCCATTTTAGAAGCCATCACCCCAAAATCTGCCTAAAATCTATACCCTACTCCCTAGCACGCAGGATCTGTACTATAGTCAGTGACAAAGACCTCCGGATTGTCCGACTGGAGGAACTACGGAAAACTTTAAAAAGAAGAGGATACCCGCTACAAATAATACATAAAGGTATAGAACTAGCAGAAAACATTCCATTAGAACAATTACGAATCCCCAAAAAACGAAACAAAGAACAAATATTAGCATACATCTCTACACACAACAAAAACAATCCAGAATTATTCACAGAAATAACAAGAAACCTAACCCTACTCAACCATAACAACAAACTAAACGACATATTAAAAACAACGAAAATAATAAAAAGCAAACGCCAACCGAAAAACCTCAAACAAATTTTAACCTCATCTAAACTCAACCAACACACAATACAAGGGGTCACAAAATGCAACAAGGAAAGATGTGGGGTCTGTGACATAATAATGGAGGGGAACTCATACACATTTAAAAACCCAACACAAACATTCACAATAAAAAAAGACCTTAACTGCACCTCCAAGAACGTTGTCTATGTGCTAGAATGTACAGCATGTAATGAACCTTATATAGGTGCGATGAAAACATTTAATAATAGAGTATCTTTACATAAAAGCAACATTAAAATCAAAGAAAACCGTAAATTATTCGTCTCCCAACATGTGCACTCATGCAGCGGAGGAAAATTCAAAATAATGCCAATTTTCCAAAGCCAAGACTACACTTACTTACTAACACAAGAAAAAAACTTCATACTTAAATTTAATCCAACATTAAACAGATCATAACTCTAACAACACACACTTTGATCACACTTTATCCACCTCTAGTTAAGTACAAACATAAATAACTATTTATAGTTATGTATAGACTGGAAAATTCTTATTCAAGGAAGATAATATTAGTACATAACTTCTTATTGTGCACTTCTACACAGCTATGAGTCAAATAGCAACTTGTGTTAAATGAATCATTTACAATAGACATTAAATTTGCACATTAAATACCGGACTATGAAATCGGCCAAACCAAGTTCAAATCTATTTCATCGCTTACATACTATGGCCCAACATGTGATTTGGTAAGAGAAAATGTCCGATTTACAGAGTAGCCAATCGTATTATTGCTTCATTTGTAAGAGATAAGGAATATGTCTCATCCCTATTTCAGCGTTGGGTAGACATGATTTCCTTTTTCTACATTTCATTTCTCATAAAAGCACAAAAAACCTTTGTTTACCAGCAAACCTTCTTTTCTTCAATTAAAAGAAGAGATAACACATTATCAAGAGAAACAATGACAAAATCTATCCATACAAAATTAATTGATTTTATTTGGCAATTGTTATGAAGGGTTGGTTAAGATTTAGAGTCCAAAGAGTCCAATAATATCCTGGAGAAAAGAAGGTGTTTGTCTGTAAGGAGAAATTAAGTACACATGTTTGTTTCAGCTGATGCTGTGTGCGTTTAGGTGTGTGTAAATGAATAGGCATGAAGATATGCATGTGTGTATTAGCATAACTTTGTTTTGTTAGTGAGAGAGTTTGTGTGTGTTCATTTCAGCTGGTGTCATGTGCGTTTATGTGTTCATACATATGCTCGCTTAACAGCGTGTACTAACACAAAAATACTTCTTACGTAGAAGCCAAGCTTTATTCAACTAAAAACTGTTTTGCAAATGGTGTCGCACATGGCGAGCTTTAATACCAGTCACCTGGATGACTTCCAGTTCCGGTGGTGTGTATGGAAGCCCATACGCAAGTACTACAAATATGTGGTGTGTATGGAAATCCATATATGCAAGTACTACAAATACGTAATATTACATTCTTCATTGCTAGAAAAAAATGTAGCTGCAATATTTTATTTTACTTTTACTTGTTTGCTTTTGTTTTTTACTTTATTTTCTCACTAATTTTATCCAGTATTTAAAATTGTTTTCTGATTTTTTATTTTATTTTTTTAACTTGGCTACTCCAGCCAATCTCCATATCGATTGGGAGGTTTTGGTACATGACTGGATCGCCTTAGTTCAGGCTGGACCAACGTGTCATCATAGGTCCCGTTATGGCATTGTATATTATCCTTCACTGGCACAAAATGGTTCCCTCTATCTTGTTCCCTAATAGGAGACCTTGAGATTGTCTGGGCTTCGGGACAAGGTGCTAAGTAACGAACAGACAGTAGAGTTTCGTCCATCTGGGTATCTAATGTTTGCATAGGTCGGGTTACTGTTAAGGAGCTCAACTTGGTTTACATAAGGTTCGTTTTGTTGTTCCTTACTAACTTCCTTAGCAATATGGGTCCAGGGGTCATTAGCCAAGAGGGAAGTGAGTTTCCATAGGATGAACGACGCTGGAATATGAAGAAACGTTCATGCGGTGTGGCGTTAGTTGCTGTACACAACAACGATCTCTGTGAGTGGAGCACTTCAGCAAGTATCAGTTACGAATGCTTTTCAGACAGGTCATGTGATCTAAGAGCTAAACGGATCGCTTTCCATATGATGCCATTAATTCTCTCTACTTGTCCGTTTCTGGTTGGATGATAAGGAGTGCTATTACTAGTGGCAACTCCTTTCTGGGAGAGATACGATTTCAGATCCTTAGACATGAAAGATGTGTCTCGATCTGAATGTACATAACTTGGCATTCCACATAGGCTAAATAGCAAATCTAAACATTTGATCACTGTTGTCGTATGCATATTGAGAAATGGAAAAGCAAAAGGGAAATGAGAGTATTCATAAACTATAATTAATAAGTAACAGTTAGTCGATACGCTAGGCAGAGGACACTTGAAATCCACACTAAGTCGTTCCATAGTTTTTGTTGCTTTTATAAGAGTTTCTTTTGGTAAGCGATAGAATTGAGGTTCTAGTTCTGTGACAATCCTACAAGAAGTACACATCTTCTTTACCTCTTCTGTAGAAAAAGGGAGATTTATTGCTCTTACAAAATGAAGCCGTCGAGTTATCCCCAGATGACACAGTCCATTGTGAAGGTCAGCAAATGTGGAGGTATTAAAATTTGAACAAGTGTATTCTTGTGAAAATGTGTCAGGGACCACATTATCCTTATCAGGACGATACTCGATGGTGTAGCTGAATGCAGCAAGTTCCAGTCTTCATTCATGGATCTTTGCATTCTTAATTTTAGTACGCCTTTTACTATCGAACATAAAGGTTACTGATCACTGATCGGTAATCAAAGTAAAATTGCTTCATGCCAGATAGTGGCTCCATCTACACACTGCCTCAATAATGGCTGTCGCTTCTTTTTCCACAATGTGGTATTTTAGTTAACTACCTTGCAGTATTCTAGACATAAATGCCACAGGACGTCCTCCTTGATTAAGAACGGTGGAAATCGCAACATCTGACGCGTCACACTCTACCTCAAAGGGCAAGTTTTCATCCACCGTTTGCAGAGTAGTTTTTTCCAACTCTCTTTTCAGCAAGTTGAAGGATTTCAAGGCCTTCTTTTCCAATGGGAATTTTCTTGCGTTTTTTAGCAGTCCAAGTTTGTTAGAGAATTCATGTATCCACTTTGCATAGTACGCAAACATTCTAATTATCCTTTTAAGTGATTTTAAGTTCTCAGGTGGATGAAGCTTTTTTAATGGGCGAAGTTTCTTGATGACACCATCCCCAACACAGTATCCCAGCATGTTAATAGAAGGCAGAGACTTTACAGTTTTTGATTTTAGTATCAGGGTAAACGTCTAAAATTTAGTTGAATAAAATGTACTAACACAAAAATACTTCTTACTTGGAAGCCAAGCTTTATTCAACTAAAAACTGTTTTACAAATGGCGTCGCACATGGCAAACTTTAATACCAGTCACCTGGACGACTTCCGGTTCTGGTGGTGTGTATGGAAGCCCATACAGAAGTACTACAAATACGTAATATTACACAGCGTGTATGTATATCCTAGCACTGTGTTTAGTAGTCTGTAGAAGTCTCTTGTTTGTCTGTCGAGACCCTTCGTCCAGGGGCCGAAATTAGCTAAAGGACGTTTTTATAATATGCATCAATTTTTCGGCACTGAATATCTTTGCTTCTCTGATTGGCTGAAAGAAACTGCTTATTGGAGATTTTGTCTAATCGAGGGTCAATACGTAATAACAACATTTGCTCTTCAAACAACATTCGATTAATTTTCGATACGTAATAACAACATTTGCTCTTCAAACAACATTCGATTAATTTTCGATACGTAATAACAACATTTGCTCTTCAAACAACATTCGATTAATTTTCGATACGTAATAACAACATTTGCTCTTCAAACAACATTCGATTAATTTTCGATACGTAATAACAACATTTGCTCTTCAAACAACATTCGATTAATTTTCGATACGTAATAACAACATTTGCTCTTCAAACAACATTCGATTAATTTTCGATACGTAATAACAACATTTGCTCTTCAAACAACA
Source organism: Sepiola atlantica (assembly GCA_963556195.1). Taxonomy (NCBI): domain Eukaryota; kingdom Metazoa; phylum Mollusca; class Cephalopoda; order Sepiida; family Sepiolidae; genus Sepiola; species Sepiola atlantica. The sequence continues at coordinate 167,958,656 of OY744518.1, forward strand.
TTCGATTAATTTTCGATACGTAATAACAACATTTGCTCTTCAAACAACATTCGATTAATTTTCGATACGTAATAACAACATTTGCTCTTCAAACAACATTCGATTAATTTTCGATACGTAATAACAACATTTGCTCTTCAAACAACATTCGATTAATTTTCGATACGTAATAACAACATTTGCTCTTCAAACAACATTCGATTAATTTTCACCAGATTAATTACAGCATTCATTACTGCGACCAGCAACGATTCCTTACGGTTGACGTCTGTTTTGGTTCTGAAGAAAATTTTTATTTTATTATAAAAAACAAATTAAATTGATACATTTCATACATCATCATATTCGGTTTAAGGTCCGTTTTACATGCTGGCATGTGTTGAACGGCTTTAAGAAAATTTTCTTCCAAACTAACCTCTCTCTGACCAAGTCTTTATTTATCCCTCTTTCTCTCAGTCCATTTTTATCATTTCCTCCCATGTTTTTTTTCCTAATCAAACGTGTTTACAATTTTTACAATACAGATTAACTCATTTTATTTTATAACAGACTTACATTCATAAGTACAAAGACTTTTCTTGAAAATATAAGTAATCTATGTGACTAAGAAAAATAAACAACAATATACGTGTAAATATTACAAGCCAAGCAAAATCAATATGCTTACAACCATTGTAGTAGTATTAGTATTATTATTATTATTAGTAGTAGTAGTAGTAACTGCCCTGAAATAATTAGATATTCTAGAAAAAATATGCTCTTTGCTAGTATGAGTTTGTTAATGAACAGCCGATTGTGGCAGTTTCTTGTTGACGGAAACTACGCCACCAGAGGAGGAGGTAATATCTTGGGAAAGATGGCATGATGCCAACAGAAAAGATATTACACTACTCCTCTTCTCTAAAAAAGAGGAGGTCATGGCTGGGATGGTTGTCTCATGAAAATAGATACTACACTACTTCTCTCCTAAAAAAAAGGAGGTTATGCCTGGGAAGATTGTTTAATGACAGCAAAACAGATACTACAGCACTCCTCCCCTAAAAAAATGAGGTAATGCCTGGGAAGATGGTGTCATGACAGATGCACATATAGGACACCTCCTCCCCTCTCCTCTCATGACAACAGAAAATATGTAAAATTACCACCTCTGACTTGAGCATTGAAAGATAGTACATTAGCCTGAAATTATATAGTAAACTGAATTGAGCATTGAAAGATAGTACATTAGCCTGAAATTATATAGTAAACTGAATTGAGCATTGAAAGATAGTACATTAGCTTAGAATTGTATAGTAAACTGAATTGAGCATTGAAAGGTAGTACATTAGCCTGAAATAATATAGTAAACTGAATTGAGCATTGAAAGATAGTACATTAGCTTAGAATTATATAGTAAACTGAATTGAGCATTGAAAGGTAGTACATTAGCCTGAAATAATATAGTAAACTGAATTGAGCATTGAAAGGTAGTACATTAGCTTGAAATAATATAGTAAACTGAATTGAGCATTGAAAGATAGTACATTAGCCTGAAATTATATAGTAAACTGAATTGAGCATTGAAAGATAGTACATTAGCCTGAAATAATATAGGAAACTGAATTGAGCATTGAAAGGTAGTACATTAGCTTGAAATAATATAGTAAACTGAATTGAGCATTGAAAGATAGTACATTAGCCTGAAATTATATAGTAAACTGAATTGAGCATTGAAAGATAGTACATTAGCTTAGAATTGTATAGTAAACTGAATTGAGCATTGAAAGGTAGTACATTAGCCTGAAATAATATAGTAAACTTAATTGAGCATTGAAAGGTAGTACATTAGCTTAGAATTATATAGTAAACTGAATTGAGCATTGAAAGATAGTACATTAGCTTAGAATTATATAGTAAACTGAATTGAGCATTAAAAGATAGTACATTAGCCTGAAATAATATAGTAAACTGAATTGAGCATTGAAAGGTAGTACATTAGCCTGAAATAATATAGGAAACTGAATTGAGCATTGAAAGGTAGTACATTAGCTTGAAATAATATAGTAAACTGAATTGAGCATTGAAAGATAGTACATTAGCCTGAAATTATATAGTAAACTGAATTGAGCATTGAAAGATAGTACATTAGCCTGAAATAATATAGGAAACTGAATTGAGCATTGAAAGGTAGTACATTAGCTTGAAATAATATAGTAAACTGAATTGAGCATTGAAAGATAGTACATTAGCCTGAAATTATATAGTAAACTGAATTGAGCATTGAAAGATAGTACATTAGCTTAGAATTGTATAGTAAACTGAATTGAGCATTGAAAGGTAGTACATTAGCCTGAAATAATATAGTAAACTTAATTGAGCATTGAAAGGTAGTACATTAGCTTAGAATTATATAGTAAACTGAATTGAGCATTGAAAGATAGTACATTAGCTTAGAATTATATAGTAAACTGAATTGAGCATTAAAAGATAGTACATTAGCCTGAAATAATATAGTAAACTGAATTGAGCATTGAAAGGTAGTACATTAGCCTGAAATAATATAGGAAACTGAATTGAGCATTGAAAGGTAGTACATTAGCTTTAAATAATATAGTAAACTGAATTGAGCATTGAAAGATAGTACATTAGCCTGAAATTATATAGTAAACTGAATTGAGCATTGAAAGATAGTACATTAGCCTGAAATTATATAGTAAACTGAATTGAGCATTGAAAGATAGTACATTAGCTTTAAATAATATAGTAAACTGAATTGAGCATTGAAAGATAGTACATTAGCCTGAAATAATATAGTAAACTGAATTGAGCATTTAAAGATAGTACATTAGCTTAGAATTATATAGTAAACTGAATTGAGCATTGAAAGATAGTACATTAGCCTGAAATTATATAGTAAACTGAATTGAGCATTGAAAGATAGTACATTAGCCTGAAATTATATAGTAAACTGAATTGAGCATTGAAAGATAGTACATTAGCCTGAAATAATATAGAAAACTGAATTGAGCATTGAAAGATAGTACATTAGCCTGAAATAATATAGTAAACTGAATTGAGCATTTAAAGATAGTACATTAGCTTAGAATTGTATAGTAAAATGAATTGAGCATTGAAAGGTAGTACATTAGCCTGAAATAATATAGTAAACTGAATTGAGCATTTAAAGATAGTACATTAGCCTGAAATTATATAGTAAACTGAATTGAGCATTGAAAGATAGTACATTAGCCTGAAATTATATAGTAAACTGAATTGAGCATTGAAAGATAGTACATTAGCCTGAAATTATATAGTAAACTGAATTGAGCATTGAAAGATAGTACATTAGCTTAGAATTATATAGTAAACTGAATTGAGCATTGAAAGATAGTACATTAGCCTGAAATTATATAGTAAACTGAATTGAGCATTTAAAGATAGTACATTAGCCTGAAATTATATAGTAAACTGAATTGAGCATTGAAAGATAGTACATTAGCCTGAAATTATATAGTAAACTGAATTGAGCATTGAAAGATAGTACATTAGCCTGAAATTATATAGTAAACTGAATTGAGCATTGAAAGATAGTACATTAGCTTAGAATTATATAGTAAACTGAATTGAGCATTGAAAGATAGTACATTAGCCTGAAATTATATAGTAAACTGAATTGAGCATTTAAAGATAGTACATTAGCCTGAAATAATATAGTAAACTGAATTGAGCATTGAAAGGTAGTACATTAGCTTAGAATTGTATAGTAAACTGAATTGAGCATTGAAAGGTAGTACATTAGCCTGAAATAACATAGTAAACTGAATTGAGCATTTAAAGATAGTACATTAGCTTAGAATTATATAGTAAACTGAATTGAGCATTGAAAGATAGTACATTAGCCTGAAATTATATAGTAAACTGAATTGAGCATTGAAAGATAGTACATTAGCCTGAAATTATATAGTAAACTGAATTGAGCATTGAAAGGTAGTACATTAGCCTGAAATAATATAGGAAACTGAATTGAGCATTGAAAGGTAGTACATTAGCTTGAAATAATATAGTAAACTGAATTGAGCATTGAAAGATAGTACATTAGCCTGAAATTATATAGTAAACTGAATTGAGCATTGAAAGATAGTACATTAGCCTGAAATTATATAGTAAACTGAATTGAGCATTGAAAGGTAGTACATTAGCCTGAAATTATATAGTAAACTGAATTGAGCATTTAAAGATAGTACATTAGCCTGAAATAATATAGTAAACTGAATTGAGCATTGAAAGATAGTACATTAGCCTGAAATTATATAGTAAACTGAATTGAGCATTGAAAGATAGTACATTAGCCTGAAATTATATAGTAAACTGAATTGAGCATTGAAAGATAGTACATTAGCCTGAAATTATATAGTAAACTGAATTGAGCATTGAAAGATAGTACATTAGCCTGAAATAATATAGTAAACTGAATTGAGCATTTAAAGATAGTACATTAGCTTAGAATTATATAGTAAACTGAATTGAGCATTGAAAGATAGTACATTAGCCTGAAATTATATAGTAAACTGAATTGAGCATTGAAAGATAGTACATTAGCCTGAAATTATATAGTAAACTGAATTGAGCATTGAAAGATAGTACATTAGCCTGAAATAATATAGGAAACTGAATTGAGCATTGAAAGGTAGTACATTGGCTTGAAATAATATAGTAAACTGAATTGAGCATTGAAAGATAGTACATTAGCCTGAAATTATATAGTAAACTGAATTGAGCATTGAAAGATAGTACATTAGCCTGAAATTATATAGTAAACTGAATTGAGCATTGAAAGATAATACATTAGCCTGAAATTATATAGTAAACTGAATTGAGCATTGAAAGATAGTACATTAGCCTGAAATTATATAGTAAACTGAATTGAGCATTGAAAAGTAGTACATTAGCCTGAAATAATATAGGAAACTGAATTGAGCATTGAAAGGTAGTACATTAGCTTGAAATAATATAGTAAACTGAATTGAGCATTGAAAGATAGTACATTAGCCTGAAATTATATAGTAAACTGAATTGAGCATTGAAAGATAGTACATTAGCCTGAAATTATATAATAAACTGAATTGAGCATTGAAAGATAGTACATTAGCCTGAAATTATATAGTAAACTGAATTGAGCATTGAAAGATAGTACATTAGCTTAGAATTGTATAGTAAACTGAATTGAGCATTGAAAGGTAGTACATTAGCCTGAAATAATATAGTAAACTGAATTGAGCATTGAAAGGTAGTACATTAGCTTAGAATTATATAGTAAACTGAATTGAGCATTGAAAGATAGTACATTAGCTTAGAATTATATAGTAAACTGAATTGAGCATTGAAAGGTAGTACATTAGCCTGAAATAATATAGTAAACTGAATTGAGCATTGAAAGGTAGTACATTAGCCTGAAATAATATAGTAAACTGAATTGAGCATTGAAAGGTAGTACATTAGCTTGAAATAATATAGTAAACTGAATTGAGCATTGAAAGGTAGTACATTAGCTTGAAATAATATAGTAAACTGAATTGAGCATTGAAAGATAGTACATTAGCCTGAAATAATATAGTAAACTGAATTGAGCATTTAAAGATAGTACATTAGCTTAGAATTATATAGTAAACTGAATTGAGCATTGAAAGATAGTACATTAGCCTGAAATAATATAGTAAACTGAATTGAGCATTTAAAGATAGTACATTAGCTTAGAATTATATAGTAAACTGAATTGAGCATTGAAAGATAGTACATTAGCCTGAAATTATATAGTAAACTGAATTGAGCATTGAAAGATAGTACATTAGCCTGAAATTATATAGTAAACTGAATTGAGCATTTAAAGATAGTACATTAGCCTGAAATAATATAGTAAACTGAATTGAGCATTGAAAGGTAGTACATTAGCTTAGAATTGTATAGTAAACTGAATTGAGCATTGAAAGGTAGTACATTAGCCTGAAATAACATAGTAAACTGAATTGAGCATTTAAAGATAGTACATTAGCCTGAAATTATATAGTAAACTGAATTGAGCATTGAAAGATAGTACATTAGCCTGAAATTATATAGTAAACTGAATTGAGCATTGAAAGGTAGTACATTAGCCTGAAATAATATAGGAAACTGAATTGAGCATTGAAAGGTAGTACATTAGCTTGAAATAATATAGTAAACTGAATTGAGCATTGAAAGATAGTACATTAGCCTGAAATTATATAGTAAACTGAATTGAGCATTGAAAGATAGTACATTAGCCTGAAATTATATAGTAAACTGAATTGAGCATTGAAAGGTAGTACATTAGCCTGAAATTATATAGTAAACTGAATTGAGCATTGAAAGATAGTACATTAGCCTGAAATAATATAGTAAACTGAATTGAGCATTGAAAGATAGTACATTAGCCTGAAATTATATAGTAAACTGAATTGAGCATTGAAAGATAGTACATTAGCCTGAAATTATATAGTAAACTGAATTGAGCATTGAAAGATAGTACATTAGCCTGAAATTATATAGTAAACTGAATTGAGCATTGAAAGATAGTACATTAGCCTGAAATAATATAGTAAACTGAATTGAGCATTTAAAGATAGTACATTAGCCTGAAATAATATAGTAAACTGAATTGAGCATTGAAAGATAGTACATTAGCCTGAAATTATATAGTAAACTGAATTGAGCATTGAAAGATAGTACATTAGCCTGAAATAATATAGGAAACTGAATTGAGCATTGAAAGATAATACATTAGCCTGAAATTATATAGTAAACTGAATTGAGCATTGAAAGATAGTACATTAGCCTGAAATTATATAGTAAACTGAATTGAGCATTGAAAGATAGTACATTAGCCTGAAATAATATAGGAAACTGAATTGAGCATTGAAAGGTAGTACATTGGCTTGAAATAATATAGTAAACTGAATTGAGCATTGAAAGATAGTACATTAGCCTGAAATTATATAGTAAACTGAATTGAGCATTGAAAGATAGTACATTAGCCTGAAATTATATAGTAAACTGAATTGAGCATTGAAAGATAATACATTAGCCTGAAATTATATAGTAAACTGAATTGAGCATTGAAAGATAGTACATTAGCCTGAAATTATATAGTAAACTGAATTGAGCATTGAAAAGTAGTACATTAGCCTGAAATAATATAGGAAACTGAATTGAGCATTGAAAGGTAGTACATTAGCTTGAAATAATATAGTAAACTGAATTGAGCATTGAAAGATAGTACATTAGCCTGAAATTATATAGTAAACTGAATTGAGCATTGAAAGATAGTACATTAGCCTGAAATTATATAGTAAACTGAATTGAGCATTGAAAGATAGTACATTAGCCTGAAATTATATAGTAAACTGAATTGAGCATTGAAAGATAGTACATTAGCTTAGAATTGTATAGTAAACTGAATTGAGCATTGAAAGGTAGTACATTAGCCTGAAATAATATAGTAAACTGAATTGAGCATTGAAAGGTAGTACATTAGCTTAGAATTATATAGTAAACTGAATTGAGCATTGAAAGATAGTACATTAGCTTAGAATTATATAGTAAACTGAATTGAGCATTGAAAGGTAGTACATTAGCCTGAAATAATATAGTAAACTGAATTGAGCATTGAAAGGTAGTACATTAGCCTGAAATAATATAGTAAACTGAATTGAGCATTGAAAGGTAGTACATTAGCTTGAAATAATATAGTAAACTGAATTGAGCATTGAAAGATAGTACATTAGCCTGAAATTATATAGTAAACTGAATTGAGCATTGAAAGATAGTACATTAGCCTGAAATTATATAGTAAACTGAATTGAGCATTTAAAGATAGTACATTAGCTTAGAATTATATAGTAAACTGAATTGAGCATTGAAAGATAGTACATTAGCTTAGAATTATATAGTAAACTGAATTGAGCATTGAAAGGTAGTACATTAGCCTGAAATAATATAGTAAACTGAATTGAGCATTGAAAGGTAGTACATTAGCCTGAAATAATATAGTAAACTGAATTGAGCATTGAAAGGTAGTACATTAGCTTGAAATAATATAGTAAACTGAATTGAGCATTGAAAGATAGTACATTAGCCTGAAATTATATAGTAAACTGAATTGAGCATTGAAAGGTAGTACATTAGCCTGAAATAATATAGGAAACTGAATTGAGCATTGAAAGGTAGTACATTAGCTTGAAATAATATAGTAAACTGAATTGAGCATTGAAAGATAGTACATTAGCCTGAAATTATATAGTAAACTGAATTGAGCATTGAAAGATAGTACATTAGCCTGAAATTATATAGTAAACTGAATTGAGCATTGAAAGGTAGTACATTAGCCTGAAATTATATAGTGAACTGAATTGAGCATTTAAAGATAGTACATTAGCCTGAAATAATATAGTAAACTGAATTGAGCATTGAAAGATAGTACATTAGCCTGAAATTATATAGTAAACTGAATTGAGCATTGAAAGATAGTACATTAGCCTGAAATTATATAGTAAACTGAATTGAGCATTGAAAGATAGTACATTAGCCTGAAATTATATAGTAAACTGAATTGAGCATTGAAAGATAGTACATTAGCCTGAAATAATATAGTAAACTGAATTGAGCATTTAAAGATAGTACATTAGCTTAGAATTATATAGTAAACTGAAGTGAGCATTGAAAGATAGTACATTAGCCTGACATTATATAGTAAACTGAATTGAGCATTGAAAGATAGTACATTAGCCTGAAATTATATAGTAAACTGAATTGAGCATTGAAAGATAGTACATTAGCCTGAAATAATATAGGAAACTGAATTGAGCATTGAAAGGTAGTACATTGGCTTGAAATAATATAGTAAACTGAATTGAGCATTGAAAGATAGTACATTAGCCTGAAATTATATAGTAAACTGAATTGAGCATTGAAAGGTAGTACATTAGCTTAGAATTATATAGTAAACTGAATTGAGTATTGAAAGATAGTACATTAGCTTAGAATTATATAGTAAACTGAATTGAGCATTAAAAGATAGTACATTAGCCTGAAATAATATAGTAAACTGAATTGAGCATTGAAAGGTAGTACATTAGCCTGAAATAATATAGGAAACTGAATTGAGCATTGAAAGGTAGTACATTAGCTTGAAATAATATAGTAAACTGAATTGAGCATTGAAAGATAGTACATTAGCCTGAAATTATATAGTAAACTGAATTGAGCATTGAAAGATAGTACATTAGCCTGAAATTATATAGTAAACTGAATTGAGCATTGAAAGATAGTACATTAGCCTGAAATTATATAGTAAACTGAATTGAGCATTGAAAGATAGTACATTAGCTTAGAATTGTATAGTAAACTGAATTGAGCATTGAAAGGTAGTACATTAGCCTGAAATAATATAGTAAACTGAATTGAGCATTGAAAGGTAGTACATTAGCTTAGAATTATATAGTAAACTGAATTGAGCATTGAAAGATAGTACATTAGCTTAGAATTATATAGTAAACTGAATTGAGCATTGAAAGGTAGTACATTAGCCTGAAATAATATAGTAAACTGAATTGAGCATTGAAAGGTAGTACATTAGCCTGAAATAATATAGTAAACTGAATTGAGCATTGAAAGGTAGTACATTAGCTTGAAATAATATAGTAAACTGAATTGAGCATTGAAAGGTAGTACATTAGCTTGAAATAATATAGTAAACTGAATTGAGTATTGAAAGATAGTACATTAGCCTGAAATTATATAGTAAACTGAATTGAGTATTGAAAGATAGTACATTAGCCTGAAATAATATAGTAAACTGAATTGAGCATTTAAAGATAGTACATTAGCTTAGAATTATATAGTAAACTGAATTGAGCATTGAAAGATAGTACATTAGCCTGAAATTATATAGTAAACTGAATTGAGCATTGAAAGATAGTACATTAGCCTGAAATAATATAGGAAACTGAATTGAGCATTGAAAGGTAGTACATTGGCTTGAAATAATATAGTAAACTGAATTGAGCATTGAAAGATAGTACATTAGCCTGAAATTATATAGTAAACTGAATTGAGCATTGAAAGATAGTACATTAGCCTGAAATTATATAGTAAACTGAATTGAGCATTGAAAGATAATACATTAGCCTGAAATTATATAGTAAACTGAATTGAGCATTGAAAGGTAGTACATTAGCTTGAAATTATATAGTAAACTGAATTGAGCATTGAAAGGTAGTACATTAGCCTGAAATAATATAGTAAACTAAATTGAGCATTGAAGGATAGTTCATTAATAGAAGTAATAGTATAGTTCGGCTTCCGACAGACGGATACCAAATCTCTATTAGTAATGGATGTTGACGTGTAAGTTGTGTAAAGCTTGGAAAAGCGCCTTAATATTTTAACAGCCATAAAAATTGAACTAAATTAATATTTTACATAAAAAAGACAAAAACAATGTTCTTATGATGAACAGTGAAATCTTATTAATTCCGAATATGGCCATCGAAGGGTTAGGGTTCTGATTAGGGCCATCGAAGGGTTAGGGTTAGGATTAGGGCCATCGAAGGGTTAGGGTTAGGATTAGGGCCATCGAAGGGTTAGGGTTCTGATTAGGGCCATCGAAGGGTTAGGGTTCTGATTAGGGCCATCGAAGGGTTAGGGTTAGGATTGGGGCCATCGAAGGGTTAGGGTTAGGATTAGGGTTAGGGTTAGGATTAGGGCCATCGAAGGATTCTATGTGACTTACACTACCTTATTATTTATTATTACTTGCTGATAAAATACCTAAATGAACTTTAAAAAATCTTATTTAAAAGAAATATATATGGATTATATGGATTATTCGCACTTCTGTTCCCATTTTGGATGTTATTCTTACGTTCTGGCTGATATAATTTCTGACTTACTTCAGGTATATCTTGTCAAACTTGGTAATTTTGTGCAACTAATAAAAGTATTAAGTAATAGTCAATCCTATGGAGGTTGAAAGTTTAATCCTCAATATGGGTGATACTAAGAATACAGTTACAAATTACTTAAGACTTCTAGCCGGTCATGGCTAATAGAACGAGAGCAAGCTACTCCCATAGATTAAATAAAGGGTTCCGTTCGAAATTCTGTACAGATTCTGGAGTTCTGCATAAAGATTCCCGAGTTTTACAAGATGCATCTGAATAAGGTTGGAAGTTACATCGAGATTACAGTGAGAATAACACCGAAGATGAGAACTAGTTCAAATTGTACAAATAATACAAATGATCAATCTTCATCTCAAAAATTCACAAACATAAAATAATTGTATAATTACAAAATTACAAGCACCGTCAGCATTTTAAGTGAACCATTTTAAGCTCTTCTTAATCATCATCATAATCATCAGGATCAAGTCATGGTAGTGTCACAAAACTTATTGACTCTCTCATGCCATCTCGCTCTATCCTCCATCACACCAGGTAGGCGCATTATGAGTCCTTCGTTAGTTGCTTGACATAAGTTCAATGTGAACTGAACTACATCCCTGTTTTGGCATCCACAAAAGACCATCGCTGACAATTTCATACTTAGCCCTCCAGCAATCACCAGCAAATCTGGTTCTCTCTCTGATCTAGGCTGAGGTCTGGGCTGGGGTGCCCGTAGAGTTGCTCCATTGTGGGGTGCTACCTTTAGAAGATGTTAAGAGCAGCTCTTAGTATTCTGGTGTACACACTGTCAATTTTCTTCTCCAATCTTTTGGTAAAAGTCCAGCTGCTACTTTCATATGCAAGAACTGATGTAACAATGGCTCTAAAGAAGTCACGTTTCATCTTGGTATGAAGATTTGACTTCCAGAATGATTTCATTTTGTCCAGTTCAGCCCAGGCCTTGCTAATTCGCACATTTAGTTCACTCTCTGCAATTTTCATTTGCAACTTTACTGCCAAGATAAGTAAACTTGTCGACATTTTTGAGACAACTCATCATGTCATGCGCAAAGACAATCCTACAAGGAAGTGTAGAGGAAAGAAGAAGGGGAGGGGTTAAACAAAGAAAGAGTGGGAGGAGGACAACATCTGAGAGTGGACAGGCTGATACTGAGTGACACAAGACAGAAAATCTGGAGGGCTGAAGAATACTGGTTGGCAGGTCATCTTTGGCATCCCATCGGTCATCCAGACCCGGGGACAGATAATGATGATGATAATATATTAGTAGTATTAAGATATACATATGGCAAATAAGATACTCAAAAACGTTTGTGTTTCATTCCACAAAGCAATTCGTTAGGCCAACTGTGAAAATTAACATTCTATCATCTTCTAAAGGTGATTATAAAAAAATATTTGCATATAAAAAGGATAGTAGAATGTTAATTTTCAGTTTCTTAATGAATTCCGTCATGGAATAAAACACAAACGTTTTTGTGCAGCTTACTTGCTATAAGAGCATTTTATACTCTTGCTAAGCTCTACTCATTTATTGAGCACTGTTGAAGTAAATAGTGAAACGAAAATATACATATGTTATAATAAAAGTATATATATATATATATATGAAACAGAAATATATATGGGGAAAAAGTTGTGAGCCTTTTTATGAAATGTTTTATTGTCATGGTCTCACAATCTTAAATTACATATAATTAGTCAAAAATACAATCTTCATTGCTGTTGATAACCTTTTCCCATCATTCACTATTTTTGTTTTCATTGACGATAAAAATCTCCTGGTTGTGAGCTTAAAAATTCGTCGAACCAAACCCACAATTCAACTTCAGTATTGAACGTTACACCATGTAAAGTCTTTGAAAGAGATTGAAAAGGGGGAAAATCTAATGGTGTCAAGTCTAGCGACTATGAAGGTTGAGGCAACACTTCCCATCCAAATTCTTGGTTTTGGTCATATTGGCGATGTGAGTATGGGCATTGCCGTGTTGAAGAAGAACACTTTATCACCAATTCGGTCTTTTTTACGGAATTGCTTCACAGAGACGGTGCAGTTCTTGAATCTAGAGATCAGCATTTATCATTGGTTTCGTTCAAGCAATTTATAATTATGTCTTCCCAGTACCACCATACAGACAACATGGTCTTTTGAAAATGAAGGTCTTGTTTTGTTCGAGGTGTAACTTGCTTATTAGGACTGAGCCATTTTTTATGCTGCTTAATATTATCATAAAGACACTACTTTTCATCGTCAGTAACAATGCTGTTTATGATTGTATGCTGAGTGATGCCGATGTTAGGAAACTGACCGCAATTATTGCATATTGATTCTTGTTGGGATCTTTTAACGGATATGACATCCATGGACCAAATTTCTAAAGTGCGTCTTAGTCTTGGTAGGCAATCACCTAGAGATGGTGTCATGATAAAAACCACTGGGTCCCATCATCACACTGAGTTGGCATCAGGAAGAGCATCCGGCCCATAAAAATCTTCCCTCAATTCACGGAAATGACTTTCTAAAGAAAATTGGAAATTAAGACCTGGACAGAGATAAGTTAGTTTGGAAACAAATTTCTAAAAGCTGGCCAACACATCATGTCCGCATATAAAATGGACGTTAAACCGAATATGCTGCTGCTGCTGCTGCTGCTGCTGCTGCTGATGATGATGATGATGATGATTCTCAATTAAATGACGGTAATTTACCACAATTTTATGATCACAATTCTTCTGTTCCACCAATTCCCTGGTCGTCTGATGTTGATTTTCGTGAATAAACTGGTTTAATCGCCCCTCACTAAACTGGTCGACTGAGGTGCTCCCAATCCCCAAGCTGAAGATTTCCTTTGTTTTGAAGTGTGAAAACCAATGTCGAATGGTACTTTGAGGCATTGTGTCAACCCCATACACGTCACAAACCTCACGGACTGCTTTGGCGATGTTAACTGCCTGATAATATGCAAAAAGTAAAGGTTATCGAAAATGAACCGTTTTGTTTACTTGAAATTCTATTTTAGGGGTCTGAAATAGAACCAAAAAGTAATGAAATGAACAAAAATCAATACATAAAAGTTAAAACAATAATAAGAAATGGCTGTTCTAACACATTCGTCAAAATAATTTTTCAATAAAAAAAAACTCCAAAAAACGCTCATGACTTATTCCCCAACACAATATGTAAAATTTTGTTATGTAATCTCAATAGTGATGATAATTTTTTCTTTTCTTTTTTTTAGTGTCAGATGAAACATATCAACCTACTGTTCCTGTACAGAATAATCCTAATCATTCCACTGAACATGCAGAGGAAGAGACTGCATCTCTGCTCTCTACAGGTGCCGTCCGTCTCTTTTCGAATGATTACTTTAAAACGAACCCAAAACCCTATCAATCCCCCCAAAAAAGAAGAAAAATAAAAAATGAGTAAAATGTTACAGTTACAGAGAGGGATTGGAAAAATGAGGTTTAACTACTTTACCACTAAAATATTATACATTGTTTATAAATAATTATTTTGCTGACATCTATTATAATATAAAATATGTAAATTTTTCTGTAACCGAGTTATGGGGGAAACAAAGATTTTATAAGTTTAGCATATTACGGTGCAGTAATGTGCTTTTAAAGTTAAGTGTAGATGTGTAATTGACAGGTGATGATATCTAAGGTGAACTGTGGCCCTTTACTAGACATAAGAATGACAGATAATTTAATTAAAACTTCCAAAATAATTAATCGCCCTTTACTAGACATAAGAATGACAGATAATTTAATTAAAACTTCCGAAATAATTAATGGCCCTTTAATAGACATAAGAATGACAGATAATTTAATAAAAGCTTCCAAAATAATTAATGGCCCTTTACTAGACATAAGAATGACAGATAATTTAATTAAAACTTCCAAAATAATTAATGGCTCTTTACTAGACATAAGAATGACAGATAATTTAATTAAAACTTCCAAAATAATTAATGGCTCTTTACTAGACATAAGAATGACAGATAATTTAATTAAAACTTCCAAAATAATTAATGGCCCTTTACTTGGCATAAGAATGACAGATAATTTAATTTAAACTTCCACAATACTTAATGGCCTTTTACTAGACATAAGAATGACAGATAATTTAATTAAAACTTCCAAACTAATTAATGGCTCTTTACTAGACATAAGAATGACAGATAATTTAATTAAAACTTCCAAAATAATTAATGGCCCTTTACTAGACATAAGAATGACATAATTTAATTAAAACTTCCAAACTAATTAATGGCCCTTAACTAGACATAAGAATGACAGATAATTTAATTATAACTGCCAAAATAATTAATGGCTCTTTACTAGACATAAGAATGACAGATAAGTTAATTAAAACTTCCAAAATAATTAATGGCCCTTTACTAGACATAAGAATGACAGATAATTTAATTAAAACTTCCAAAATAATTAATGGCCTTTTAATAGACATAAGAATGACAGGTAATTTAATTAAAACTTCCAAAATAATTAATGGCCCTTTACTAGACATAAGAATGACAGATAATTTAATTAAAACTTCCAAAATAATTAATGGCCCTTTACTAGACATAAGAATGACATATAATTTAATTAAAACTTCCTAAATAATTAATGGCCCTTTACTAAACATAAGAATGACAGATAATTTAATTAAAACTTCCAAACTAATTAATGGCTCTTCACTAGTCATCAGAATGACAGATAATTTAATTATAACTGCCAAACTACCTAATGGCCCTTAACTAGACATAAGAATGACAGATAATTTAATTATAACTGCCAAAATAATTAATGGCTCTTTACTAGACATAAGAATGACAGA
This sequence comes from Sepiola atlantica, assembly GCA_963556195.1. Classification (NCBI taxonomy): domain Eukaryota; kingdom Metazoa; phylum Mollusca; class Cephalopoda; order Sepiida; family Sepiolidae; genus Sepiola; species Sepiola atlantica. Next base: position 167,974,460 of record OY744518.1, read on the forward strand.
TAAGTTAATTAAAACTTCCAAAATAATTAATGGCCCTTCACTAGACATAAGGATGACAGTTAATTAAAACTTCCAAAATAATTAATGGCTTGTTACTAGACATAAGAATGACAGATAATTTAATAAAAACTTCCAAACTAATTAACCGCCCTTTACTAAACATAAGAATGACAGATAATTTAATTAAAACTTCCAAAATAATTAATGGCCCTTTACTAGACATAAGAATGACAGATAACTTTATTTAAACTTCCAAAATAATTAATGGCCCTTTACTAGACATAAGAATGACAGATAATTTAATTAAAACTTCCAAACTAATTAATGGCTCTTTACTAGACATAAGAATGACAGATAATTTATTAAAACTTCCAAAATAATTAATGGCTCTTTACTAGACATAAGAATGACAGATAATTTAATTATAACTGCCAACATAATTAATGGCTCTTTACTAGACATAAGAATGACAGATAATTTAATTAAAACTTCCAAAATAATTAATGCCCCTTTACTAGACATAAGAATGACAGATAATTTAATTAAAACTTCCAAAATAATTAATGGCCCTTTACTAGACATAAGAATGACAGATAATTTTATTTAAACTTCCAAAATAATTAATGGCCCTTTACTAGACATAAGAATGACAGATAAGTTAATTAAAACTTCCAAAATAATTAATGGCCCTTTACTAGACATAAGAATGACAGATAATTTAATTAAACTTCCAAAATAATTAATGGCCCTTTACTAGATATAAAAATAGGAGATAATTTAATTAAAACTTCTGAAAATAATTAATGACCCTTTACTAGACATAAACATGACAGATAATTTATTAAAACTTCCAAACTAATTAATTGCCCTTTACTAGACATAAGAATGACAGATAATTAAATTAAAACTTCCAAAATAATTAATCGCCCTTTATTAGACATAATAATGACAGATAATTTTATTAAAACTTCCAAAATAATTAATGGCCCTTTACTAGACATAAGAATGACAGATAATTTTATTATAACTGCCAAAATAATTAATGGCTCTTTACTAGACATAAGAATGACAGATAATTTAATTATAACTGCCAAAATAATTAATGGCTCTTTACTAGACATAAGAATGACAGATAATGTTATTTAAACTTCCAAAATAATTAATGGCCCTTTACTAGACATAAGAATGACAGATAATTTAATTAAAACTTCCAAACTAATTAATGGCTCTTTACTAGACATAAGAATGACAGATAAGTTAATTAAAACTTCCAAAATAATTAATGGCCCTTTACTAGACATAAGAATGACAGATAATTTAATTAAACTTCCAAAATAATTAATGGCCCTTTACTAGATATAAAAATAGGAGATAATTTAATTAAAACTTCTGAAAATAATTAATGGCCCTTTACTAGACATAAGAATGACAGATAATTTATTAAAACTTCCAAACTAATTCATTGCCCTTTACTAGACATAAGAATGACAGATAATTAAATTAAAACTTCCAAAATAATTAATCGCCCTTTATTAGACATAATAATGACAGATAATTAAATTAAAACTTCCAAACTAATTAATGGCCCTTTACTAGACATAAGAATGACAGATAATTTTATTATAACTGCCAAAATAATTAATGGCTCTTTACTAGACATAAGAATGACAGATAATTTAATTAAAACTTCCAAAATAATTAATGGCTCTTTACTAGATAAAAGAATGACAGATAATTTAATTAAAACTACTAAACTAATTATGGCCCTTTACTAGACATAAGAATAACAGATAATTTAATTAAAACTTCTAAAATAATTAATAGCCTTTTACTAGACATAAGAATGACAGATAATTTAATAAAACTTCCAAAATAATTAATGGCTCTTTACTAGACATAAGAATGACAGATAATTTAATTATAACTGCCAAAATAATTAATGGCTCTTTACTAGACATAAGAATGACAGATAATTTAATTAAAACTTCCAAAATAATTAATGCCCCTTTACTAGACATAAGAATGACAGATAATTGAATTAAAACTTCCAAACTAATTAATGGCCCTTTACTGGACATAAAGATGACAGATAATTAAATTAAAACTTCCAAACTAATTAATGGCATTCATAAAGCAAACCAAAAGAATACTCGACTCAGTCAGCGACAAGAATGGCTGTCTAAATAATAACGTTATTATTTCAGTACAGTCCGTAAACTGCAAAAGATTATTTAGAAAGCCATTCTTAACATGGGGAGGGGCGGGGCTTTGTTAATTATTCCGTACTTTCATTTAACAATTTAATAAATAGAAATTAGTACAAAACTTGGCAAACCAGAAGAGTAAGCGACCCAAAACAGGAAGTGTTTAATATCAGGAACTAAATCTGACCGAACACCATTTGCTGCTTACTTTGAGTTGGGTACTCTTCTGGTTTACCCATTTATAACTATGGTGGGCATTTAAAAAATATTTCTCTTTGATATGGAAGGGTATGGTTAAGTCAGATTTCAAAAAGTGAATCTATTAAGCAATTGCATTTTTTTTTGCTAATAGAGTAATATATTTTTGAAACAAGTTGCCAGATGAGATTAAGAATATTAGTGGCCTAGAATAATTTAAGATGGAATTGGATGAATTCAGAAATAATGGTAAAAAGAAGGCAATAAGAAGGCATTGTTGGGAACTATCAGATGACATATTTGAACAGAATTTGATCTGTATCAATTTGATATTTTATTAATAGTATAAATTTTCTGCGTAATTGTTTTTAAAAGGTTCAATTGAGAAGAAAGTTAAAAAGGGAGATGATCCACAAAGAGGTATAACAAATAAATAATTTGTGTAATATCTTTGTTTTTATGTATCTCTTATATACCCATTTCAAAAAATGAAATCATCCGAGTTGGACTTTATCAATTTTAAAATGAATTGCTCCAAAATCGAATAAAGTGTCATAAATAGAATTCTGTAGTGATCATAATGGTTACAGTGTTTGGCATGATGGTTAGAGTTTTCGCTAATGGGATGGGAGGCTGGGGGTTCAATCCTTATTCTGCCTCCTTGCTAAACACTGAACATCATAAAGTGAGAATCAAGACTAAGTGAAGAAATCTAGGGAAAGGAGTAGCACCATCCCCTACATTTCAGTGCAGTAGCCAACGAAAAGGGAGCCTTCAGGTTTCCTTTGACTACAGTCATTCCATTAATTTTTATAGTGATCAAAGGGCTATGATCAAAGTGTAGTATCTGTTTTGTCTTCAGTCAAATATCTGCATAGTCCCTTTGCCACTCCCTACCTCAGCAAGAGGGAAGAAATCTATCTACCCTCATAAAGGAGGGGGTAATGCCAGATATTGTCCCACAAGAGAAAAGTTAGACACAAGGACGGTTTTTGATGTGGGGGATCTACTTCAATAAAAAAGACCACTCTGAATTGGAAAATAGATATCTGTATAGTTCTTTTGGCTCTCCCATATGAATGAGGACGTTTCAGGCGACAGTCAATAAATTCATCTCCTCGCTAATAAAATATATAAGTACATAAAACATTTTTTTAAAGTCTATTTTTATTAATTCGCCATGGAATTTCCATGGGTCCCAGTAGTAGTAGTAGTAGTAGTTATAATAATATATATCAAAAGTAAAGACATTATTAAATACAACCCGAAACTTTAGCCAGGACATTCAGAAAGAATTTGGAATGGAAAAGTGTACAGTACTTGAAATAATAATAATAATAATCATAATAATAATAATAATAATAATGCACTACTAGAGATAAGAAAGGGAAAACTCGAAACAGCAGAGGGCATATAATTTCCAATCAAGATAAGAGCTCTTGGTGAATATGATACCTATAAATATATGGGAATTCTGGGCGGCATCAAATCAGCAGAGATGAAAGGGAATTTTAGAAGAGAATGCCTGAGAAAAACATGAAAGCTCCTTGAAACCAAATTATATAGTAGAAACCTGATAAAAGGAAAAAAATTTGTGGGCACTATCCCATGTAAGATATTCGGGATCCTTCTTAGGATGAACAAAAGAAGAACTCAGGTATTTGGACCCCAAAAATAGGAAACTAATAAGACTAATGACACTGTCGATTCTATCGTAAGTATAGAAGACGATGTGAATGATGAGATAAAAGAACTAGAAAAATACATAACACAAAATACAAAAACGACTGATTACCATTGCACTACACAAATGAACAATATGAAAAGCAGTGAAACCGGAAATAAAAAGGCGAAGAAAGCAAAGTGGAGAAAAGAAAAGTAACTACATGAGCAAAGAAATCACACACAAAAAGACATGGACAGTGTGTTACATTACCTCCCCTCGGAGGGGAGGTCTAAATGTCTCACAAGTCACAACCAGATAAAATACATGGGTTGTTATCAATGCAATCACAAGCCATAACAGCACACTTATTTCCAACCTCGTGTTGTTCACTTCCACGACTGGGCCACCTGAAATTAATATTTTGCAACAGCAAAGGACCCTTTATCGAGATGTTGCCGTTGCCTTCTCTTCTGCCAGTGGTGGAAGGGGGCATTCTGAGCTATGGATATTTGAGGCCCCTTGGAATCTTAGTTTATCGTAAATCTTAAGCCATTTTCTACCCGTGCGGTCACTTCAAGATTTCCTCCGACTACCTCCCCTCCCCCCCTTTTAGCCTGTGACGTCACGTCTGCTTCTGGTACACAGGAGGTCGAGCTGATATCTGAGTACATTAAGCTGACCCCGACTGAACCATATTTCCTGTTATCCTCAACTAACAAAATTACATTCACCCAATATTTAACACATGGTTATGAAAAGCATATCTGAACAGAGAAAAAGAATCGTTACTGACAGCTGAACAGAATAATGTGATCAGAATGAACTACATAAAACCCAGCAAAATAGTAAATGTAGACTCTGATCAAAAAGACGAAATGGTAAACTAGCCCCCTCCCCTCAGTCCCCCCCCCCAAAAAAAAAGACTACAAAAACAAACATGACTGGGTTAGGAAGGTTGTCCAATGCAAACAAATGCACTTTGAACATTCAGACAATTTGTACAAGCATAAACCGGAGTCAGTATTGGAAAATGAAAGACATAAAATCTCCTGGAACATGGAAACACAAACGGACAAACTCATCCAAGCAAGAAGACCGGATATGATAATAGTCAACAAGAAAAGATAAACATGCCAAATAGTAGATTTTGCCATCCCAGCAGTCACAGGGTGAAGAGAAAGGAGGCAGAAAAACTGAACAAATATGTGAGTATTGCTAGAAAACTGAAGGGAATATAGAACATGAAAAAGACCACTGTAGTACCAATAATAGTAGGAGCACTAGAAAGAGTCCTGAAGAACCTAGGAAAAAAGAAACTAGGAGAAATTGGAATAAAACAGAGCTGTATTAATGAAAATAGTTGAAATATTCAAAAAAAACAAACTCTTGAGTGCAGAAACCAACTCAAACTGACTGATCACAGATAAACTGAAGTAAAATAACACTATGTAAACACAACTGTAAGCATAGAAAGAACATTACACAAAATCAAGGAAACTGAAACTACCACAGTAGATAAGAGAAATCACATCATCTGACACCCCCCCCCAAAAAAACAAAAACAATTATGTCACCTGAGGAGGCATATTGCAACTCCAATTTCCGAGAAGGCCAACGGCTTCTATCAACGAGAAAAATCCATGATAAAAAGCTGTTGCGAGAATGCAAAGTTATTTTCAATGGTTGTTGAAAGAAGTGGAGAGTACTGGAAATTTGGGGAGACTTGTTGTCACTCAGATTCCAGGAAACATCATCAGTTATTATCAGTGAGCAATCACTGGTGATGACTTGTGTTTTTTATTTTATTGATGGATTACCTCTTATCAAGACCCAGGGGCCACTCGAGGATAACAGTTAAAAGGATTGCTGGTTGTCCGAGAAACACCATCACGATATAAGTTGAAACAGTGGGAGGGATGGACAGATGATTATTTAAGAGGACTTGATTTTCCAATAGGACAGATCAGCAAGTATTTGTTTACATTAGACATGAAGACGGCCATGCTGCAATCAGTTGGAAAGCTGACTCGTGGTATCTTGTTCCACATATGGGATCTTCTAGGAAAGAAACTTTGTTCATGGAAGTTCCATTTGGTTTTGGGTACAGAGAGAGAGAGAAAGGAAAGTTCTTTACTGTGATTGTAGCCAGTTCTTGCTGTGAATGTTTTACAGGAGGTACCAGAGATTAGAGCTCAGTCGAGCACCTATCATAAGAGAGAGGCTAGCAACATCTATGTGAAAGAGGCTGTAAGGACAAGAATAAATCATCCCCCACAAGAAAGAGTGCTCCGAATGGCACCTCCCTAGATATGACAGCAGTACTCCATTTTAGGACGAATCTGGCACTTATACAGGTAGAATGAGTAAATATTATTATTATTAATAATAGTAATAATAATAATAATAGTAATAATAATAATAATAATAATAATAAGGATAGAGAGAATAATGATAATAATGTGAGAATTAGTAAGGGACATGACGATGCTGATGAGAGATGTATTTGTAACAAAAGTGGGTTATAACAAAAAAGGTCCATTTTTCCATCTATTCACTTTTTCAGTGAATACCACTGACAACAATGTATGTTTTTCGTACAAATTGTCTTCGCATAAAACCCGATTTTTTTTATTGAATCAACTTTTTTACAGTTTTTATTTTTAATTAATTTCTGACAGAATTTTACCTTTCTTATTATTCTTAAGAATCTGTCTTGAAGTATTTCACATTTTGAATGACATCATCATCATCATCATCATCATCATCATCATCATCATCATCATCATCATCATCATCATCATCATCATCACCATCATCACTGGTTTACAATCTGTTTTACATTCTGACATGTGTTCGCCAGGTTTTAGAGAATGATTTCCAAATGAACTTATCTTTCGCTATGTTTTTATTTATCCTCTTTCTGTCATATCCATCCTTATCACTTTCTCCTATGTTTTCCTTATCCTTCCCCTGTCAGCTGATCCTGCTACCTCAACTGTTCAACATCTACTAACCCAATAACTCTCATCCATTCTTTCAATGTGATCAAACTAACAAAGTCTCCTGTTCTGCACACGTCTCCCTATACTGACCAGATTTAATATTCCTCTAGGGTCATCAGATCTAAGTGTCTTTTAGACTCACATTACACATCCATCGTCATTCTCATATCATTTTGGTTGATGTAACACATGTCCCCAACTGTAATTGGCCAGGTTTCATTTCCATACAGCATCACACTGCGCCCACATGCCTGATAGACTATTCCCTTAGTTGACAGTGGTAATTCTCTGCTGGTTAGTAAAGGCAGAAGTTCCCATATCTTACACCATCAACTTCTAACTCTTGCAATCACACCAACACCAGCTCCTCCCTGTGTCTAAAGCTAACAAAACTTCTGAACAGCCTTGCCATCCAAATATCTGAGTCCTCATCTGTCTTCACTGTTTTATTGCACACAAACTGGTTATCATCTCTCAAACTAACTTTTATTCCACTGCACTTCCTGTGTACCCGATACTTATGAGTACTACAAAAGATTGATTTGCTCCCAACTCCCTTTGCACAAACTGAGTAGATGAACTTTCCTCTTTCCAGGGGCTTTCTAACACTCCAACCAATAATCATCACTTTCCTCTTGGAATAATATGAAAAATGTAATTATAATAATAAACATGTGTAATACTGAAGTACGCTTTAGCAAAAATACGAATTTATTAAAAACCTAAAAAACAAAACTGCTACATCATCTTCATTTCAAAAAAACATTTTTGAATAAGGAATGATAGTACAGCTATGCCCCTCACCTCCATGCTAGTAGAAGAATCACCAGTGCCTATTACTGTCATTTTCTCTTTTCTACAACAGATCATCAGCTATCAAACACAGGAAAAATCACCTTTTGGAACTGGGTTTCAAGCCTCTTCATAGCAGCAAAAAATCGTTGGTACTCCAGCAGTCCAGAACCTTCTGGTTAAGAACTAAGAGAAAACTGCTCTTTGGAGAAGATATTTCAAGACATAACAAGAAATACATTGATGTAATAAAAATAATGTTTTTCAGATGGAAGTAAAATAAAGCAATAATAACATAAACAGAGATTTGTTATGTTCTTGTTATGCACAGCTTGTCTTAAACCAATTTAGCATACAGGTAAAATATAGTGAATATCACCAATTGTCTTTGTGTTATGCACAGCTTGTCTTAAACCAATTAACCATACAGCTAAATCATCATGCTATATTCATGTTATGTACAGCTGAAACCAATTTAGCACAGTTGGTGTGGAACCAGTTTAGCATAAAGCTAAATTATAATGCATGTCACATATTCCTGTTATATACACCTCGTGTTAAACACATTTAGCACACAGCTAAAGCATTGTGCTACATTCCTGTTATGCACAGCTTATCGTGAATATCACCAATTGTCTTGTTATACAGTACTCGTCTTAAACCAATTGAGCAAGATTATGGTGTATCATCGTACTATATTCCTGTTTACACAGCTTGTCTTAAACCAATTCATCAAACTGCCACATTATAGAAAATTTCACAGTGTTATATTCCTGTTATGCACAGCGTAAACCAATTTAGCTGACAGTGGATTACAAGAACACATAAAAGTTTGATATTCACTATATTTTACATGTACATTGAATTGGTTTGAGACAAGCTGTGCATAACAGGAATATAAGCTAATTTAGTATACAGCCAAAATATAGTAAATGTCACAGTTTTGTCTTCCTGTTATGCACAGCATGTCTAAAACAAATTTAGCACACAGCTGCGAAATTATAGTCAGTCAGTGTTGTTCCTGTTGTGCACAGCTTGTCCAAAACTAATTTAAGACACATCTAAAATATAGTAAATGTCACAGTTTTGTCTTCCTGTTATGCACAGCATGTCTAAAACAAATTTAGCACACAGCTGCGAAACTATAGTCAGTCAGTGTTGTTCCTGTTGTGCACAGCTTGTCCAAAACTAATTTAAGACACATCTAAAATATAGTAAATGTCACAGTTTTGTCTTCCTGTTATGCACAGCATGTCTAAAACAAATTTAGCACACAGCTGCGAAACTATAGTCAGTCAGTGTTGTTCCTGTTGTGCACAGCTTGTCCAAAACTAATTTAAGACACATCTAAAATATATTAAATGCCACACATAGTTGTTTCCCTTATGCCAAGTTTGTCTAAAACTAATTTAGCACATAGCTAAAAGGTAGATCACATAGTTTGTCTTCCTGCCTGCTTTAAACCAATTTAGTATACAGCTAAAATAACCATTGCCTATGTGTCTCTGTTATATTAAACCTGCTTTAAATCAATTAAGCATACAGCTAAAATAACCATTGCCTATGTGTTCCTGTTATATTAAACCTGCTTTAAACCAATTTAGCATACAGCTAAAATCACTATTGCCTGTGTGTTCCTGTTATATTCAACCTGCTTTAAACCAATTTAGTATACAGCTAAAATAACCATTGCCTATGTGTCTCTGTTATATTAAACCTGCTTTAAACCAATTTAGCATACAGCTAAAATAACCATTACCTATGTGTTCCTGTTATATTCACCTGCTTTAAACCAATTCAGCATACAGCTAAAATAACCATTGCCTATGTGTCTCTGTTATATTCAACCTGCTTTAAACCAATTTAGTATAGAGCTAAAATAACCATTGCCTATGTGTTCCTGTTATATTCAACCTGCTTTAAACCAATTTAGCATACAGCTAAAATCACCATTGCCTGTGTATTCCTGTTATATTCAACCTTCTTTAAACCAATTTAGCATACAGCTAAAATAACCATTGCCTGTGTGTTCCGCTTATATTCAACCTGCTTTAAACCAATTTAGCATACAGCTAAAATAACCATTGCCTATGTGTTCCTGTTATATTCAACCTGCTTTAAACCAATTTAGCATACAGCTAAAATAACCATTGCCTATGTGTTCCTGTTATATTCAACCTGCTTTAAACCAATTTAGCATACAGCTAAAATCACCATTGCCTGTGTATTCCTGTTATATTCAACCTGCTTTGAACCAATTTAGCATACAGCTTAAATAACCATTGCCTATGTGTTCCTGTTATATTCAACCTTCTTTAAACCAATTTAGCATACAGCTAAAATCATCATTGCCTATGTGTTCCTGTTATATTTAACCTGATTTAAACCAATTTAGTATACAGCTAAAATAACCATTGCCTATGTGTTCCTGTTATATTCAACCTGCTTTAAACCAATTAAGCATACAGCTAAAATCACCATTGCCTGTGTAATCCTGTTATATTCAACCTGCTTTAAACCAATTTAGCATACAGCTAAAATAACCATTGCCTGTGTGTTCCGCTTATATTCAACCTGCTTTTACCAATTGAGCTACAGCTAAAATAACCATTGCCTATGTGTTCCTGTTATATTCATCCTTCTTTAAACCAATTTAGCATACAGCTAAAATAACCATTGCCTATGTGTTCCTGTTATATTCAACCTGCTTTAAACCAATTTAGCATACAGCTAAAATCACCATTGCCTGTGTATTCCTGTTATATTCAACCTGCTTTAAACCAATTTAGCATACAGCTAAAATAACCATTGCCTATGTGTTCCTGTTATATTCAACCTGCTTTAAACCAATTTAGCATACAGCTAAAATAACCATTGCCTATGTGTTCCTGTTATATTCAACCTGCTTTAAACCAATTTAGCATACAGCTAAAATAACCATTGCCTGTGTGTTCCTGTTATATTCAACCTGCTTTAAACCAATTTAGCATACAGCTAAAATAACCATTGCCTGTGTATTCCTGTTATATTCAACCTGCTTCAAACCAATTTAGCATAAAGCTAAAATCACTATTGCCTGTGTGTTCCTGTTATATTCAACTTGCTTTAAACCAATTTAGCATACAGCTAAAATAACCATTGCCTATGTGTTCCTGTTATATTCAACCTGCTTTAAACCAATTTAGCATACAGCTAAAATAACCATTGCCTATGTGTTCCTGTTATATTCAACCTGCTTTAAACCAATTTAGCATACAGCTAAAATAAACATTTCCTATGTGTTCCTGTTATATTCAACCTGCTTTAAACCAATTTAGTATAGAGCTAAAATAACCATTGCCTGTGTGTTCCTGTTATATTCAACCTGCTTTAAACCAATTTAGTATACAGCTAAAATAACCATTGCCTGTGTCTCTGTTATATTCAACCTGCTTTAAACTAATTTAGTATACAGTTAAAATAACCATTTCCTATGTGTTCCTGTTATATTCAACCTGCTTTAAACCAATTTAGCATACAGCTAAAATCACCATTGCCTGTGTATTCCTGTTATATTCAACCTGCTTTAAACCAATTTAGCATACAACTAAAATAACCATTGCCTGTGTGTCTGTTATATTCAACCTGCTTTAAACCAATTTAGTATACAGCTAAAATAATCATTGCCTATGTGCTTCTGTTATATTAAACCTGCTTTAAACCAATTTAGCATACAGCTAAAATAACCATTGCCTATGTGTTCCTGTTATATTCAACCTGCTTTAAACCAATTTAGTATACAGCTAAAATAACCATTGCCTATGTGTTCCTGTTATATTCAACCTGCTTTAAACCAATTTAGTATACAGCTAAAATAACCATTGCCTATGTGTTCCTGTTATATTCAACCTGCTTTAAACCAATTTAGCATACAGCTAAAATCACCATTGCCTGTGTATTCCTGTTATATTCAACCTGCTTCAAACCAATTTAGCATACAGCTAAAATCATCATTGCCTGTGTGTTCCGCTTATATTCAACCTGCTTTAAACCAATTTAGCATACAGCTAAAATAACCATGGGCTATGTGTTCCTGTTATATTCAACCTACTTTAAACCAATTTAGCATACAGCTAAAATAACCATTGCCTATGTGTTCCTGTTATATTCAACCTGCTTAAAACTAATTTAGCATACAGCTAAAATCACCATTGCCTGTGTATTCCTGTTATATTCAACCTGCTTTAAACTAATTTAGCATACAGCTAAAATAACCATTGCCTATGTGTTCCTGTTATATTCAACCTTCTTTAAACCAATTTAGCATACAGCTAAAATCATCATTGCCTATGTGTTCCTGTTATATTCAACCTGCTTTAAACCAATTTAGCATACAGCTAAAATAACCATTGCCTATGTGTTCCTGTTATATTCAACCTTCTTTAAACCAATTTAGCATACAGCTAAAATCATCATTGCCTATGTGTTCCTGTTATATTCAACCTGCTTTAAACCAATTTAGTATACAGCTAAAATAACCATTGCCTGTGTGTCTGTTATATTCAACCTGCTTTAAACCAATTTAGTATACAGCTAAAATAATCATTGCCTATATGTTCCTGTTATATTAAACCTGCTTTAAACCAATTTAGCATACAGCTAAAATAACCATTGCCTATGTGTTCCTGTTATATTAAACCTGCTTTAAACCTGTAGGGAACATGAACATGAAGAGGGCTTACTTGCGAAACGTCCTCGGGTTTGCTTGTCCTGTGCGCTGCGAGTGAAAGAAAGAAAGAAGGAAAGAAATCCAACATGGCGTCCCTGAATGTTTATTACATACAGTTCACGCAAAATCTCGCAAAGTCTCGCTGCACGTATGGAAATTAGGTGTGACTGGATATTATAAAAAGCGAGTCTCGTACCGTCTCAGAGAAACGGAGTGTGCGAAGCGAGTGCACGTGTCGAGCAGTAAGAGCTGCTTTGGAGGTTAACAGTGACTTGCGACCTACGTTATAATTTCAAGCTATTTCGGCGATGGACAAGTTCGACTTGAGGTTGATACCCGAGTTCGACGGCTCCCCCTCCGGACCCTCTGTAGTCGAGTGGTGGGAGAAAGCCGAGCGCGTCTGCAGACTTTGCAATATAAAGGATCCTGCACTGGTCATCCCGCTGAGGCTGACCAAAGGAGCATATTCGGTGTATCAGCAGCTCGGAGACGAACCAGGCCTGGAGGAAATTAGGCAGGCGTTATACGCAGCCTTTGCTGTGGACCCTTTCGTCGCCTGGAGGCAGTTCACCGAACGGCGGCTTGGGCTAGATGAGACTGTGGACGTCTACCTGGCCGATTTGAGGAGGCTAGCCGCGCCGTTTGGTGGAACAAGCGAGCGAATACTGGGATGCGCTTTTCTGACTGGACTCCCAGAGGGCGCCAGCAGACTGCTGCGAGCATCGTCCAGACTCAGTGAGATTGGGCTTGACGAGTTGTTGGCCAGAGCCCGAAACATTTTGAAAGAGGACACAGAGCCAGTTTCGGCAGCTGCGGAAGCGTCTTCACCACCAACAGAAGACGTGAGATGCTACAAATGTGGCGGGCCGAATCATTTTTCAAAAGACTGCCGTAGCCGAAGCGGTGCAAAGGACGCGCCCGATCGAGGAACGTTAAAACGCGTGCGTTGTTACCGGTGCAACAAGCTGGGTCACGTGGCAAGAGGTTGTCCGGGAAACGGGCAAGGGGAGTAAGCTATAGCGCCAGTCTTCTCCCCAGATCGTCGCCAAATAAGGCGCTACCCACAGTGAGCGTGCGCGTAAACGGGCGTGAGCGCTTCGCGCTCGTAGACACCGGGTGCACGCAGACCCTCGTGCGCAAAGCATGCTGTGACGCATGGGATAAGGAAAGGATCCCGGTATTGACGGTTGGCGGTGGCTCGATTGCCTCTTGTGGCGTTAGCATCATTCGCGCAGGTGTCGGCGATGGGCCTACAGTAACCGCACGAGCCTTGGTTATAAACGGTGACCTGCTCGGTTACGACCTACTCCTGGGAATGGACGTCATCAAGGAATTGGGAGGTGTACGCATTGATGGTGAGGGTAGGGCACATTTTGCAAAAGCGGGCCTTGCTCTGAGTGCAGCTATGAAGCTGGAACAGCCTGATTTTTGTGCGGAATTCGACCAGCGCACAAAATCCTGGACAGCCTCCTGGAAGTGGTCGGAGGAGCAGCCACCCGAGAAATTATGCAATAAGGTGCCAGAATACAAAATTCCCCCCGGAGCTCGTGCAGAATACGACAAGGAACTACAAACTTGGATTAGTAATGGATGGCTAGTTCCGTATTCAGAGAAGGAATTGGGTCCTCCAAAGTGCCTGATCCCGTTAATGGCGGTTATCCAACAGAATAAGCAGAAGGTGAGGCCGGTGCTCGACTATCGAGAATTGAATGAGCACGTGAACCCTTTTACAGCTCGCGCGGACGTATGCACTGAAAAGTTGAGGGAATGGCGGCAAGTGGGATCTAATGTATCTGTACTGGATCTTCACAAAGCATACCTTCAAGTGCGTGTACACAAATCACTATGGCCCTATCAAACGGTGCTCATCAAGGGGAAAAGGTATTGCCTAACCCGCATGGGATTTGGACTTAATGTTGCGCCATCAATTATGCAAATGATTGTTGACACCATTCTAACTAAAGATGAGCGCATTCAGCGGGCAACGTCTGCATATATTGATGACGTGTACGTGGACGAGGAAATTGTATCTGCGGCGCGCGTGAGGGAGCATCTCTACAACTTTGGCCTTCTCAGCAAGGAACCGGAAAGGCTACGAGATGGTGCACGGGTACTTGGTTTGCAGGTCTGGGAGGAAGATGACGTTCTGTACTGGAAACGAGGAAATGAAACCCCGGACATGCCTTGTATTGTTACACGACGAAACGTATTTTCCTTGTGCGGAAAGTTAGTTGGACACCTTCCTGTCGGCGGCTGGCTTCGTGTTGCGGTGGCATTTATTAAGCGAAGAGCCTCCGACGTCACCACTGGATGGGATGACGAAACTCATGACGTCCCTCTCAATACAATGCTCAAAGAAGTCCTCACCAGGGTGCACAAGGAAGACCCAACGCGAGGCAGATGGTGCGTCGACAGCCAGAACCTTAGTGTGTGGGTTGATGCAAGCTCTCTCGCCATTGGTGTATCGGTGGTCCATGATGGAATGGTGGTGGAAGACGCTTGCTGGTTACGCCCAGAAAAGGACTCCCAGCACATAAACCTGGCAGAACTTGATGCGGTTATCAAGGGGATAAACTTGGCAATCCTTTGGAAGACGACCACCCTGCGACTATTCACGGATTCTGCTTGCGTCCATAAGTGGATTTCAGATACTCTCACCGGGAGGGCCAGAATACGAACCAAAGCCACGAGCGAGATGCTCATCCGACGGCGGCTCGACACGATCATGAAGCTGGTGAACGAATATGCGCTGTCAATAGAGGTGTCCCTGGTCAAATCCAGCCTGAACAAAGCAGATTGTTTGACGAGAGTACCTCAAAGATGGCTTGATGCCATAAGAAAGACTATTGAACCCATGCAGCCCGCCTGCGCCGCTTCCATGAGCCCCGTTCGATCTAATACCATCAAAGAAGTCCACCAACAAACCGGGCACCCTGGGGTCAAGCGGACCCTATATTTCGCTAAGTTGGTTGAACCAGGAGTACAAAAGGCAGACGTCAGGAAAGTGGTCAAAGATTGTATAGCATGCCAATCCATTGATCCAGCACCCGTTCGCTGGGAGAAAGGAAAGCTGGTAGTGGAAAGCCATTGGAACCGGCTGGCGATGGATATTACTCACCACAACGGTGAGGATTTCTTGACTCTCATTGATTGCGGTCCATCCAGGTTTGCGATATGGCGCATGCTGCGCCGGCAGGATGCAACCAGCATCATCCGTCAGTTAAACAATATTTTTCTTGAACGTGGCCCCCCAACGGAGATATTAACCGACAATGGCGCTGCATTCACTAGTGAGCAGTTCAGAAAGTTTGCTGATGACTGGGGAGTACACCTGAGGTTTCGATGCGCCCACGTACCGAGTGGAAATGGGGTCATCGAGCGGAATCACAGAACCGTCAAAACCATTGCGGCCAGGACGGGCTGCACGGTATTTGAGGCAGTCTACCTGTATAACGTAACCCCAAAGGATAATGTTTCACCCTCTACAGCGCCGGCTGACACCTTGCACAGGTATCACGTCAGGGTGAAAGGCATAGAGACTAACCCGCTGCCCGAACTGGAAGTAACCAAAGAGAAACTGAAAAAAGGCGATGTCGTCTGGACTAAGAACCCGCGCGGCAAGTGTACGACGAAATACGGAGTTGGACGCGTCACCGAGGTAATCAGCCCACAGGCGGTGCGAGTCGACGGTATGCCCCGTCACATTAGGGACCTACGGTTAGCAACGCAATCATCACTGAACGACAAGAGCGAGTCGGAGTCAGAGAGCAGTGAGGCATCGCTCTGGCTTGCAGCAGCCCCATCGGACAGTGACTCGGATATCAGCAGTATCCCAGCGGACGCGATGTTTCCCGACCCTCAGACCGCGGACGAGAGCACAAGCGAAGATGAGGCTTGCGTTGTCCCCCTCCGAAGAAGCAACCGGCGAAGGCGATCTAGGCCTCCCTGCCATCTCTGTGATCATGAGATCAGGGGGGAGTGTAGGGAACATGAACATGAAGAGGGCTTACTTGCGAAACGTCCTCGGGTTTGCTTGTCCTGTGCGCTGCGAGTGAAAGAAAGAAAGAAGGAAAGAAATCCAACATGGCGTCCCTGAATGTTTATTACATACAGTTCACGCAAAATCTCGCAAAGTCTCGCTGCACGTATGGAAATTAGGTGTGACTGGATATTATAAAAAGCGAGTCTCGTACCGTCTCAGAGAAACGGAGTGTGCGAAGCGAGTGCACGTGTCGAGCAGTAAGAGCTGCTTTGGAGGTTAACAGTGACTTGCGACCTACGTTATAATTTCGTATACAGCTAAAATAACCATTGCCTATGTGTTCCTGTTATATTTAACCTGCTTTAAACCAATTTAGTATACAGCTAAAATAACCATTGCCTATGTGTTCCTGTTATATTCAACCTGCTTTAAACCAATTTAGCATACAGCTAAAATCACCATTGCCTGTGTATTCCTGTTATATTCAACCTGCTTCAAACCAATTTAGCATACAGCTAAAATAACCATTGCCTGTGTGTTCCGCTTATATTCAACCTGCTTTAAACCAATTTAGCATACAGCTAAAATAACCATGGGCTATGTGTTCCTGTTATATTCAACCTTCTTTAAACCAATTTAGCATACAGCTAAAATAACCATTGCCTATGTGTTCCTGTTATATTCAACCTGCTTTAAACTAATTTAGCATACAGCTAAAATCACCATTGCCTGTGTATTCCTGTTATATTCAACCTGCTTTAAACTAATTTAGCATACAGCTAAAATAACCATTGCCTATGTGTTCCTGTTATATTCAACCTTCTTTAAACCAATTTAGCATACAGCTAAAATCATCATTGCCTATGTGTTCCTGTTATATTCAACCTGCTTTAAACCAATTTAGCATACAGCTAAAATAACCATTGCCTAGTTGTTCCTGTTATATTCAACCTTCTTTAAACCAATTTAGCATACAGCTAAAATCATCATTGCCTATGTGTTCCTGTTATATTCAACCTTCTTTAAACCAATTTAGCATACAGCTAAAATCATCATTGCCTATGTGTTCCTGTTATATTCAACCTGCTTTAAACCAATTTAGTATACAGCTAAAATAACCATTGCCTGTGTGTCTGTTATATTCAACCTGCTTTAAACCAATTTAGTATACAGCTAAAATAATCATTGCCTATGTGTTCCTGTTATATTAAACCTGCTTTAAACCAATTTAGCATACAGCTAAAATAACCATTGCCTGTGTATTCCTGTTATATTCAACCTGCTTCAAACCAATTTAGCATAAAGCTAAAATCACTATTGCCTGTGTGTTCCTGTTATATTCAACTTGCTTTAAACCAATTTAGCATACAGCTAAAATAACCATTGCCTATGTGTTCCTGTTATATTCAACCTGCTTTAAACCAATTTAGCATACAGCTAAAATAACCATTGCCTATGTGTTCCTGTTATATTCAACCTGCTTTAAACCAATTTAGCATACAGCTAAAATAAACATTTCCTATGTGTTCCTGTTATATTCAACCTGCTTTAAACCAATTTAGTATAGAGCTAAAATCATCATTGCCTGTGTGTTCCTGTTATATTCAACCTGCTTTAAACCAATTTAGTATACAGCTAAAATAACCATTGCCTGTGTCTCTGTTATATTCAACCTGCTTTAAACTAATTTAGTATACAGCTAAAATAACCATTTCCTATGTGTTCCTGTTATATTCAACCTGCTTTAAACCAATTTAGCATACAGCTAAAATCACCATTGCCTGTGTATTCCTGTTATATTCAACCTGCTTTAAACCAATTTAGCATACAACTAAAATAACCATTGCCTGTGTGTCTGTTATATTCAACCTGCTTTAAACCAATTTAGTATACAGCTAAAATAATCATTGCCTATGTGCTTCTGTTATATTAAACCTGCTTTAAACCAATTTAGCATACAGCTAAAATAACCATTG
Organism: Sepiola atlantica; assembly: GCA_963556195.1. Classification (NCBI taxonomy): domain Eukaryota; kingdom Metazoa; phylum Mollusca; class Cephalopoda; order Sepiida; family Sepiolidae; genus Sepiola; species Sepiola atlantica. The sequence goes on from OY744518.1 coordinate 167,992,988, forward strand.
CCTATGTGTTCCTGTTATATTCAACCTGCTTTAAACCAATTTAGTATACAGCTAAAATAACCATTGCCTATGTGTTCCTGTTATATTCAACCTGCTTTAAACCAATTTAGTATACAGCTAAAATAACCATTGCCTATGTGTTCCTGTTATATTCAACCTGCTTTAAACCAATTTAGCATACAGCTAAAATCACCATTGCCTGTGTATTCCTGTTATATTCAACCTGCTTCAAACCAATTTAGCATACAGCTAAAATCATCATTGCCTGTGTGTTCCGCTTATATTCAACCTGCTTTAAACCAATTTAGCATACAGCTAAAATCATCATTGCCTATGTGTTCCTGTTATATTCAACCTGCTTTAAACCAATTTAGCATACAGCTAAAATCATCATTGCCTATGTGTTCCTGTTATATTCAACCTGCTTTAAACCAATTTAGCATACAGCTAAAATAACCATTGCCTGTGTGTTCCTGTTATATTCAACTTGCTTTAAACAAATTTAGCATACAGCTAAAATAACCATTGCCTGTGTATTCCTGTTATATTCAACCTGCTTTAAACCAATTTAGTATACAGCTAAAATAACCATTGCCTGTGTATTCCTGTTATATTCAACCTGCTTCAAACCAATTTAGCATAAAGCTAAAATCACTATTGCCTGTGTGTTCCTGTTATATTCAACTTGCTTTAAACCAATTTAGCATACAGCTAAAATAACCATTGCCTATGTGTTCCTGTTATATTCAACCTGCTTTAAACCAATTTAGCATACAGCTAAAATAACCATTGCCTATGTGTTCCTGTTATATTCAACCTGCTTTAAACCAATTTAGTATACAGCTAAAATAACCATTGCCTCTGTGTTCCTGTTATATTCAACCTGCTTTAAACCAATTTAGCATACAGCTAAAATAACCATGGGCTATGTGTTCCTGTTATATTCAACCTGCTTTAAACCAATTTAGCATACAGCTAAAATAACCATTGCCTATGTGTTCCTGTTATATTCAACCTGCTTTAAACCAATTTAGCATACAGCTAAAATCACCATTGCCTGTGTATTCCTGTTATATTCAACCTGCTTTAAACCAATTTAGCATACAGCTAAAATAACCATTGCCTATGTGTTCCTGTTATATTCAACCTTCTTTAAACCAATTTAGCGTACAGCTAAAATCATCATTGCCTATGTGTTCCTGTTATATTCAACCTGCTTTAAACCAATTTAGCATACAGCTAAAATAACCATTGCCTATGTGTTCCTGTTATATTCAACCTGCTTTAAACCAATTTAGCATACAGCTAAAATCATCATTGCCTATGTGTTCCTGTTATATTCAACCTTCTTTAAACCAATTTAGCATACAGCTAAAATCATCATTGCCTATGTGTTCCTGTTATATTCAACCTGCTTTAAACCAATTTAATATACAGCTAAAATCATCATTGCCTATGTGTTCCTGTTATATTCAACCTGCTTTTAACCAATTTAGCATACAGCTATAATCATCATTTCCTATGTGTTCCTGTTATATTCAACCTGCTTTTAACCAATTTAGCATACAGCTAAAATCACCATTGCCTGTGTGTTCCTGTTATATTCAACTTTCTTTAAACAAATTTAGCATACAGCTAAAATAACCATTGCCTGTGTATTCCTGTTATATTCAACCTGCTTTAAACCAATTTAGCATACAGCTAAAATAACCATTGCCTATGTGTTCCTGTTATATTCAACCTTCTTTAAACCAATTTAGCATACAGCTAAAATCATCATTGCCTATGTGTTCCTGTTATATTCAACCTGCTTTAAACCAATTTAGCATACAGCTAAAATCATCATTGCCTATGTGTTCCTGTTATATTCAACCTGCTTTAAACCAATTTAGCATACAGCTAAAATAACCATTGCCTATGTGTTCCTGTTATATTCAACCTTCTTTAAACCAATTTAGCATACAGCATAAATTATCATTGCCTATGTGTTCCTGTTATATTCAACCTTCTTTAAACCAATTTAGCATACAGCTAAAATCATCATTGCCTATGTGTTCCTGTTATATTCAACCTTCTTTAAACCAATTTAATATACAGCTAAAATCATCATTGCCTATGTGTTCCTGTTATATTCAACCTGCTTTAAACCAATTTAATATACAGCTAAAATCATCATTGCCTATGTGTTCCTGTTATATTCAACCTGCTTTAAACCAATTTAGCATACAGCTAAAATCATCATTGCCTATGTGTTCCTGTTATATTCAACCTGCTTTTAACCAATTTAGCATACAGCTAAAATCATCATTTCCTATGTGTTCCTGTTATATTCAACCTGCTTTAAACCAATTTAGCATACAGCTAAAATCATCATTGCCTATGTGTTCCTGTTATATTCAACCTTCTTTAAACCAATTTAGCATACAGCTAAAATCATCATTGCCTATGTGTTCCTGTTATATTCAACCTTCTTTAAACCAATTTAATATACAGCTAAAATCATCATTGCCTATGTGTTCCTGTTATATTCAACCTGCTTTAAACCAATTTAATATACAGCTAAAATCATCATTGCCTATGTGTTCCTGTTATATTCAACCTGCTTTAAACCAATTTAATATACAGCTAAAATCATCATTGCCTATGTGTTCCTGTTATATTTAACCTGCTTTAAACCAATTTAGCATACAGCTAAAATCATCATTGCCTATGTGTTCCTGTTATATTCAACCTTCTTTAAACCAATTTAATATACAGCTAAAATCATCATTGCCTATGTGTTCCTGTTATATTCAACCTGCTTTAAACCAATTTAATATACAGCTAAAATCATCATTGCCTATGTGTTCCTGTTATATTCAACCTTCTTTAAACTAATTTAGCATACAGCTAAAATAACCATTGCCTATGTGTTCCTGTTATATTCAACCTGCTTTAAACCAATTTAGCATACAGCTAAAATCATCATTGCCTATGTGTTCCTGTTATATTCAACCTTCTTTAAACTAATTTAGCATACAGCTAAAATAACCATTGCCTATGTGTTCCTGTTATATTCAACCTGCTTTAAACCAATTTAGCATACAGCATAAATCATCATTGCCTATGTGTTCCTGTTATATTCAACCTTCTTTAAACCAATTTAGCATACAGCTAAAATAACCATTGCCTATGTGTTCCTGTTATATTCAACCTTCTTTAAACCAATTTAGCATACAGCTAAAATCATCATTGCCTATGTGTTCCTGTTATATTCAACCTTCTTTAAACCAATTTAGCATACAGCTAAAATCATCATTGCCTATGTGTTCCTGTTATATTCAACCTTCTTTAAACCAATTTAGCATACAGCTAAAATAACCATTGCCTATGTGTTCCTGTTATATTCAACCTGCTTTAAACCAATTTAATATACAGCTAAAATCATCATTGCCTATGTGTTCCTGTTATATTCAACCTTCTTTAAACCAATTTAGCATACAGCTAAAATAACCATTGCCTATGTGTTCCTGTTATATTCAACCTGCTTTAAACCAATTTAATATACAGCTAAAATCATCATTGCCTATGTGTTCCTGTTATATTCAACCTTCTTTAAACCAATTTAGCATACAGCTAAAATAACCATTGCCTATGTGTTCCTGTTATATTCAACCTGCTTTTAGCCAATTTAGCATACAGCTAAAATCACCATTGCCTGTGTGTTCCTGTTATATTCAACTTTCTTTAAACAAATTTAGCATACAGCTAAAATAACCATTGCCTGTGTATTCATGTTATATTCAACCTGCTTCAAACCAATTTAGCATAAAGCTAAAATCACTATTGCCTGTGTGTTCCTGTTATATTCAACTTGCTTTAAACCAATTTAGCATACAGCTAAAATAACCATTGCCTATGTGTTCCTGTTATATTCAACCTGCTTTAAACCAATTTAGCATACAGCTAAAATAACCATTGCCTATGTGTTCCTGTTATATTCAACCTGCTTTAAACCAATTTAGTATACAGCTAAAATAACCATTGCCTCTGTGTTCCTGTTATATTCAACCTGCTTTAAACCAATTTAGCATACAGCTAAAATAACCATGGGCTATGTGTTCCTGTTATATTCAACCTGCTTTAAACCAATTTAGCATACAGCTAAAATAACCATTGCCTATGTGTTCCTGTTATATTCAACCTGCTTTAAACCAATTTAGCATACAGCTAAAATAACCATTGCCTATGTGTTCCTGTTATATTCAACCTGCTTTTAACCAATTTAGTATACAGCTAAAATAACCATTGCCTATGTGTTCCTGTTATATTCAACTTGCTTTAAACCAATTTAGTATACAGCTAAAATAACCATTGCCTATGTGTTCCTGTTATATTCAACCTGCTTTAAACCAATTTAGCATACAGCTAAAATAACCATTGCCTATGTGTTCCTGTTATATTCAACCTGCTTTAAACCAATTTAGTATACAGCTAAAATAACCATTGCTTATGTGTTCCTGTTATATTCAACCTGCTTTAAACCAATTTAGCATACAGCTAAAATCACCATTGCCTGTGTATTCCTGTTATATTCAACCTGCTTTAAACCAATTTAGCATACAGCTAAAATAACCATTGCCTGTGTCTTCCGGTTATATTCAACCTGCTTTAAACCAATTTAGCATACAGCTAAAATAACCATTGCCTATGTGTTCCTGTTATATTCAACCTTCTTTAAACCAATTTAGCATACAGCTAAAATCATCATTGCCTATGTGTTCCTGTTATATTCAACCTTCTTTAAACCAATTTAGCATACAGCTAAAATAACCATTGCCTGTGTGTCTGTAATATTCAACCTGCTTTAAACCAATTTAGCATACAGCTAAAATAACCATTGCCTGTGTGTCTGTAATATTCAACCTGCTTTAAACCAATTTAGCATACAGCTAAAATCACCATTACCAGTTTGTTTTTTTTGTATGCAACCAGGGCTTTACGCGCTACATAAACGTTCTATTCTGCCAATGAGTGGTCAGATGTTAGGGGTTGGCATCAAAGGATCTCGTCAATATGGGTGGGATGTCACTTTAAGTGTAAGACCGTAAGATAATAGTTGACAAAATCTTGCTAATATTTTGAGATGTGCTAAGGGTTATAGGAGAACATGTCGGATGAAGCATATGTAAATAGAAATAGAAAAACCCCTGAGTATTTTAAAACAATTTTAATTTGCATTACATTAACAACCTATTTTTTCAGGGGAGGAAAATTTGACCCGATATTTTTTCCATTTATTTTGGAAGCGAATTTAGATTTGTTTTAAGTAAATAAAGTTTTACTTTTAAACATTATTAGTGATTATATGGTTTTTAAAGAAAACATTTCTCTGTGAGAGTAGAGACAGCCAGGTCAACATTAATCGTCGTGTTGTTGTTTAATATTTGTTTGTTTTACGGATGTAACTATATTGTATAATGTATATTATTATTTACCACAGAGAAACGTGCAAGTATTTTCAAAAAATCGATTTATCCATTTTTTTTTTCAATGGTAAAATTTGAGGCGAAAAAAAAAACAATGAAGTTTATTTTTTAAAGATTGAATAAAAAATATTTTTCATAAATTGGCCAAAAATTATCAATAAATTGTCAATAAACAATTCAGAGATCCGTTTAATGTCTTCAAATTTCATACAAAATATCTGGCCTAGACCTTAGGAGTTGAAAAAATATCAGGTCAAATTTTCCTCCCACGAAAAAAATTACTAGAGCAAGTTTTTATTAAAATAAAAAATTTGAATAAAAAAGGTGAAAAAGTCTATATTTTAAATCTCTAACAAAAACAAACTGTTTACAATTTTAATATTCGATAATAGATTTTTTAAGATAAAGAAAGATATTTAATCTACTTTCGGTTCTAAAAAAAACAACAAATTAGTCAGAAAGTCTAATTATTTGCTTTATTAAATTAAAATTTAAGACATTTTCTTAAATTTAATTAAGTTTAAACATCGGTTTTAGTGTAGAATCCACTGTTTTTTTCTCGCTCATTTCGCTTGGTATTCGCCCAAATTTTGGATGAAACTGATTGTTGGTCTTAATTGTATTTTTAGTCCTGAAATAAAATTCTCATTTACTTTTTAAAGTGTTGAGAATCTAACTTTAATTCGAGGTTTTAATCGCTGGCGGCCATGTTGGTTTTTATTGTTTTTATTTTCCTTGGACTAAATATATTATTTCCTTGGATTAAAGATATTTTTTCCTTGGACTAAAGATATTTTTACTGCTTTAACATTTTATTACACACAAAAAACAAACTTTGAACATTCTATTTACAAAAGCAAGTTTTAACGGAATTTAACGAATTTAAAAGCAAACATGAAAAGGTTAAAACATACTAGTAGTGAATTTAAGAATAACAAAATGTCGTCAAAAAGACGACAGGTAAAAATGTGGCATAAAAGTTCAATTTGATATATGCTAAAAAATAAATTAATATTTTTTGTCAGGACAAAATGTACCGTTTCACCCTGAAAAGCGATTTTATCGAACATTTAGGTGAATACCGAGCGAAATGGGAGAGAAAATTCAACGGCCCCTATAGTACAATTGAACCTAAAATTATTTATTTAAAAACACGAATATGTATTTTAAGATTAAATAAAATAAATAAATTATTATCAAATCTTTGTAGTTATTTAACATTTTCTTTGTTTACTTTGGAATTTCATAACAGTTAAAACACAATGAACTGGTAAAATAAAGAGGGCCTGCTTATTTTTACGGTCCTGGCAAAATAGCCTATACCTTTAAATTCACGCATTTTTAGATTTTAAAAATAAAAACATAGTATCGATAAAAATAAAAAATTGAACACTACGAACAATAACATTATGTTTTAATAAAATGATGTTTTAGAGATGTAATTTTCCAAGAATCACATTTCATTAACAGGGAATCATTGCTGAGGTGGGGGGACTGCTCTTTCCTCCCATATCTTCTAGGTTGGTGTGGTGGGGGTAGAAACAAATAATCTTGATTGGATCAAACTGCAGTGTTATCATTTGTTGTCTACACAATCTCATTTTCAGCCCTTTCATGAGGAAATTAGCAGGATCAAATGAAAATTAGATAAGCTGGCTCGTCCTGTCAGTCTTTTATTTTGTTTTGAAAATAAATTGTCTGTAAATTAAAAGAAAAATTGGCTTATTTATTCAGTCAGCAATAAATATCCTTGTCATAAATACAAAAAATGTTCAAATCTTTAAGAAAATAACTTCAAAGACATCTATAGACTCACTGGCGCATTTGAAGACATTTGTTGCAAAATTGTCTCCTGCCTTAAGAAAACTGTCCTATCAAAAATGTAACATGTAGATGTAAAAATCTTGAGTCTATAAAAAACCCTGAGAAGTTCAAATGTTCTCTTTTCATGTGTAACTCTTTCGTTCATTCTCCCTCTCTCTCCTTCCTCTCTCCCTATCTCATACACATTTACCAGAGATATAATTTTAAAAATAACTCAAAGAGTTTAACTGAGACTTTCGTTTATTTTCCGTTTTATTGCTGAATAAAAAAACTAATGTTTAAAAAAATACTCAAATAATTTTGGATCAAGGAGCTAGGAGCGATAAAACCACACTCTTTAGTCCCAAATGGAGTTGCTCACGCTCCACTCCTGCTAAATATAAAATGAGCCCTCTTCTCTTTCGCTCCAGCAAAAAGGAAGGTGCTCCTGGAGCGCGCTCCTTTTTTGGAGGGCTCCATAAAGCGCTGTATGCAACCTGCCTTAAACGAATTTAACATATGTGTTGCATTTCAACCTTATGTCATACATACAGAAAGCCAATTTGCGATAATAGTTACAGAAACATCGAAGTTCACAAATTGTATACATACCTTGGTAGCTGCATGTTCTTCTTGTACATGCTCCTGTATGATCGTTCCAGACTGAGAGCTTCCTGCCCTGAAATCGAAGCTCTTTATTTCTACTTTCAAAAGGACTGAGTTTAGATAAACATTGAGGGAAGACATGGGGGGTTTATTCCAGCTGATCCTCGTTCCAAATCACTGACCAGTGTGTGGAGAGGGGAGACAGAGAGAGATCAAGATCGATAATCAATGTTTAATCATGCTTTATCAGCCAATCTCATTTTTCACGCCCACACATTGCGTGCTCCCAAACTGACTGTACTTCTTTCTCTTTGAACCATATGATGCCATATCCGTTTCTCTTAATTCCCTAGTCCAGCAATCCTCAGCTTGTTCCATCAAGTTGACCCAGGCTGACCTTTTATTATCTGTTATTCTCAACTAACCATAGTATATACTAGTGGGTGTACTCGTCCAATAGCTAACACACAGCTAAATATTAGAAAACAAATAGAATCTTCTTCAAAACATCTGCAATAGTTTAATATAATAAAAATAAAATTTCAAGAAAAAAGATGAACTCTTTCTTAATTCTGATACTAACAAATAATTGTTCTGCATCTCTCCTGCACACTAGCAGAGTCTAATAATGCAAACCAGCAGTGACAATGGGAGTGGAATATAGAAAATAAATTTAAATTGCTGATGCTATAACAGAATGAAGAAAGAAAATGGATGGAAAGGGATGAGTGAAAAATACTAAGATATGACATTTTATTTCAATCTAAAGAAACGTTAGGGATGTATTAATACACTCCTAAGGATAGGAAACCCTGTAAAACTGCAGTAAAGTATATAAGCCACATTTATTAATGTTATTTATCTGTCTATATACATATATAATTCAACTCTAAATATGGATGCCTCTGTGTAGCTTACTTGTCATATTTTAATACTACTGCTTCTAAGCTCTACTGACACATCGAGCACTGTTGACGTAAATGCTGAAAATCTATACATAATATATTATATGCCCTTGTAATATTATTTAATATTATACATGAAATAATAAATCATATATATATATTATAAAAAAATATTCTTTTATATAGTCCAGATTGATCCTTATACAAACTCGATGTAAGAATTCCTTTTCTTGATTATTTTATGGGGAGCTTGTATGGTGAGCCTTTTTGCTATGCATCCAAATTTTTTTTTACTTTTGAATTTTTTGAGAATCAAGTTTTGGCGTGTGTCGCTTCTATTTCGCCATTGACGTTTTTGATACTTTTCTAAACATTTTATGAAGAGTTTTTGCGTGAATTTTCACCTTGATATTTTCGTATTATTTTTATCTGGCAACTCACTCTGAAGATGATATATTCGTAATTTTTTTAGAAACACGTGTAAGTTTTCTTTTGCTCTGAAATGACATTAAATCACAGTATGATATAACTCTGATATGTAATTTTATATATATATATATATATATATATATATATATATATATATATATATATATATATATATATTGTTACAGATATTGGCTTTTATATTTATGCGCTAGTAAAATCTTCCTTCCTTGATAAACATATATTTTATTTCACTAAAATCTCAACTTTCAATTACCTGTTATTTTAAACCTCAAATTTCTTTTTTGTCTTCTAAAATACAAAAAGCAAACATACCTTAAGTCTTACCATTCTCTTTTCTCAGCATTGACTACAGGGTGTCTCGCTGACATACCGTATTACCATGTTCAAAGAGAAAAGGCCTGAAGCTTATACACTTAGAATTAGTTAGGTTAAATGAAAGTCAACTGGATGCCCACATTGCTCACATCTGACCTGAGTGAGTGAACATCATCATCTCCTTCGCTGTAAAAAAAGAAAACTCTTTCTGAAGGAATAAGGTCGATGGAAAAATCGTTGGATCATTCTACTGCTCCAGAAAGCACCTGACTTTTTATGCAACTCTCTACCTGTATAAGAGTCAGATATGCTCAAGATGGAGTACTATTGCCACATCTGGGGAGGCACCGCACAGAACACATTTGGTTGGCAAGACATTTTTCTTTTCTCGCCTTTTTGTTTACCAGCTCTTTGTATTGTTTATGTTGACAGTGATTTTGGCAGCAGTAATCAGCCTCTGTATTTTGGCAGCAGTAATCAGCCTCTGTATTTTGGCAGCAGTAATCAGCCTCTGTATTTTGGCAGCAGTAATCAGCCTCTGTATTTTGGCAGCAGTAATCAGCCTCTGTATTTTGGCAGCAGTAATCAGCCTCTGTATTTTGGCAGCAGTAATCAGCCTCTGTATTTTGGCAGCAGTAATCAGCCTCTGTATTTTGGCAGCAGTAATCAGCCTCTGTATTTTGCCTGATGTATTTCTTTAGTCCTTTAGTTGTATCATTTACATAATTTTCAAGACTTATTAGTCCTCTTCCCCCTCTTTTCTTTTTACATGTAGTCGGTCAGTATAAGTGTTCGGGTGCAGTGCATTGTTTATGTGTGTTACTTTTTCTTTGATCCTGAGCTCTTATTTTTGTCCAGTTTATGAAGAGTGCAATGTATCTTACTAGGGATACTTCCCAAGTATTTATTCCGTTAATTAGGTTTCTACAATATCATTTTGATTCCAGGAGTTTACTTATTTTTTCAGGCATTTTTTTAATCATCCTTTTTGTCTCTATTGATTTGATCTTGTCTGCTTCCAAAATGTCTGAGTATTTATAGATCTTGCGTTTACCAAAAAATGTGAAGGTGTCTCTGTATGCATTCATTGCACAGGCCGTGATTGTCCTCTTTTTGTCTTTTTTGTCTGAATTTGGTGCTCGATTCCAACACTGGTCGCAGTGTCAATCGTGTGGTCTCAGGCAGTGCTGCAACAACAAGGATTCTCCCTCCAAGCAAAAACACAAGTCTAATTCAAAATAAGTAACAGAGTATTATTTTGCGAAATTATTGGGTTGGCCAAAAAGTTCGTTTGTTTTTTTTAGGAAGGAGGAACCCAAAGATCAAGTTTAGAAACATAATCAAGTTTATGCAATTCATTTTTTACACTCGATTTGGAAATCTTGAGAATGTCTGTGATTTGTCTGGTTGTCAAACGGCAATCTTCTTCAACTATGGTTTTCACTTTGTCACTCTTGATCATCTTTGGCCGGCCAGAGCGAGGAGCATCTCTCACTGAGAATTTTCCTTTTCAGAATCGAGCAAACCATTTCTGCCACAACCGTTCTGTAACAGCATTCTCCCCATAAACATGGCATATCTTTATGCAGGTTTCTGTAGCTTTTTTTTTCCTTTTCTGTATTAAAAAAGCATCAGATGTCGGTAGTGCTCTGCTTGATCTTCCATTTCAAGGCCTGAAATAAAAGAAAAAATGTAAGAACTCTGCTTATGTCAACATACTCACTACATCAAATACAGTATTTGAAGAATAGGAATATTAAACGATCTTTAGTAGGCCGGAAAGATGACATTCAAAAAACGAATACACCTTTTGGCCAACCCAGTACAATAATACTTCTCTACCAGACGACAGACTTGCAATCAGAACTATTAACCTGACTGAATCAAAAATAAAAATACAACCAAATGCAAACAGACCATCTATCCCTGAGAACCACAGAAACCCAACTGGAATATATAGAGATATTAGTGTCATTTGTAGTAGACCACCCAGCCATCCACTTGAAAATCATGGGTCAGTTTTTCTATTGACATAAAAAAAAAAACTTAATGCTTAGGGGTCTTGTATCTGAAGGGACTTAATTTTTCAGGTGTTTTGATTTATCAGCATGACCCCCCTCCCCAATTTAAAGAGACTATAACTTTTCTAAGTAGAGAAATCAAATTTTGGGTGGTCAAACCCTGAGCCAGATATATTTCCCATGAATCAGGCGTCATTGACAGGCTTTGCAACTATGCACGTCACTAAACATGCTGCCTTGCACATGTTTACAGAGCTCTCATCACAGCTCAATTGAGTAATTCTATGCCTTCCATTGCTTTCGATTTTCCAATTTTTCATCTCTTGTAGTGCACATTTTTGTATTCCTATGTTCTAGATAAAGATTATTATTGTTTGTATAAGAACATCTTCAGTATGTTAGTGAGTGGAATCATGATTATGACAAACAGTGGTGGAGATAGAGAGTCTCCCTTTTAGATAACTCTTTATTCTTATCTTTGTCAGGTGTTGTTTTCCGACTGTTAGTTCCAGTCATCATGTTTCCATTGTTTCCTCCCTAAAGTTGATAATTTTGTCAGATCCTTTGTGCATCCTTAATCATTAAATTATCCATGTTTGTAGCCGATCCATACCATGACTATGTTAATTTTTTTTGTTTTGTACTTCCTTTATGATTTTGGTTGGTGGATAGCAAGTCATTTGTTCCTCTTATTGCGTTCCGGCCCCCTTTGTGTTCTTCGGGGAGTAGTCCATGGCTATAAAAGGGAGTTGTAGATCTCTTCACTCAGTCATGCTGTTAAAATTTTCCACATGGTTGGTAGAGAGATTATCGGTTTGGAGTTGCTTGGGATCGTTCACTTATCACTGTCTTTTTGAATTAAAAAATAACTTTGCATCATATTTCACCCTTTACAATCAGGGCCACCTACTGTCTGAATTTCCTCCTAGGACGGTAAACACTTTGAGTGACATCTATATATCTGTCAGGGATGTTGCCAAACTTATCAAGAACCTAGATGCCAGCAATGCAACTGGCCCTAACAACAATACAATCATAGTGCTTAAGAAGTCGCAACCAGAACTAGTTCAATCGTTGCTTAAAGGAGAATGCTTCTCATCACCTTGGAAAACTCCAAACATAACTCAAACTCCAGTTTAAAACAACAATGTTTTATCTTGAGAGACGTTACAATGATACTTGTTTTCTTTTACTGAACAACGAATCTACAAATTAAAACAAACATGTCTTCCAACCGAACACAAACAGACAATCTCTCCCTGAGAACCACCAAAAACCAACCCTCCCTCTCTGTCCTCCTGCTGGAAATATATAAATATCACTTTGACCACACCGAAAAACAACTTGAGACTATTAGCTGTTAATCTATCGACATGAAACACTGACTGACCAGAGGTCCACCATCTGATATGAACATTAATTTTGAAAAATCTCAAATGGGTCATAAACACAGCATCGGACCTCATATTGAAAGGAACATAACTTTTTCAGGGATTTCAGTTTGATTTCTCAACATGAACCCGGTTTAAAGAGGCAATAACTTTTCCAAGTGGAAAAATCAAATTTAAACACCAAACCAGATATATTACTCATATCTTGGGTGGTCTCTTAGTTAAATATTTCTCCCACAGCAAGCTTGTCGTCTGCATGCATTGCAACTATGCAATCCACTAAACATGTAGAATTGTACATTTCTTTTCTCATACATTGCTCGAGAATCCTATTGTTTCTGTCGGATCTAGTTATACTTTTTTTGTCCTTCCTATGTTTACATTTTTGTGACACTGGCTTTCATTGTTTTCAAAAGTTCTATTTTGTTTGTACTGTTCAGATTGGTATCTGTATCTTCTCAGTCTTCCCTCTTTTGCTGCTATCTTTAGTTTTAGTTCTTCATGTTTCTTATTTAGTCTTTCTTCTTTGTAAATCCTATTTACAGCTTCTATTTCTTGTATTGTTCAGATTTGTATCTGTATCTTCTTAGTCTTCATTGCTTTGCTAGTATTTTTTGCTTCAGTTCTTCATGTATCAGTCAGTCTCAGTCGCGTCTGGTCTGTGTAATATTTTAAAAAAACATTGTTCTCTCATTGCAAATTGAAATAGTGGGGTGAGGTTGAGGTTAAAATTTCTCTTGATATTCTCTAGTCAGGTATCTTTGTGTTTTCCTTTTGTTCTTTCTCATCAGCAGGTTCGTCAGGATGTTATCACAATGGATGACGTGACCCAGATAACAGATGCATTGTTTTATCACATCGTCAAGTAGTATCGTTTTTTCCAGGCTCATATGATCATGATGCTTTTGGTCCAACTAATTTTTAACATTTGATAAGTATATATAATATATATAATAATAACAACAAAATCAATAACAAGAAGAAAAAAAAATCTGCCAAATTGTAAATTTCGCCGTCCCAACAATTCACGGGGTGAAGATCAAGGAGACAGAAATATGAAGCAAATACTTGGAACTTGCCAGAGAAGTAAAAGTGTAACGTTGTCGTTACACTTTTACTTCTATATGTGGGCTTATTTGAGTGCTCACTTGCTCTTTTAGTCTTTTGTGCATTCATTAATTCCTTAGTCCTCTTCTTCTCTGTTAATTGTAATAGACAAGCGTCAAAATGTCCCTCGTATATACGTGTAGTGGGTGTGCTATTCCATTACCTTTTTCTCTACGTGGGCAGTGTGTAATCTCTTTCACCTCCATCATCGTCCAGCTTTTGTCTTCACTGCCACATTGATTCTCACGTCTAGTGGTCGCTGCAAATCTGGGGAGACTTGGTGTCACTCAGACTCCAAGAAAAACACTTATTATTGGCAGTGAGAAAACTCTTAATGAGTAAATGATAATAATAATTAATTACTAGTTTACACTGGTTCCTTGAGTGGTGCTGGTACAGTACCTGGGTATGTCAATTTCCATCTTTAACTCATTTCTCCTGCTTTATAACAAGTACAGAGAAAAATATTTATGGAATTTTGTGGAAAATAAATGCTACTTAGTATTTGCATGAGAGAGTAAGTAACTATGATGAATGTATTTATGTATTGTTTTTAAATATTAGAAATTATGTTTTTAAGCAAAAATAATTTGCTAAATATCCTTTATGTCTACTTTTTGGCGGATTATAAAAAATATATATTTATGCAATATTTTTTTGTTATGCTATGTTCATTTCTGAAAATTTATAAAACACGTCATATTAAAAAATGTTTTCAACTCACGTGTGAACTCAGGTATGGCAAGTATAAAAACTTGAAGTCAAGTAATACTGCCTTAGTAATGTGTACTCTGCTTATTCCTTTTTTGTCAACTAATAATATGTTTCTATTTTCATATAAACGCACAAACTCCACAAAGACCATAACTTTTTAATATTATATAGATTATTATTATTATTATTATTATTATTATTATTATTATTATTATTATTATTATTATTATTATTATTAAATTAAGCAAATAATAATAATAATAATAATAATAATAATAATAATTTATTATTATTATTATTTGCTTACTAGGAGGTCATCATCAGAGATTACTCATTGATAATCACCGGTGGTGTTTCCTGGAGTCTGAGTGACAAGTCTCCCCAGATTTCCAGTACTCTCCACTTTCGCTAAATACTGCAAATGTCTTTGCGTTATCACAACAGACGCTTACCATCAATTTCTCGCTGGCAACAACCTTGGTCTTCTCTGGGATTTGGATGACAGTAAGCCTCCCCAAGGTCCCAGTACTCTCTGCACTCTTCCAGTGGAGGTCTGGTTAGTGCTCCTCCTCCTTGGTCTTTCCATCCTTCTTGACCTTTCACAACTATTTTATGTGGTATAAATTGAGGCTGGTTCCATCGTTTTTTTTTGGGGGGGGGGGAGTTTATGAAATTTCTTGCATTATCTGTTCCTTTGTTTCATGTGATGGTGTTCTTTCTGTGTTTTTGTTTTCTTCCTATTGTAACTTTCATGTGACTGGTTAGCATTTGTAGCTTATGTGGGTTGGTTTCCTCATTCAAGGATTCTCCTTAAGATTTCAGCTGTTTTCATCATTGCCGTCTGTCTTCCCTTTGATTTCAATTCCTCCTAGTCTTTTTTCCAGGTTTTTATCATTATTGTTATTATTATTATTTACTCACTAGGAGTTCTCACACAGGTCATCAGTGATTGCTCACCAACAACCGGTGGTATTCCCTGGAGTCTGAGTGACAACAAGTTTCCCCAGATTTCCAGTATTCTCCACCTCTTTTCGATAGCCACTGCAAATAAACTTGCAGTATCACAACAGCCGTTTACCATTGATTTCTCACTGGTAAGGACCATTGGTCTTCTCTGGGATTTGGGTGACAATAAGCCTCCCCAAGATCCCAGCAGTCTCTGCACTTCCAGTGGAGGTCTGGTTTGTGCTGCCCCTCCTCGGTCTTCTCATTCTCCTTGACCCTATGCAAATATTTTGTGTGGTGTCAGCCTAGGCTGGTACCATTTTTTTTTGGGGGGGGGGGGAGGGGGGACAGGGAGCTGATGGTGTTTCTTGCTATTTCTGTTCATTGGTTCATTTTTGTGTCATGACAGTTGAAGCCGGTGTAATTTATTGGTGGTGGGGAGCTTATAATGTGATGTTTCTTGCATTTTCTGTTTCTTTGTTTGTGATGTGTTCTTTCTGTGGTTTTGTTTTCTTCCTGTGGTAGATTCCGTGTGATCCTTCATAGCTTATGCAGGTTGGTTTCCGCATTCAATGATTTTTCTTAAGATTGTAGTTTTTTTGATCATTGCCGTCCTTTGTATAGTTCCAATGATCCCTTTGATTCCAATTTCTCCCAATCTTTTCTCCAGGTTATTTGGGACTGTTCCTAGTGCTTCTACGATTATTGGTATTATACTGACTTTCTTCATGCTCGATATTCCTATCAGTTCTCTGGCTAGTTTTGTGTATTTACTTCGTTTTTCCGTTTCTTTGGTGTTCACTCTGTGGTCTGCTGGAACGGCGAAGTCTACGATTTTGCAAGATTTTTCCTTCTTGTTGATTATTATAATATTCGGTCTCCTTGCTTGTATGAGTTTGTCTGTTTGTATATCCATGTCCCAGATGATTTTGTGTTTTTCGTTTTCCAGTACTGTTTCTGGTTTATGTTTGTACCATTTGTCTGCATATTCGAAATTCAATTGTTTGCACAGTTCCCGGTGTACTGCTTTCCCCACACAGTCATGTCTGTTCTTGTATCCTTTTTGGGCTAGTTTGCTACATTCACTTATTATATGATTTACTGTTTCGTTTCTTTGTTCACACAGTCTGCATTTACTGTTTTCCTGGGTTTTATCTATTTTAGCTTTAATGTAGTTTGCCCTAATTACATTGTTCTGTGCAGCCATCAGTAAAGATTCCGTTTCTCTGTTCAAGTGTCCTTTTCTTAGCCATGCCCAGCTATTTTCGTTGGTTTCTTCTCTTGTCAGTATTCTGAAGCATCCATGTAGCTGTTTTTCTTCCCACTTTTCTTTTCTTATTGTTTTGTTTCTGGTTTCGGTGTTTCCCGAATTGTTCATTGTCTCTTGCTGCAGTGATAAGGATTTCCATGTGTTGAGTTATGTATTTCGCCAGCTCTTTTTTTGAGTCTTCCACACAATCTTCTATACTTACCAGTCCTCTTCCCCTTTCGTTTCTTTTCATATAGAGTCTGTCCGTATCGTCTTTTGGATGTAGTGCATTGTGCATGGTCATTACTTTTCTAGTCCTCTGGTCAAGGTGCCTGAGTTGTTGTTGTTATTATTCATCATCATCATCATCATCATCATCATCATCATCATCATCATCATCATCATCATCATCATCATCATCATCATCATCATCTATGCTAGATAATAATAATAATTTATATACTATTTTTCTTCTTTGCGTGTCTTTGAAGTATGTGATCATGCAATAGTTTCCCCCTTTTTTACGCAATCCTTTACATTATTGCACCGGTTGGGCAGTAGAGGGCAGACAAGGCAGTGTTGCATCTTATGGTCCTCCTCTCCACATTAACACATGTTTTGTAGTCCCATATACTCATAGCAACTTTTGTTGCTTCATTCCCGTTCTCAGGCGGTTGAATATTTTCCACTTGAGCCAGGGTGCCTCTGAACCGGGAAGGAGAGCCACAGAAGGGGGGGGGGTTCCATGTCAGTAGGAGGGGGGCATTCTCTAGCCGTCTGATCCACAGCTGTAGTCTGGTCTCTTCCTGAGATGTTGTTGAGGATTCGACATGGCTATTAAAAAGTTATGTTGTTTTTGGAGATTGTTTCTTCATACAGGTGGTGGGTGTGAATTAAGTTCGATCTCACACCAACTGCATGTGACACATTTTGTGAGCTTCTTCTCATTTTAACCTGTTATTCAGTTTCACTTGTTATTGAGGTGATACCATTGGAACACAGAGTGGAGCAAGTGATAATGTGATTGCAAGAATTAAGAGTGGAATGGAGTAAGTTCAGGGAACTTATACCATTACTAACTAGCAGAGAGTTACCACTGTCAACCAAGAAAAGAGTCTATCAGGCATGTGTACACAGTGTGATGATGTATTGGAAGTGAAACCTGGCCAATGAGGTTTGAGGACATGCTTTACAGGGAAAGAAATTATGAGAATGATACGATGGATGTTTATTGCGAGTCGTAAAGACAGGCTAAGATCTGATGAGCTCAAAGGAAGATTAAATCTGAACAGAATAGGGAGATGTGTGCAGAACAGTAGACTTTGTTGGTTTGGTCATGTTTAAAGAATAAATGTGAGTTTTTGCGTTAGTACATGTAGAACAGTTGAAGTAGCAGGGTCCAGTTCTCAGGGCAACATGGGAGGAAGTGATGATGGGTTTGAGAGAAAGCGGGATAAATAAAGACCTGGACAGAGATAGGTTAGTTTGGAAGTCAATTTCTAAGAGATGTCCAGTGCATGCTAGCATATAAAAAGGATGTTAAACCAAATGATAATAATAATAATAAGATGATGATGATGATGATGATATGTCCGTAGTGCCATGTTACATGCGAGTGAATGCTGAACATCCTATTAATTCAGGCTTTCTGAAGGTGCAGAGGAATGACATGGCTATGGTTCAGTGGATTTGTGGTGTGCATCTTGACGACAGTTAGTTCTGATTCTCTGCTATTGAGGCTGAAGGTGCCCAGACTGGAGTCAGCTCTGCGTTGCAACTGCATAGAGTGGTGTGAACATGTTGAATGAAGCTCTGATTAGATAAATAGATGTACATACACTCGGAATGACTCAGTCAAAGATGACCCCAAGCAATGACACATTGAAACCAATGTAAATGATAACATTTCATGGAGAAAATCACTCCGGAATGCCATGACCAATATGAAAGCCACATCAGGTGTAGAAAAGACACTAATTGAAGATGAAGAAGAAGATCTATATAGATACATACAGGATGGAGATTTGGTATCTGTCTGTCTGAAGCTGAAACTATAATATTACTTCTATTAAATATACGATTGTACTTCTATTACTAATGGAGATTTGGTACCTGTCTGTCTGAAGCTGAAGCTATACTATTACTTCTATTAATTGTACTATTGTACTAACTTTTAATGTTCAATTCAGTTTACTA
>OY744518.1:168017157-168039657 GCA_963556195.1 Sepiola atlantica
TATTTCACAAACGCTGGAAGTGCATAAACCTGGTAAAAAAAGATGAGGAAGATTACGCTACTAAGTAAACAAACATTGTGACGACTTTAAACTGGCTGAATTGAGTGCTGATAATTTCAAGTGTTTAATTTTCGTACAAGGGTTAGTCTCAGGAAATGACACGAAGATAAGGCGTAGAGTCCTAAATAAATTAGAGAATGAACCAAGCCTTACACTGCAAAAGTTGGCCGAGGACTGTCAAAGATTTATCAATGTAAAACAGGACTCAAAAGACATTGAATTATCGAGCATTGCGCATATAAAAAAAGTACATCAAAAAACAAAAGTTCAACCTCATAAAAAAATAAGTCAAAACAGAAATAGTGATTTTTATGCAGCAAAGACAAGTCAACCAAGTAAAAAGACAAATAAATGGCCATCGAACCCTTGTTCACGCTGTGGTAGCCCACATTGGTACAATGACTGTCCTTTCAGTTTTAAGTCCTGTATGAATTGCAAAAAGGTCAGACATAAAAGTTTGCACTGCAGAACAGGTAGAGGAAATAAAACGCGGGTTCAAGCCACTAGGACAAAGAATGAAAAATGCATGAACATAAGAAAATTTGTACAGGTGAAAATCCTGGATAAAGACATAAAATTACAATTGGATTCGGGTTCAGATGTCTCCATAATAAATTTACATACGTGGAGAATCTTAAATAAACTCACTTTATTAAGAACAAACAGGCTGGCAAGCACAGTGACTGGGGAAAGAATTAAATTTGAAGGAGAATTAATCACAAATGTGTCCCTAATGGGAAATACTAAAAAACTAAAAATACTCGTGCTGAAGGATTCAAATAATCTTTTAGGTTCGGACTGGATGCAGGCATTTGATTTATGGAAATTGCCAATAAATACATTTTGTAAAAAAATAAATAGTCGAGCAACGGAATCGGAAAAACTGCAACAAGAATTACAAAAATCTTTTCCCATGATTTTTTCTGGCGGTTTTGGATGCTGCACTAAGATGGCTGCCAAATTTCAACTTAAAGGAAATGTACAGCCGGTATTTAAAAAAGAAAGAAAAGTACCCTTCGCCTCGATAGAAAAAATAAACGAGGAACTAGACCGACTTGTAGAGAGTACAACACAGCCAGTGGGCAGCACCCACGGTTTATGTAAAGAAAAAATCTAATGAGATTCGCATATGTGCAGACTTTTCAACGGGTTTGAATACAGCTCTAGAAGACTATCACTACCCACTGCACAGTCCCGAGGAAGTGTTCTCAAGTTTAAATGGAGGAAGATTTTTTTCTAAAATTGACCAAAGTGAGGCATACCTCCAAATACCGGTGGATGAGGATAGTTCGAAGCTGTTATGTATAAACACACATCGTGGTTTATATAAATTCGAAAGGTTAGCTTTCGGAGTGAAAGTCGCGCCAGCCATTTTCCAACAAGTAATGCTGGGCGGACTGGATTTTGCAATAGCGTATCTTGATGACATTTTGATTAACAGCAAAGATATTGAACAACATCAGAAACATGTAAATCAAGTGTTTGCGAGAATCCAAGATTATGGGTTCAAAGTAAAAGAAGAAAAATGTGATTTTTTCCTGGAGGAAATAAAATACCTGGGTAATGTTATCGACAAGAACGGCAGAAGGCCGGCCCTAGAAAGGGCTACCGTGATAAAAAACATGCCGGCGCCAGAAAACGTCACGACATTACAGAGTTTCCTGGGACTAGCAAATTACTACCAAGCCTTTATCCCAGAAATGCATAATTTGCGCGCTCCATTAAATGAGTTATTAAAAAAAGATAAAGCCTGGGTGTGGACACCTGAATGCCAGGATGCGTTTAATAAAATTATAGAAAGGCTTACGTCAGAGTTATTACAACCCAGAATTGGACATAATCATTGCTAGCGACGCTAGTTCATATGGTTTAGGAGCGTGTATCCTACATATAATGCCGGATGGGATCCATAAACCCATTGCACATGCATCTAGGACCTTCCTCCCGGCGGAAAAACAGTATTCTCAAATCGAGAAAGAGACCCTAGCAATAATATTTGCGGTAACAAAGTTTCACTGATACATACATGGTAGACGATTTACTTTACAGACAGACCATAAGCCGCTAATTACAATTTATGGATCTAAAAAAGGCCTACCGGTATATAGACTAATAGGCTACAAAGATAGGGAACTATCTTATTAAATTACAACTTCAAAATGCAGCATTTGCCTTCAAATAAAATCTATCATGCAGATGGGTTGTCAAGACTAGTGCCAAAACAGAGAGAGACTCTAGAAGACACAGTGATCGCGTCCCTTCAAACAGAAGGAGATTTTAAAGAGATTTTGTGCAACGCAGTGAGAGAGCTCCCGGTGACGCTATACGAGATAAAAAAAGAAGCTCAGGAGGATGAATTTATCACCAGCACAAACATGAAAATGGTAGATAAGGATGTACATGTGGCAAAGAGTTTCTTACTCTGTGATGAGGTACTCATGCACAACGAAAGGGTGGTCATCCCAGAAAAACTACGAAAGAAAATTCTAAAAGATTTTCATGTTGGCCATCCAGGGATAAGCAGGATGAGGAGTTTTGTGTACTGGCCAGGTATGGATAATGACATTGAAAAAGCAGTAAAATCACCGCATATAAAACATAGCCCATGGCAAAAGACCGACCGTCCGTGGGAAAGAATCCACGTGGATTTCGCAGGACCACTGGAAGGTTTTTACTACTTAATCGTAGTCAACAGTTTTTTGAAGTGGGCCGAGGTACTACGTTGCAAGAGTCCCACGTCAGAGGTTACGATAAGATTGCTACGTGAACTATTCACCCGTTTTGGGGTAGTGGATTGTCTGGTGAGTGATAATGGGACGCAATTCACGTCGTCAGATTTGGAGGAGTTCTGCACGACGTTTCAAATCAGACATATAACGACTCCCCCATATCATCCTAGGTCAAACGGCCAGGCGGAACGTTTTGTAGACACGTTAAAAAGAGCACTAAAAAAGGCCGGTGATACTCCTAAGGAGAAGGCTTTGCAACAATTTCTGCAAGTATATAGAATTACTAAAAATGTAAACGTACCATCTTCATTATCCCCCGCAGAGATGATGTTTGCATGGGAAGTGAAGTCCGTGTTTGATAAGTTACTACCTAAACAAAATAATTATGATCGAATCTCTACGGTACTGAAGAAAAAATACAGCCCAGGAGATAGGGTATATGTTAAGATGTACAAAAACAACGCATCGTTCTGGGAACCCGGTACAATTGAAAAGAGGATCGAGTCGATGGTCTATATTATAAAAGGACCACAGTTCTCGTATAAGAGACATCTGAATCGGATCAGAAAAAAGACTGTCAGATGACACTGACAGCTCTCCACAAGTAGAAGAGGTGATGGACGTGATATATGACACTTTCAACTTGCCAACACCCCAGGTAGTCACACAGAAACGGCAGCCAAAAAGAAAACGAATGGCTCCAGACTACATAGAGATAAATCCGAAAACGAAACGAGGTAAGGCTTGGAAGGCAAATTCACTAATATTCTCACCCCTCCCTATTTCACTGCTGCCTTAATGGTATCCACTCAAAGCTTTCCATATTCATTTTATTCTTCGCCACCACTGACTTCTCGCAATCTGGACTCTCCTCCAGCGCTCACAGTAGCCACGGCTACTACTTTTCCTTTATCACTCCATCATGTCAACCCAAAATTTCGATGTACTTGCATGACATTTTTCTTCAAATTATCATCCTGAGGAAGTCTTACGATAAAGACGAAACGTTGATGAATATATATGGGTGCAGCGAAGCAAAACCAAAACAAACAAAATTATTTTGTATTGGAAACGCGATTGTTTCAACCGTATTAATTGTGATAAATGTTCAGTAAATATTTATTATCGTCTTGACTTTTTGAAGAGGTGGAAGCCTGATTATTATTTTTTTAGGTGCAATGCTAGCCTACTCGGTGAGATGGGCTCATAGATTTTGTTGGATCTAGGAAACGGAAAATTCGATATAAAACCTGCGCTCTACATCGTCTCTCAGTTATTTTGCTTCGGCTTGTCACTGAAATCAGACTTTGTGTCGTACAAACACAGAGCATGGCCATCTATATGTACAGATATCCCTACAAGACCCACGATGATGAAGACCTGTAAAAATAAACTGGGCCTGCTGAACAATATGCACGATCAAAATCAGACATTGCAATCTTTGTAAGGATGGCCTTTTTCTGTAAAGAAGTGGCAATCATATATATATATATATATATATATATATATATATATATATATATATATATATATATATATATATATATATATCAACACCTATTATAATGTCACAAAGGATGAACAGCAGGCGATAAAATCACCATAAAACCAGTAGACAAGGGAGGAGTAATCACCATCATGAACACGAATTAATACATAACAGACAACTAGCAAACAAAGAATTCTACAAACTATTCCCAACTGACCCCACCCACACATTTAAATCCAAACTTATTAGCAATCTAGATCACAACACTAGAAACACTGTCTAAAAATTAGTACCAGAACATCCTAATCCGGTTATCTTCTACACCATCTCCACAGTCCATAAGCCCCCCAAAATAGTCAACAACATACCCTACACCTCCCACCTAACAACACAACAAACACAAAGGTTTCGATTAACGAACCCTTAGAAACATACCGCATAGCTAAGGCTCTCAAGTCTGGTCGACCTATTGTTTTGGGTATTGGAACCCTCACAGAAAACATCTCGGGATATCCTAAACCTCTTGTTGTCGAACATTCCCAGCTATCTTAAGGACACAACACACTTCCTACAGATTCTACACAGGATAGGACACCTACCAAACAATGCAAGTCTCATCACAATGGATGTATCCTCACTCTATTCCAACATTCCATATGAGGGAGGAATATCTACATGCAGGAACTTTTTACACACCCCAAAACTACAAGACATCCACATTAACGACACATGCAACATCATACAATTCATCCTGACACACAACAACTTCACATTTAACAACCAACACGTTTTACAAGTAAAAGACACAGCCATCAGAACAAAAATAGCTCCCAGCTATGCCAACATCTACATGCATATATTTGAACAAAAATACATACGCACCTACCGTCTCAAACCACTACATTACTACAGATACATAGATGATATCTTTCTCATTTGGCTACACAGTGAAGAGACACTGATCAACGTCTACCAACACCTCAACAAATGTCACAACAGCATAAAATTCACCACATAACACTCCACCGTACACATCCCATTCTTAGACATCTTAATAAACATCACCAACAATCACATCACCACATCATTCTACACCAAACCCACCGACGAACATGATTACCTTAATTTTGAGAGCTGCCACCGTATTACCACAAAAAGATCCATTAATTACAGTCAATGCCTACGTATCAAAATTATCTTTTTACACTCAATCGAGTATGACAGACGGGTAGGAATTTCATCTAACCACTTCCTCCATAGAAACTACCCCCTCAAAATAATTTTAAAAATCTATTAGAAGAGCATCAACTATAAACAGACTAAATCTACTAACTTACAAACAATAGAAAATCATCCTCACAAATACCAATGGTATTTGACTTCAACCACAACACTAACAAACTACACTCCCCATCAAACAGATATTCAAACAGCTACAAAAAGACTCACCCTCAATACAATATACAACAAACCCCCATCAGTGCAAAACGACAGCCCCGAACCTACATTCTCTACTAACATCCACCAAAATACACCACACCTTTGCACCTCAAGAAAACAAAACGTGCAAACAAACCTAGATGTAAAATAGGCCAACATATCACCACTAACGACACATTCACACCTCCAGGCACCAACATCCAACTTAAACTCCACCATCTGCCATGCAATAGTCTCAATGTGGCTTACTTAATATACTGCACCAGATGCATAAAAGGTAACTATGTTGGGGAAACAGGCCTGGTATTCCATATGTATTTTAATAATCATAAACAGACCATTAGAGACAAATCCACATACTACCCAGTATCCATGCATTACAATCTCCCAAACCACACAACATAAAATGCATTCTCATAGCCTCCAATTTTAAGACACAGTAACAGAGACGAAAATACAAAACCAAACTCATTCTGAAACTCAACAGTCACATCTCAGGACTGAACAAAGATTTGGGACCTCTCAATGATTATTCCTTCTATAAACACACAAACTGACCAAGAAAATGTTTTTACAGGGGAGGGATTAGAGTGTACGGTGGGAGAATAACTTATCTTTCCTCATTAGCAATTTTTCTTTTCCAATTTTTTCAAGTTGTAACTTTCTTCATTTTCTCACTTTCGTATATAGTATCTAAATGAATAAATGCAAAAGTTTTTTTTCATTTGTCACTTTTATATTACCATCAAAAGAGGTTAATGTTATTTAAATCAATAATGTATCAAAATGGTTTCAGAGTCTCTATATATATCACATATGAACGATTAAAAAAGAACCATTCGGAGGCCTAATTTGCATAACTATTTTTTAAACAGTTAATAATTAATTAATGTTTGGTATTATTAATTTATTATTGCATAGGCTTATTGTTACTATCTATATGCAATAGTTTCGTCGATATTAACAGTAATTAATTAAAGTTATTTAATAAATAAATCAGATAAATGACTAAAACACCTTAAGTTTATACTATCAGCGCTAGCTACGAGGAGGCATAAGCGAAAAGAGAAAGGGAGGAGTGGGCGAGTGTGGCTGTCTTACTCGCTTCCTCTCTCCACTTCTCTTTTACCCTGTTTTTGAAGTTTTTACATTTTTTGTGAAAAATAAATAAATAACTTTTTTTAAATAGCTAATTAAATGCGTTATTTTAAAGTTTAACAACAGACTTAACAATCGCTTAATGTTTACAAACAACTTTTCACTCTTCTCATCGACAAATCGAAACAAAAGTTTAGTACCACTGATCTTTTCTAAATTACGGAAAAATATCACCCTCCGTTAAATCACCCAACCTCCCACCCATTCAAAATTAGATTCTACCTTTTTTAGGTGATTACGTCTGAACACTCTGAAAAGCTTGACGGAAAGAAAAGCAAAGAAAGGAAGAAAAATTATTTTAGAATTTAAAGTAGGGGAAAATTTTCGTATATAAATTCAATGTAAAATGGCCAGTTTCAGGGCAGTTAACTGAATTCTTTTTTGCTATGGGAGCTAAATCAGCTGTGTATTTTTTTTGCTTTGGGTAGGGGGACGGAGTCTACTACTTTTTAGGCTATTACGTGTGTTTTTATGAATTTGCAACTCGGACATAGGGTTAGTGGAAAATTTTTTTACTTAAATTCCCTAAAAGAATCGAATTGAGGGAACATTTTACGTTAAATATATACGAAACTGATCAACCTAATCTAAATTCTAAACTATTTTTTTCCTTCTTTCTGTTTTCCATGGTGTTCACACGTAATCGCCCCAAAACGCAGAATCTAATTATTTGTGGGGGCGGATATTAACAGAGGGTGTACTTTTTTTTAACTATACGTTCTTTTTTATTTATTTTAGTTGTGTTTACCTTTCCCATGAAAATTAAATAAATAACATTAGAATTATCAAACTAATTAAATACTTTATTTTTAAGGCAGAAATAAAAATGTTAAAAGTTTGGGTATTATTACGTGTGAATACCCTGCAAACCATGATGAAAACAGAAAACAACAACAGAGTTATTTCAGAATTTAAAGTGGGCGATCAGTTTCGCATATAAATTTAACGTAAAATGATCCTTCATTTTCAGGCCATTGTAGCGTTTTATGCCAGTTAATCATTTTTTTTTATTTTTGCTATTTGAAATGTATTCTGTGTGTTATTTGTTTTTTTTTGTTTTTTTTTTTGGGGGGGGGGGCACTTTTTATAGCCGATTACGTGTGGTTTTACGACCTTTCCAGTCGAACTTAAGGTTAGTGTTAAATATATATTACTTAACTGCCCTAATAAGTTAGAAAGACCGAAAAAAGTAGAATCTACTTTTTTAAGAGGGAGTTGTAATTTAGCTGAGGGTGTTAATCTACAAATTTACCAAAGTTTGTTGTTAAAATTTTGTAATTCTTTGAGTAAAAACATTTTTTTAATTATACGCCCTTCTTCCAATTAATTGCTGCCTAGAGGGCGGGTAGATTTTGCTAGTATTATTTTACCATTCTCTATACACTGTCTATGTGCGCATACACGCGAACATGTATATGTGTGTATATGTGTGTGTGTGTATGTGTGTGTGTATCTTTATGTATATGTTCTCAAATAACCCAAACACTAAGAAAATACCCCTCCCACACAGCAAATCTAGGCAGGCAAAAAAGGTGTTTCCCATCTCCCCTTCCCCCTGTTCAGAATCTCGAAATAAGTAAAAGGAACCCTTTTTTATCTAGTCAGGATTCAAAACTTTTGATTTTACTCATCTATCCATCTCTCTCTCTCTCTCTCTCTCTCTCTCTCTCTCTCTCTCTCTCTCTCTCTCTCTTTGCAAATCCACCTGTCGTTCTGCCTGTTCGAAATTCTTTTCATCAAAGAAGAACCTCAGCATCCCGGCAAACCCGTGCTTGAGTTTGTTCAGCAAAGCCACCACCTTGTCCTTCGTCGGCTGCTTGGAGACATTCGTGATGAGCATGCAGTAAGACTTGCTACATGAGGAGTAACCAATATATATATATACAGGGTGACCCCAAAAAAACGGGCCCCAAATCTAATTAGGCCTTGTTTCTTAGTGTTTCGTCCGAATGAAATGAATTTTGAGGCATCATTAGTTTATTATATTTACAACATCATATCAAAACACTAGGGTCTTTGGCCTTTTTTTTCTCCGTTCTACAGCATGTGTTCTAGATGGACTCATTTTAGCTCCGTGCATTTCTTGAGGCGCAGAACGAAGTTGTCCATGACGTTCTTACAGACTGAATTGGGAATGGCTCTCATCTCCTCCCTGATGGCTTCCGTGAGTTCCGTGATGGTTCTGGGTTTCCCTGCGTACATTCTGTTCTTAAGATAGCCCCAAAGGAAATAATCTGGGGGGCTTAGGTCCGGGCTATGGGGTGGGCACTCAAAATTAGTCTTGAGACTGATCACTCGGCCTCCGAAGTTCTCTTTCAGCCAATCTCAGGACAGGTTTGAGGTGTGAGAACTTGCTCCGTCTTGCTGGAACCAGAACTTGCTCATGAGCGACGGTAGAGGGTCTGGAGCTCACTCTTGAAGGTTTTGAGGACCTCCACATATCGTTCCTTGGTGACTGTCACTGCTGCGCCAGATTCTTCGATGAAGATTGGTCCGATGATGCCTCTGACCGAGATTGCAGCCCACACCGTGCAATTAGGAGAGTGCAGGGGTTTGGTAGCTACTTCATTGGGTCTGGAGGACCCCCCAGAAGACATTTGTCTTGGAGTTTGTCTTTCCGTCAAGATGGAAGTGGGCTTCATCTGAGGTCCAAAGGAGGTTAAGGAAACCTGGTGTCTCCTCGATCTTATCGAGCATCTTGACTGCCATAGCGCTCCTCTGCTTCTTGTCTGAGGCTGTAAGGGTCTGCAGCGTCTGTATTCTGTATGGGTAAGCCCTGATATTGTTCACCAGCACTCTCCTGCAAGTCTCACGGGAGATACCGAGGGACTGACTTCACTTACGCACAGAGTGTTTCGGACTCTCCTGGAGAGACTCTCTCACACTTTCGACCAGCTTGGATGTCCGCTTCTTGGGACGTGCCGAGTGGCTTGGACGGTTCTCACTGGCAGCGTTGAAGTTCTCCACGGTCCCATACTTCTCAAAGTGGTCCACCCAGTTCTGAATTCTGCTTTTGGGTGGAGCCTTTTCACATCCGAACTGATGCATGAAACTGTCCTGGGTTTTCTTAAACGAGCCTGTCTTGTAGTAAAATTTAACACAGTGTATTCTTTGTCCCAGTTTCCACTGAGGGATTGGTGTACTCACGGTCGTTGATTCTGCCATGTCCTGTAAAATAAGGGCAATCGGTGAATAAATAAAGGAGATATCACATAAAGTGTACACAGGGCCCGTTTTTTTTTTAGTCACCCTGTATATATATATATATATATATATATATATATATATATATATATATATATATATATATATATACTTCTTTGTAATATAGCAGGAGAAATCCCAGCAGAGTGCTCGATTAATTAAGAATTAAAGTTAAAAATTAAAAATTAAGAGCGTAATATTTATTTATTTTGGTACAGAAAAATTAGTACAACATTCGTACCGTCGGTTTCAAGCACAGAAGGACATAGCCATCTGGCTCTCTTCAGCTTTTGTTGTCATCTGTTTCGGATTCTCCAGTCATTAAGAGGGTAACACCCCCATTTCACAACATTATCATTACTCCCATAAGTCCCCACCATTTCTCGGTCATAATGCTAATCTCCCATATCGCCCAAACAGATCCAATCTTGCCGACCCAATCCTTACTCTTATCTCTAAACCAGTTTCAATCAGCATACCAATTTTACCACCTCCATAAGTATTCAGTATACCTTTGTTTATAATGTTAAATCCCGAATACAAATAATTCAAAAACCCTACAGAATTACTGCCTTTAGACCGCTTGGATGATATCTTTTTTTAAATTCCTTTGGGATTGGTTTAAAGTCCTTAAATCCAGGATTTAAACACGAATTTAATTAATGTTGTTCCTTTAACCTCTTTAATCCTTAAACCCATCTTCTCTCTCTAATTCCTTTAGAAGACACATCATTAAACCACAAAACAGTAACGGCCAAATATACGATACTCATAATATTGACTCACAGGATTTTTATTTTTTTTATTTTATTTTATTTTTTTATTTTTTTATATCTCTTTAAATCTTCTCCGGTTTAAATCTCAACTGTTGCTGTTCACCCTTATCATTTTTTTCAAACCTTATTAAACCTTCCTTACACTAAATTTAAACAAACATAAATAACACTCTAAGCAAATAACGCGTCCAAACGAGAGTGACACGTGACTTCACATTTCCGAAACAGATGTCAACAGAAACTGAAGAGAGCCGGATGGCTAAGTCCTTCTATGTCTGAAACCGACGGTACGAATGTTGTACTAATTTTTCTGTACCAAAATAAATGTATATATATATATATATATATGGATTTTGTAGAAGTTTAGATCACATGGTACAACACTGATAATTATCAGTGTTGTACCATGTGATCTAATTGTACAGATAGGCAATGAAGCACTGGCCCTGGGGATTCGGGAGCGGGGGCCATCCAATCATATTCAACCTATCTCCCTTTCTCATATTTCTCAGTACTACTAAGATTGATACTTGAGTCTATATATATATATATATATATATATATATATATATATATATATATATATGGTACACGTATTGTATTAGTTTCTGTAGATGTTAATCTGTTGAAACTCCAGTGTTTATAAAAAGTGCTCAATAACAAGTCAAGCTGTTCTTAAGTATAAATTTTTATTTATACAAACATTATTGGTTACATATGTGCATACATGTTTCGATTGTACTCTTCACAGAGAGTCCACCTCAACGTTTTCTTTGGTCTGAAGAGGTTGACTCCTAGTGAAGAGTACAACTGAAACATGTATGCACATATGCAACCAATAATGTTTGTATAAATAAAAATGCATACATAAGTTGAGACAAATAAATTCTAACATTAGTTATTTCAGTTCCAAAGAATTAAACATCAAAAATGATTAGACGTACGAGTAGGAATTCTTTCATTTTCTTATGTTTTAAATTTTAATTCCAATATCTCTATTCTTCAGCAACTTTTACAAATGTTAGATTATGACGTGCCCTGTATTTTAAACGGGCAGATTAGCTAGTATGAATTATGAACTGTGTGAAAGAAATAGGATTAAGTACAATTTAAGGGTATTGTGATTTTGGGACAAACAGCTATGTCTCAGTGAATCATTTTGTAAAGTCATAACAAATTTGAGGTATGTTTGACCGATAGGAAATGCTAGGGTCAAAGGAGGTCAGAAAGACATGAGTGACAGAAATATTTTGCACGTTGGATCCACGTGAACAGATGACGTCACTCCTCCTTTTGGTGAAAGAATTAGTTTTCGATGAGTCTGCCATGGGAGATCGAGGTGACAAGTCGATTCGGAAAAGCGGGCGAAGTTGTCCCAATGATGTAGTAAAATAATTTAAGACGAAAAGTTTAGGACTGAATCTCTAAGATGAGACAAAACCCCACCTATCCCCCCCCCATCTAGTTAGCAGTTTGGTAAGGTAACGAAAAAGTGACAGCAATCGAAGACGGCAACGCTCTCCCAGGCGTTACTTAAAGCAAATAAAACCCACTTTCTGACCCTCTCGAAATGTCTTCAGAGCCATTTTTATCGAACCAAAGAGTGTTGATTTTCAGAACATAAAAACCCAACCACGAGACGAAGGATCGAATGAAGAAAAACCCACGGCACAATGTTTAACCAGTAGACCACTAGACGACGAAGAGTGAAATTACGGCCAGACGAAATAAGGTAAAATATAAAATGCATTAAGATGTTTGTAATAACTTTTGGTCATCGCATAAATGTTCACTAAATAAAATTCCCGTTGCAAAAGACTATATAACAGAAGGGACAGTTTACTTGTTTAATGTCGACAGTTTAAAGGCTTAAAAATTAATGTTAAAATAATGAATGTTGAAAGGTTTGAAAACTCTTCTGAACTTTCGTATTTCGAAAAAGGTTCATATAAAGGACTTGTAACAACATAGAAAAAAAAAGCCGTTATGTAACACAAAGATCACAAATAGAAGTCAAATAAAAAAATATAAAAATTTTCTTATTTAAGAAAAATATACATAAAATTATTACAGAGACGTATGTGCATAGATTTATAATAATAATAATAATAATAATAATAATAATAATAATAATAATAATAATAATAATAATAAATAATGAGAAAATATATAATGGATTAGAACCCAAAATTCAATAATAATAATAATAATAATAATAATAATAATAATAATAATAATAATAATAATAATAATGATAATAATAATAATAATATGAATATTTTTCCTATCCTATTATTGTTCTACCTAAAATATAATTATTATTATTTGTACTCACTAGGAGTTCTCACACAGATCATCATTAGTGATTGCTCACCGACAACAACCAGTGGTATTTCCTGGAGTCTGAGTGACAACAAGCCTCCCCAGATTTCCAGTATTCTTCACCTCTTTTCGATAACGATGCGGTATCGCAACAGCCGCTTACCATTGATTTCTCGCTGGTAAGGACAATTGGTCGTCTCTGGGATTTGGGTGGCAATAAGCCTCCCCAAGGTCCCAGCATTCTCTGCACTTTTCCAGTGATGGTCTGGTTTGTGCTGTCCCTCCTCGGTCTTCTCATCCTCCTCGACCCTCTACAAATATTTTGTCTGGTGTCAGCCTATTATTATTATTATTATTATTATTATTATTATTATTATTATTATTATTATTTCATAATAGTCTCAACTTTTGGATGCTTTTAGTTGGATTTTTCTTTTTTGAACATCAAGTCAATTCTCTTGACTTTAGAAATTCAAGCTGTACCATAACACTTTCACCGTTCCTAACAGGCAAGCCTTTTGCAGAATGGAAAAGAAATTGTCTCGTCAATCTGTTTAAGCCATTTATGGTAGGTTTTCGTTATGGTTCCAAGCGTTCCAATTACAACGGGAATCACTTTTACTTCTTTACATTTCCATAGTCTAACTAATTCCGAATTTAGATTTTGATATTTTTTTTTTGTGTTCTTTCTCCTACACTCTGGTATCGAAGGGGATACAGATCAATGATTAAGCAAGTTCTCTCGTTTTTGTTAAGAAAGATTAAGTCGGCTTTGGAATGTTCAAGACCCTTATCAGTTTGTATGCATTATTATTATTATTATTATTATTATTATTATTATTATTATTATTATTATTATTATTATTATTATTTACTTATGTGCTCATCTTAATCACCGTATTTTCTAGAATATATATGCCAAAATTCATAATAATCCGTTCATTAGCTTAGGAGATTAAAATTTTCCCCAAACATTTTCCATAACTCTTGTGAATTGTAAATTGATAATTCTCTGTTTCTGGGGCGCATTGCTCCAAATATATATACACTAGTATATTTAATCACCTCAATTTCTTTGTTGGGCCCCCCAGCAGTCATGTCTAAACTGTATTAATAGTGCATATGTTCTGTTTTTAAAGAGTTAAATTGTTTTTTAAAGGTTGAATTGAGAAGATCGTTAAAATCAGAGATGTGTAAGGAGGAACTGTACAGGAAGGAAGAAGGAGGAGCAGACAAAGAAAGAGGTGGGTGGACAACATCTGAGATAGGGCTGGCGCTGAGTAACACGCTTAGGAAGGCAGAAAATCAGGAAGACTGGAGAAATCTAGTTGCCAAGTCATCTTTGGCGCCCCAACAGTTATCCAAACCACGAGACAGATGATGACGATGATGAAGGAGACATAACAAAAAGAAACAATAAGATGAAAAATAAACTTAGTGTAGCATCAAATTAACAATTATTGGCTTGAAGGCTCCAACTAATTCTAACAAACCTGCCAGCCGAAAGGAATTCAGTTTTCTTCGAAGCCCATTATGTAGAATCAGATTGACACTTACAGACGTAAGGGTTCCAACTGCTGAAGTAAACAGTCCTCAAAATCCTCGGCGATCCATCAGCTGAGGAAAATAAATGCAACCTTGGTGAGTTATAAACTACATAATACAAAGATTTGAAGCCATGTTACATAAACCAATTTGAACATGTAAAGATAGGGACTACGTTACAGACTCCCTGTTTCCCTGCCATGACTAGAGCACTCTGCAAGGGTGCTTTGAGACAAACCTGGGATCGCTACACACAGGGTAGCAAGATGTTTTGAAAATAAAAAAAAAGAAAAAGAAAATCCATTAAATACAAAGTCGGCTCATAAGCAGAACAGATTGCAGGTGAAAACGAAACATGACAAAAAAGGAAAACGGAAATACATGTAACATAAAAAAGATCAACCAGCTGGCTGAAACCAAGTAAGTCTAGATTTTCGATTTTTGAGGACGTGGCATCGTTGTGAGTTACAAGTAAACTTGTCAACGAAGATAATGGCTATGTGACACATAACCATAACAATCAATGTAGCACCATAGACAGTTGGTGCCACCATGTTGCATAATCCTGTTTGGTGCCTTTAAGAAAGATAAAGGCTGTGTTACACATATTCATTCTGTCTTTGTAAATAATCTTTATTTATTTCATAAGCTTACCTTGTATTTCTTGTTCATACGTGAACAAATTCCGAGAGAAATAATTCGATTATTTCTGCCTATTGAGCTGAAGACTCTCCAACTTTTTCCCACTGTTATCTTTGCATAGGATTATTTCTTTGATTCGCTTCCAAGGATTCTTAGAAGCTCTACACAAAACAGTGGAAAAGATATTCAAGAGAATTACTATGTAAGATACAACTCTTTATTCATGGTTTCTGTCAGGTATTTTTTGAGAAAAAAAGCATAAAAGAAATGCATCATCATCATCATCATCATCATCATCATCATCATCATCATCATCATCATCATCATCATCATCATCATCATCATCATCATCAGCAGCAGCAGCAGCATCAGCAGCAGCATCAGCATCAGGGCTTGAAGTTTAACAACCAATTACTCAAGTGGTATTAATTATTTAAAGTAAAACCATCCAAATGGTTTTGTCTGCACCACTCATTGTTCTCTGTCCACTGGTCATATGCTGTGCTCACAAATGTTGCTGATAAAAAGTGGAGAGACAATGTGTATGTATGCAGGTGAAAAGCGTTAAATGTGATAGCGTTAGGATTAGGATTATTCGAAAGGTCAATAGATTTGCAAGTGTTAAGGTAGAAAAGCAAGATGACAAAATAAAATAAAAAAAGTAAGATCTACCTTTGTTTAGAAAGTAGGTTCCGTAAGGAATAAAACTTCCTGATTAGTGAAATAGATCCAGACAAAGAGGACAGATATGCATATGGTGATTGCCACTTCTTTACAGAAAGCCATCCTTACAAGATTTCAATGTACGATTGTGGTTACGCAGATGGCTCAGCAGCCACAATTTACTTTTCCAAATCTTGCTGCACATGTGACATAGAGCTTCCGTTTGTGCATACCTGTGTTCTACTCCTGTTTGACAATCAGTTGCTTACTTCCATGGGATCTCATGTGGCTCAGTAGACTATCCCTTGACTGACAGACATAAACTTCAAACATAGGCTGAAATGTCTCTGGTATGTTCAACACTGACTGCTTCCGCACAGCATGTTTCAAGATGGAGTACTCTATTCGCTTTTTCTCTCAAATCTCCTGCAGCCATCTCTGTGATAAATACTTACACATTTCACATTTCAAGATTTCTGCACTTGTTTTCTTGTTTCGAGTCATCCATCAATCAATGGTGAAACAGTCACAAAGTTTGTGCACCATGATCCCACGAGATGACATTTGTAGATGACGCATAGCATTTTGGTGAATCATCCGTCAAGTTTCTTAGATCAAGCAACATTTAGTGCCGAAGAGTTTGATCCGTAGAGTAACATCTTCTATGTACTTATTCCACTTCATGTTGTCTGAGAATGTCAGGCTGAGGAGTTTAAAAGTTGGACTCTTGGGAAGGATGCTATCGGCCATGACGATCAGTGGTTGGAAAGCTTTCTTAAAGGAAAGGAGCTACTTTGTCTTGGTAGCATTAAGTTTTTGGCCCCATTCTACTACAGACTAGAGGTCATTTTCCAAAGATTCAACCATTGCCTTACACGTGTGGACATTTGATTTCCCCTCCTTCCGGGAATAGAGCATGGTGTGATCAGCAAATAGACCCATCTCAGACGCGATTGCATCAAAAAGGTTGTTTACTTGTAGTTTTTACTGTACAGTTGACTTTACCTGTTTATTCTCAACTCTTTTAACAAAGATGCAAATGTTTTATTCTTTTTGCCAAATAATGCCTGAACCTCGACTTCATTTTCATCAATTGTTTCTCTTGATGAACCGAAGAACATCAGCACAAATGTTTTAAAATATTTCCAGTGTTTGCACAATCATTTGCATTCATTTTTTGCACAATTATTTACATTCATTTTTTGCACCAGTTTTACTTTAATTTCAGGCGAACCACATCCAGCCACTTTGGAATTCTCATGTTATTAGCTTTGATGAAGGTTTTATTACAAAGTTTACTTTAGCACAGACTAATCGCTTTGAGTCTGGATGCATCCAAGTTGTTTTAAATTCATTATTGCCGAAACATTGTATTTCCAATGAATAGATTCAACTCCTCACATATCTGAAACAATCATAATCTATTGCCGTTACATGTTCTGACTCCATGCTTTCCACGTACGGTTGTAAAAACAAAATGTCTAGTGGACTCTCCGATATCCACATTACCAGCCTCCAATAATACAGTTCATTTCTTAATCAAAAACATACCTCTCAGTCGGTGTCTCATTATCCACATGTGTTGTCGTCGTATCCTCCCTGAGGATGATTCGCCAGCTGCAATCAAATATCATTTTAGACACACAACCGTAGTTATGTCGATGAACTAATCAACAAATATGTTCTTACAGAAGAAGATGATTTATTTGGTCGTGTAACAAGAGGAGGGAAGTCAGTCAAGAAAAGGAAGAGAAGAGTATCACTTCGTCTATGGATTTTAGGACATCCCAAATATGTCCAGTCGCTCTGCATTCTCCATCCAGACTGACAGAACCTAGTACTCTCAAATCTCTCATCTGACATCATTTCTACTAAGCTTGGTTCCCATGCTAGACAGATTGCCCCCAAAGGTTAACCACCTGAACCCTGCCATCCCCTATGCATCCTGTTTATGACAATTCGCATTAAATTCCCATACAAATATAACTCAACCAAATAAACACTAGTTGACGTACCCAATCAATTATACAACAGTAGATTCCAAGTCTCACGATTTTTACCAACTTTTGGCATTAAGACATCAAGAAATATTAGAGAGTGGTTGATAATACATAGTATTCACCATCTTGCCAACCGGTTAGACACAGTGTCAGGTGTGGTTTTGAGAAGCAAGCACACTAGGATAAGTGCACTTTGGCCTACAAAAAATGCCTGAGCAGCCCCGCTAGAATTCCCCGGTAGCGGCGCCTCAAGCGATTAACAATAAACTAGCCCCTTCTCAGAGAGGAGGTAAAGCCTGGAAGGATGGACCTTCTAGGACTGAACAGAACCATACCTCAGTCTGATAGCAAAAGAGCCACTGTCGGATGTATTGTATCATATAATTATGATACAACATCAACGTCTCATGATTTCTGCCAACTTTAGATATTAACAAATATTAGAGAGTGGTTGATAATACATTACTGTTACATTTTCAGACTCAATGATTTACTAATACATTCAGAGTTTTATGATTTTTACCAATTCTTGCATTAAAATCAACTAAAATGATAAATATTTCAGACACATCTTTTCAGAGAAAATAGAAAAATGGTTCCTGATCTTCAGAAGAGCACACACACACACACTCAGAATAGTCACAAATCGATTCTTTGTCAACGGAACCCTCATTGATTGGTATCAACCGCAGGGCAATTTCACAAGTTCTGAGACAATAGAAGTTTTCACAACAAAAGTGACACCTGCTTCTTTCTTAAACCTTCCTCTCTTTCACTCCAATAACAAGCATAAGTTTTGCGTTTAAACCTTGTGTCATGCATGCAAGTTGCTGTCAATTATTACAAAAACACATAAAAATTCACAAATTGTTCTTGTACGTGTTCATGCATGATCCTTCTAGACCGAGGGCTTGCCTCATAAAATCAAAGCTCCTTACTTACATTATCAAAAAGGACAAAGTGGACCCAAGACTGATGGAAGACAGAAGAGGTTTATTCAGTTTGATCTTCGTTTCAAATCACTGACCAGTGAGGTGAGGGGGAGACAGAGAGAGATTGATAATCACCTTTTAATCATATCTTGTCAGCTCATCTCAATTTTCATGTTCACATGTTGCATGCACCCAACGATGTCTTCCCTCTCTCACTCTCTCTATGAGCCATGTGACTTAATATCCGTTTCTATTAATTCCCACAGTTTAGTAATATTAACCTCCGGTTCAGAAAGTTGACCCCGGCTGACCTTCCATATCCTGTTATTCTTAACTAACCATTTTATATACTAGTGGGTCTACTCGTCCAATATCGAACAAAACCACAGGATTCTCCTGTAAAGTGCCCCCTTTTCAGGGTGCATTTCATTCTTCTTCTATTCTAGAAGCGGCTGTAGGTAAACAAGAAAAAGAAAATTTTTATGACAGTGTGAATGCATTTTTGGAAACGCAAACATTATGACAGTGTGAATGCATTTTCGTAAACGAAAACATTACGACAGTGTGAATGCATTTTCGGAAACGAAAACATTACGACAGTGTGAATGCATTTTCGGAAACGCAAACATTACGACAGTGTGAATGAATTTTCGTCTCATATTCCACGGATGCCAAGAAACTCACACTCTCTCTTAAGGTTTTCATTTTTCTTTTTCTTCTTTTTTTCCTTTTCCTGTATCTGTCTTCTGTTCGATTTGATCTCATTTCTTCCACATATGGCATTTTAATATTTTGGCCAAACGTTGATACATCAATCTTTCCATCAATTTTATTTTCTGTCTGATTTTCTCTTTATCTAACATATAAAGTTATCTTGTTGGATTTTCAAACCTAAATAGCATTTAAGCAGACACATCAAACGTTGATGTTATTGTTCTATGTAATAACTTAATGTATTTTTAAAGTTACTTAGTCCTGCCCAGACGACTGCTACTATGAAACATTTTTAAATGAACACCTAAAAGTTAGAACAAAATGAGCAAGGGGAATAACTCATTTTAAATTGGCGAATATAATAGAAATCGCTTACCTTAAGTTTAAAATGTGCAATAAAAATTTAAAAGACTTTACTGCATCTTGACTAACATCGGATAAATACAGTTTATGTCGTAATGGGAGTGGTGTAGGTAGAAGCAGCGCCATGACTGATACTAACGCCATTTCTACTCATACTACTACTATATATATATCTATCTATCTATATATATATATATTGTGTGTATTTAGGCAGCATATTTTCATTTAGGCAAACATTATTAAATAACACAGAGTGTTTTTGCTTGATAAGACTTTTTTTTATTTTTTCAATTTTCCGAATGGTCCATTTAGTATTTCGGTCAAATTGGTGTATCCGAAAATTTGGGCTTTGCAATTTGGATTTACAATGTGATTATTAACATTTTTTATGTATACCCCAAACAAGGCAGGCCGCCACTGTAGACGTAAGGGGCTACTGAGAAATAGGGTGTAGGTTTTGCAAGTCATCCTAAATTGGGAGCTGTGCAGCGAGATGTCTGTTTACATTAGTTTTAAATTTCTGCATGTCAGTACAGTCGGGGAAACAGGGAACAGGGAGGGAGTTCCAGAGACCGGCAGTATGAGAAAAGAAACTATTGGAGTAGAAGGCTCTTCGGCATCTAGGAACCTCCACAGGGAATGGATCAAATTTAGCTGATTGTCAGATTGGTCAAGTGAATTTACGTTGAGGGGGCACTAGTGCAGCAAGTTCATCAGAGCACAATCCATTGAAGTACTTGTAAAACAGGCACAAGGATACAACATTGCGTCGATGGGACAGGGGCTGGAGCTTGGTGGATAGTGAGGGACCTATTAAGTTGGTGACTCTTTTTCTGACCTTGTCTAAGAGGGAGAGCCTAGTGAATGATGCACCAGCCCAGATGTGGAAACAATACTCCATGCATGGGTGAATGGTGGCTTTGTAGAGACATAGGATAATGTCAGGTGTGTGGAGTTTACTAGCACGGTAGAGGTGGCCCACCTTCTTTGCAGCAGCCCTGGCAATGTCTTCAATGTATTTATTCCGATTCATGTTATCTGTGAATGATATGCCGAGGAGTTTGAATATTGAACTCTCAGGTAGGGTGTTATTTGCCATGGCAATCGGTGGTTGAAGAGGTTTCTTGCAGTTATTGAAGGAAAAGAGCTTTGTCTTTGCGGCATTAAAAGTTACCATCCATTTATTACCCCAATCCACTACAACCTGGAGGTCATTTTCTAAGGATTCAGCCATTGCATCGGATATGTGCACGTCTGTTTTATCCAAATGACGAGAGTACAGCGTGGTGTCGTCAGCAAATATTCCTATTTCAGTTTCAATGACATCAGGGAGGTCGTTTATGAAAATCAGGTACAGTAGAGGTCCAAGGATGGATCCCTGGGGTACACCAGCATTTATGTCATGTTGCTTAGATGAACGGCCTTCGAGGACAACCTGGATCTTTCTTTTGGTTAGGAAGGACTTAATTATATTAAATATTTGTCCAGTAATACTATATGAGTGAGTTTTACGAGAATCCCCTTATGCCAGACCTCATCAAAGGCTTTGGATATATCAAGTGCTACCGCCTTAGCTTCACCTGCCTTGTCCAGTGTATGATATATGCGTTCAGAGATGACCATTAGGATATCTGCAGTAGATCGTGCTTGTCTAAATTCGTACTGATGATCAGAAAGAAGTTTAGCATTAACTAGATGCCGGATTATCGCTAGATTGATTAAGGATTCAAAGTTTTGAGAATCAGTTCTATCTCCAGAATTCTTGAAGACTGGTACCACAGAGGCAATTTTCCAACTATCAGGGAAGCAAGATTCAGCAAGAGGACAGGGACCAGTTCAGCAGAGCATTTCTTTATTACTATTACTGGTATAAGATCAGGCCCACAAGCTTTGGAGGTGTCAAGGTTTTTTTATGATGTCCCTGATCTGAGATGGGGTGATGACCAGGTTTTCAAGTGTGGCTTCAGTTCACAATAGGAATTTAGGGAGGGGGTGGTTTGCTGAGTCCAAAGTGGGGTTTAAAGCTAAACGCTGGGCAAGTAGTTCAGCCTTATCAGTTGCCATGCAAATGACATTGTTGTGGTTTGATAGCGGGGGAATTGTTGATTGTCCATTGTTCACCATACTATTGTAGATTTTCCAGAAATCATGAGTACCTAGTTTCTGTGATTGGTTATCTCTGTATACCTTCTCTTTGCTTCACCTATCACTGCCTTACAATCATTTCTTGACTCTATAAATTTCTGTCTATTCGCAGTTGACTTATGGTGGCCGAATTTTTTGAATGCTTGCTGCCTCCTAGCAATAGCAGCTGCACATTCCGAGGTGAACCATTGAGGAGAGTGGGGTTTGCTGAAGAATTTTCGCATGGGGACATAAGCTTCATTGTCTGCTTTGACCCATTAGGTTAACTCATTTGCACACTGATCAGCAGGGAGTGAGAACGTTTCAATCGATGGGGCG
>OY744518.1:168044657-168152157 GCA_963556195.1 Sepiola atlantica
ACTTGGAGATCGACATAAGTAAACTAGCTTGGAGAACTTTAACGTCATATAATAACAAATTATTATAGAATAGAGAAAATAATTTCGACATTACTATGGGTCCCCTGTTTCGGCACAGGTAACTGATCTAGTGGGGCTATATATTTTTAGAGAGTTGCATGGTGCCATACCGGGATTGGTAGGCCGGCTATATAGAGATGATGCTTTATTTTTTCTTAACTGGACCGGTAGAAATCTGGAGAGAAGAAAAAAAACTGTCACATGAATTCTTGAAATCTAACCTCTTCAATTATTAGTTTTAATAACACAAAAATACACAAGGCGAAGAACGAGAATAATGCTAGCTCCAGTCATAATGAAAATATGAATGATTCGCTGTCCAATTGTGATTGTAGAAATACTAACGAATGGCCTCTGGAGGGTTAGGGTTAGGTAGTTGTCTTATTTCTGGCGTGGTGTATAAATGTGATGTAACCACGGGAAATAATACACATACTTATGTCAAGTACAGGGGGGGGGGTCTTTAAGGACAGAAATCGAAACCATACACGCTCGTTTAGAGAAAAACATAATCCAGATTCTGATAAGATTTCTACATCGCTAGCAAAATTTGTTCAGAAATTAATTAGTAAGAACATTCATTTTCACTTTATTTATAAACGAGAAAAGAATTATGGAATGTCTAGAATTAAAAAAGTTGAGGACAAAGAATTGATTTGATGGTTGAACTTGATTTATAAACGAAAAAAGAATTATGGAATGTCTAGAATTAAAAAAGTTGAGGACAAAGAATTGATTTGATGGTTGAACTTTATTTATAAACGAGAAAAGAATTATGG
The DNA here is from genome assembly GCA_963556195.1 of Sepiola atlantica. NCBI lineage: Eukaryota > Metazoa > Mollusca > Cephalopoda > Sepiida > Sepiolidae > Sepiola > Sepiola atlantica. The sequence goes on from OY744518.1 coordinate 168,045,497, forward strand.
AATGTTAGAATTAAAAAAGTTGAGGACAAAGAATTGATTTGATGGTTGAACTTTATTTATAAACGAGAAAAGAATTATGGAATGTCTAGAATTAAAAAAAGTTGAGGACAAAGAATTGATTTGATGGTTGAACTTTATTTATAAACGAGAAAAGAATTATGGAATGTCTAGAATTAAAAAAGTTGAGGACAAAGAATTGATTTGATGGTTGAACTTTATTCATAAACGAGAAAAGAATTATGGAATGTCTAGAATTAAAAAAAGTTGAGAACAAAGTATTGATTTGATGGTTGAACTTTATTTATAAACGAGAAAAGAATTATGGAATGTCTAGAATTAAAAAAAGTTGAGAACAAAGTATTGATTTGATGGTTGAACTTTATTCATAAACGAGAAAAGAATTATGGAATGTCTAGAATTAAAAAAGTTGAGGACAAAGAATTGATTTGATGGTTGAACTTTATTTATAAACGAGAAAAGAATTATGGAATGTCTAGAATTAAAAAAGTTGAGGACAAAGAATTGATTTGATGGTTGAACTTTATTTATAAACGAGAAAAGAATTATGGAATGTCTAGAATTAAAAAAGTTGAGGACAAAGAATTGATTTGATGGTTGAACTTTATTTATAAACGAAAAAAGAATTATGGAATGTCTAGAATTAAAAAAGTTGAGGACAAAGTATTGATTTGATGGTTGAACTTTATTTATAAACGAAAAAAGAATTATGGAATGTCTAGAATTAAAAAAGTTGAGGACAAAGAATTGATTTGATGGTTGAACTTTATTTATAAACGAGAAAAGAATTATGGAATGTCTAGAATTAAAAAAGTTGAGGACAAAGAATTGATTTGATGGTTGAACTTTATTCATAAACGAAAAAAGAATTATGGAATGTCTAGAATTAAAAAAGTTGAGGACAAAGAATTGATTTGATGGTTGAACTTTATTTATAAACGAAAAAAGAATTATGGAATGTCTAGAATTAAAAAAGTTGAGGACAAAGAATTGACTTGATGGTTGAACTTTATTTATAAACGAGAAAAGAATTATGGAATGTTAGAATTAAAAAAGTTGAGGACAAAGAATTGATTTGATGGTTGAACTTTATTCATAAACGAGAAAAGAATTATGGAATGTCTAGAATTAAAAAAGTTGAGGACAAAGAATTGATTTGATGGTTGAACTTTATTTATAAACGAGAAAAGAATTATGGAATGTCTAGAATTAAAAAAGTTGAGGACAAAGAATTGATTTGATGGTTGAACTTTATTTATAAACGAGAAAAGAATTATGGAATGTCTAGAATTAAAAAAGTTGAGGACAAAGTATTGATTTGATGGTTGAACTTTATTTATAAACGAGAAAAGAATTATGGAATGTTAGAATTAAAAAAGTTGAGGACAAAGAATTGATTTGATGGTTGAACTTTATTCATAAACGAGAAAAGAATTATGGAATGTCTAGAATTAAAAAAGTTGAGGACAAAGAATTGATTTGATGGTTGAACTTTATTTATAAACGAAAAAAGAATTATGGAATGTCTAGAATTAAAAAAGTTGAGGACAAAGAATTGATTTGATGGTTGAACTTTATTTATAAACGAAAAAAGAATTATGGAATGTCTAGAATTAAAAAAGTTGAGGACAAAGAATTGATTTGATGGTTGAACTTTATTTATAAACGAGAAAAGAATTATGGAATGTTAGAATTAAAAAAGTTGAGGACAAAGAATTGATTTGATGGTTGAACTTTATTCATAAACGAAAAAAGAATTATGGAATGTCTAGAATTAAAAAAGTTGAGGACAAAGTATTGATTTGATGGTTGAACTTTATTTATAAACGAAAAAAGAATTATGGAATGTCTAGAATTAAAAAAGTTGAGGACAAAGAATTGATTTGATGGTTGAACTTTATTTATAAACGAGAAAAAAAATCTTCAGTTCCATTTTTGCCCGTTTTTCTTGAAATAAATTTCTAATTGTTTAAATTTGTTCTTCTGAGCCCTATTGATATTACAATAAATGTGTTAGAAAAAAGTTGATAAAGAGATTCTCATAATATTGTGAAATAGAAACATCTTATAGTTCCAAATTTGGGGGGACAAAACTTTTGCGTCACCTTGTCTATTCTAAAATTTATAATCATCCATTCAATTGTTTAAGAGATTATCCTGAATATATATATATATATATATATATATATATATATATATATATATATATATATATATATATATATATATATAGATAGATATATAGATATATATAGATATATAGATATATATATATATATATATGCACCCTCTAAATGTTAAAATCTACAAAAATAGATAATGTTCTCATGTCACTCACGTGTTGCCTAGAATATATATTCCGAAAATCATAATGATTTGTTGATTAGTTTAGGAGATTATCCTTTAAAAAGAAATATATAAATATAAATATATACTCATACCTAACTTTATATATATATATATGCACCCTCTAAATGGTAATGTTTACAAAATTAATAATGAAATAATGTGCCCATTTTACACACTGTGTTGCCTAGAATATATATTCCAAAATTCATAATGTTCTGTTCATTAGTTTATATATATAGGAAATGAAAGAATTGAAATCGTAGTAAGCAAAAACACAGCAAACGCTGTAATAAAAAACAATTGCATAAAAATACATTAGATATTTAGGTGATAAAAATCGTACATAGTTCTAGGCAGGGCGTTGTAGTCCAATGGTAAGACGCTGGACTATAGACATCAATATCGAAGGTCTAAGTTAGCCATGTATATGACGGCTGTGAGTCAGAAACACGTGTCCATAGATTACCTTTATGTACGTATAAAATGAATGTGTATATATATATATATATATATATATATATATATATATATATATATATATAATTATAAAAAGAAAAACTATACACACATTAAGGTTGTACACATAATAACTTATTTCGACCCCTTTAATTAGGTCTCCTCAGATGTATAGACAACCACGTAAAAAAAAACGTGGTTGTCTATACATCTGAGGAGACCTAATTAAAGGGGTCGAAATAAGTTATTATGTGTACAACCTTAATGTGTGTATAGTTTTTCTTTTTATAATTCTGTTTTGCTCTGTTTAAATTACATTGAGCTCTGTTATTCAGATTCTCTACACAAAATTGAAATCTACACACTATATATATATATATATATATATATATATACCCTTTAATGCGAGATAATAACCTTGGTTATAATGCAACATTCCTTTACGTAGACCACTTACTGGCTTCTGCTTATAAAAATGTCCGCTTACTGACATTAATAAGTTTATTCTGCATGAGTTTCGGATGACTATTCATGATGGCCTCATCGGTTAAAACGTCGGATTGGGAGTTATACACAACTCTCGTTCCGGGGTTCAAGTCGTGCGACCGGCTTGAATGGTTATCTCTACACTAATGATTCCGCAAGGATGAAACGTATACATATGTAGATAATAATTAAATATTTATTATTAAATAATTATATATATATATATATATATATGTTTGTGTGTGCATAATGCCTTTGTCATCTTATGTTCCTAAATCGTTTGAGAAGAAGAAGAAGAAGAAGAAGAAAGATTGAGCTTGGTTACAGCATCCTCTCAACTAATTGGTAAAGCATCATAACCATAGCAACCCTAGCTAACTCTAGTAGATGTCATGCTGCTCCTGTCTGCGGGTTCTCCTCACCAAAAGAACGATAAACCGTTTTTTCCCCTTCTCATTCAGTTTGGTTTTGTTATTCACGCGAACACAAAATGGTGAGTTTGTTCTTCCATAAACAAGAGGTCGGCTTCTCGCATTACCATCAAAGTCATGCTTGCATTTCAAATTAACTATTTTCTCACACAATAAAACACACTTTTCTTGCTTAGAAGGAGTGATGGTGCCTTTTCATGCCTGACAAAATTAAAAGCTGCCCCCTGAGCGGTCTGTAAATCTAGAATAGTAGAAATCGATTTTTTTTATTCGTAAACAATTTAGTGGACTCTGCATTCCCACAACCTTGAGTCAATAGGAATTTATATATATATATATATATATATATATATATATATATATATATATATATATATATATATATATATATATATATATATTCCCACAACCTTGAGTCAATAGGAATTTATATATATATATATATATATATATATATATATATATATATATAATAATCCGGGTCAGGTTTGTATCCACAGGGTAAAAATCCGGAGAATCTTTACCGTGTTTATATAATAGTGCTCAATAATAAATAGAGCTATTGATTTATAATAAAGGTGTTATTTATATAAACATATCATGACTACATATCCAGAACATGTTTCAATCGTAACTTTTATAAGCTTGCTTTCTTCAGGCCCCCAAAATACAAGCGTCGTTTGTCTATGTTTTCTTATTGAATATTCAATGTGAAAAAAATAGCGAACAGACACTTGGTTTTTGGCCTGAGGAAATCGCGCTTATCAAAGCTACGATTAAAACATGTTCTGGATGTGTAGTCATGATATGTTTGTATAAATTGTTGTTGGCATTCGTCTGTCTTAGGAGACTAGTTCTACGACTCAGATTAGCCCGTTGTCGAATTGCAGCATCTGCTGTGACTGCAACCCTATCCTGAATCGGCAGGCTCTGTTAAAGTTGCCACAGATGTAGGTGGTGTCTGGTTGTGAGAGCTCTGTTGCAGCCGTCTGTCGTCTGTGCTCTCTCCTTTCCCTTCACTGCTGGTCTCTCCTTTCTTCACTCCTCTTGGAGCATGGCTTAAAGCTCTTCCCTAGCGGCTGCAGTCTTCAGCCACGGACTCCCAGCCTGTTGGAGGCCATCTGCTCTCATGTATCACTTGCAGACATCCTTATAACGCAGAACAGGTCTTCTTGCTGGTCTGGAGTCGGTTGTGAGCCCACCATAAAGATCGTCTCATCGTCCATTTGCTTGACTTGGTCAAGCCACCGGAATCATCATTGAGTGAGCAAAGTGAACATGCTTGGGATGTCCAATTGATCAAGGACGCTCTTGTTGGTGTTTCCTAGGGTTCTCCTGAAGTTGCACAGGTGGAAGGTGTTGAGTCATTTTTTTGCGGGAGAAGAGGGCCCATGATTGACTGTCGTAGAGCAGCGTGCTGAGTACACCTTCATCTTGATATTGGTCATCAGCATTTTATTGTTTAAGACTCTCTTCGTCGAGTGAGCCATGGTTGATTCTGCCTTGCTGATGCGTTTGTGGAGTTCTGTGTCCATGGAGAGATTACTGGAGATGGTGGAGCCGAGTTATGTGAAGTCCTCGACAGTCTCAAAGGTGTAGTCGCTAATGGTGATGCTTGCATCTTGGCCGAGAATGTTAGTTTTTTAGGCTGATGGTCATGCCGAACTGTTTGCATGCATGCATGAGGCAGTTGATGAGTTGCTGCAATGCTTCTTCAGAGTGTGCCATCAGTGCTGCATCATCAGCAGAGCATCTCATTTATAAGTAACCTATGAACTTTAGTCTTAGTTCGAAGGCAGGTTAGGTTGAAGAGACTGCCTCTGCTGTTAGTAAGGAGGTACACTCCATCCCCTGACTTGTTGAATGCGTAGGGCAACAGCAGTGAAGAGAAGAACATGCTGAAGAGTGTTTAGGCGAGTACGCACCCCTGTTTCAACCTGTTCTTGATTGGGGAAGAGTCCGAGGAAGAGCCATTGCACTGTACGGTGCCCTGCATGTCCACATGAAAGGATGTGATAACTTTCAGGAACCTGGGGAGACATCCAATCTTCTGCAGCAGAGTGAAAAGTCCACTTCAGCTGACAAGGTCAAAGGCCTTGGTTAGGTCGATGAAGGCAATATACAGTGGTTTTCTCTGTTTGTTGCATTTTTTTCCTGTCGAGAAGATCATGTCGATGGTTGATTCTCTTGTTCTAATCCCACACTGTGCTTTGGGGTATACACACTTTGCAAGCAAATGCAGCCTGTTGAGGACGGAACGGGCAAAGACCTTCCAAACAACACTGAGAAGGGATATTCTACGGTAGTTGTTGCAGTCACTGCGGTCACCCTTATTCTTGTACAGAGTGATGATGCTTGTTTCTTCTTCCTAGCATTGCTGCAGCAGCTGGTGCAGGTGGTGGAACACGGCTGTTTTTTTTCTCACCTTGATGATTTCAGGTGGGATGCCATCTTTTCTTGGAGCGTTGACGCAGATTAAAAAGTCGATGGCTTTGTTTAGTTCTGTAACAGAGGGGGTACGTCGAGCTTTTCTTTAACAGATAGGCTGATGATGCTCTCGGCGGCTGCGTCCGTGACATCGTTTTCTACCGAGTAAAGTTCCTGCTAATCTTCAGTTCACCTCTTCATCTGCCTGTTGTGGTCTAATATTATGTTACTGGCAGTTAATCTCAGGGGCTAGGGTTAAGGGTTATGATTGGACACTTTCACAGAAGTTTAGCCAATAGTCATTGGCACAGCGCTGAGCAATCCATTAAACGTTGTTCCTGATCTTCTCAAAAGGCTTCGTCTTGTAAATAGTGACATCGTTTTCTACCGAGTAAAGTTCCTGCTAATCTTCAGTTCACCTCTTCATCTGCCTGTTGTGGTCTAATATTATGTTACTGGCAGTTAATCTCAGGGGTTAGGGTTAAGGGTTATGATTGGACACTTTCACAGAAGTTTAGCCAATAGTCATTGGCACAGCGCCGAGCAATCCATTAAACGTTGTTCCTGATTTTCTCAAAAGGCTTCGTCTTGTAATTAATGAGGGCTTCTCTTTTGGCTCTAATTCAGTAATGCCTGCTTCGAACCAGTTTGGGTTTTTCCTCTCTTTCCTACCAAAGGTGGTCACTGCGAAGTTGTAGATGACATCACGGATGTGAACCCACCTCTATTCAACATTGTCAGTAGGGCAGTCTTTAAGGGCATCTTCGATGGTGTTGGCGAAGCACTTGTGTCGGTCTGGTATTGCCGTCCTCCTGATGTTAATGCTTTTCTGCTTGGTTCGATGGATCCGCTTGGACTGGAAACGGACTTTACTGCCAGTCATGGAATGGTCGGTGTCAGAGTAAGTACTGTGGTAGCTACATGTGGTGAGAATGCAGTTCGATGAGGTTCTCCGTGTGATGACAAGGTCCAGCTGGTGCCAGTGATGGGATCTTGGGTGTCTCCAGGATACTGGATGATGTGGCTTGGTGGTGAAGAGTGTGTTAATTATGCAGAGGTTGTGGCAGGAGCACAACTCAAGGAGCCTCTGTCTGTTGTCGTTCAGCCTGCCAGCACCAAAATGACCAATGCAATTCGGCCAAGAGTCATGGTCAGAACCCACTCGTGCATTGAAGTCACCGAGCAGATACAATTTTTCTGTGTCATAGAACTGGTCCTTGGTCTTGGCTGGAGAGCATAGAGTGGGAGCGTAAACGCTCAGGATGTTCACTGGGCCCGATGTGGTGGACAGGTGGAGAGACAAGATTTGGGATGTGCCACTGGATGACGATTCTATAGTGGTCAGTAGAGAATTCTTCACTGCGAATCCAACACCATGCAGTCTTGGTCCCTCAGGTTCCTTGCCATGCCAGAAAAACGTGTAGTTCTGTTCTCTGAGACTGCCGCTTAATGCAAGCATTGTTTCTTGTAATGCAGCTACAGTGATGTTTATCCTTGTAAGATCCCGGTCGATGATAGCTGTTTTTCTGGAGTAATTGACCTGTTGCAAATCATCAGAGAAGCCAGGGCACATTGTCTTGACATTCCAGCTGGCTTTTTATTTATCTACCTCCCACAAGGTAAGATGTGACACAAGGTCAGGAAAGTGGGATTAGATAAGCCAGCACTCGAGAGGTGAGCACTCTGGCTATTTAAAAATTGCCTGGGCAGCCCCGTCGGCATTCCCCGGTAGGGGCGCCTCAGACAGTAAGCAATAAACTTACTCCTCCCCAAAGAGGGGAGGCGAAGCCTGGGAGGGTGCACAGGACCAGCAGCCCCCAATAGACCGGCGTAAATCCAGACCCAAAGGCCCGGACGATACCAGTTTATTAGGTGGGGTAAAAACCCCGGCTTGACATTCCAGCTTGCTAATCGCAATATTTTTGTTTTTGTTTTTCTTTGCTTGTTTGGTGCAGGGTTTTCAATCTGCTAGTTGGGCCTCATCTCTAGCTCCAAGCACCTATTGAAGCAGACAGACTGTGGCGGATTAGCACCTTTCTGGTTGGGGGCTGCCCAGCTTGAGGCAGGTGGTAGCTGACCAGTGGGACTGCGATGGTCCCTCCCATCGTCAGAGACAACCCGTAGTACCTGGGATTACACCTTATTACTCGTAAATGCTGTCTCTCTTGGTTTTTCTGACCTCCTCACGGTGCAAACCTGGGCAATTTTTATGGAGATCCTAAGCTGCTCAGACATCAGGATTCCCTTCTCGGCGTCACTGATGTGGTCCAAAGGAGAGCTGAGCAATACATTTGGCACCAGCTTGGCTGCAGGAGCTGCCGGAAAGAATTTAGATATCCAACCGTCTTAGAAGCTCCACTATGGATTTAGTTTCTGGGTTTACTCCCATAGCTTTTTCTCCTCATGGAGATACCCACAAGGTAGAGGGGCCATAATCCAATGGCTGGTTTCCTGTTGTCATTTAAGTTCTTCTTAGAACTCTTCTGTCATGACCGGTGATCTGAGTCTAGGAGATTCATATGCCCAGTGGTGTAAACAGACTACACACTCACATAGTTCAACCCACTAGCTGGAGCGCTTTTCCTGGGGCATTGCACTTGGAGCCAATATGTGAGAGGTGTAGGAGATGAATAAAGACAAGTGATGCCATCTACCTTACCATGTAGGATGCAACTTGCCGAACATGAAATGTACTACCTCTATCCAGATCCCGATATGTCCCAATAAATATAACATTTATTGTATATACGTGTATGTGTGTGTTTGGAAAATCGATGGCATAACTTCGGGATTATGTTCTATATGTGTAAAGGAGCCTCTTTGTGCGGGGCTTGCTTTTGTAATAGCACCCCCTTACTAGTCTAATTTTCTTTGTTGTCCGTTTCTTCTTCTGTGTGATCTTTGGTTTGTGCTGATCATATTTATTTACCTGTATTTCGTCTGTTGTATTCTGTTACCTGAAATAAAAAAGACCAGCATTCGCAAGATGCTGACCGGGTACTCTATGTTGGCTATCAAAAGAACCCCTGCCGATCATGGTGTTCAGATCTTTATTCTGAGACCAAACAGCTCTTATATTTGTTTAGTGTCATTTTCTTCATAGTTTTGTTCGTGTCTGTGACAACACCAGGCCCAGGCTTATTTTACCTGTGATCCTTTCACAGAGATAGTGTTTATCTATTCCATATGTAGAAATAACAGTGTATTATAACATTGTACATGTTAGATGTTTACAATGAAGAATGTTGATCAGTATTTGTTCAGTGGCCTATAACTCGAAGCCAAGCATTTCCGTAACTATATACACATATAGAACATAATTCCGATGTTATGCCACCAATTTTCCAAACACCTCGTATATACTAAAAAAAATGTGACCCGTTTGGTTATCCATTGAGCTTTGGTTAGTTTGTTCGAATTAGGAAGAAGGCGACCAGCAATTCAGACAAAAGGGTTAGACCCGTTGTAAAGCAGGCTTAGAATTAGAATGCGTCAAGAATTCCCTAGCTGGTATCAAAAGAAGAGCACGGCCTGTAGAAAGCATTGAACCATCAAGCTCTAGAAGACTGTTATTTAGAACTGATTGTCAATCAACGCCGAGGTTGAAGGTTCAATCCTTACTACAGACGATATTAAACTACTGTTGCAAATTAAAAATAAAAATGGATAAAGCTGAATAGCTTTTTGATGGGAAAAAATACTGTTCAAGCAAAGCAATGGTTTGATAAGTGTTATTCGAACTCTGCTCCGTCGGAAATAACGGTTAAGAGATTGTATACTGACTTTAAATGCGGTCGTACAGACACAAATGATGCTGAACGTCAGGTCGCCCAAATTCAGCAGTTGTCCTGGAAAAGATCAGAAAATTCTACAAACATGTTTTGGTCGATTGTAAATTGAAGTCGCATCAGGTAGCAGAGGATTTGAACATATCAGAAGGCGACGGTGTATTCACCATTTTGCATCAACATTTATCAATGAGAAAGTTGTGTTCAAAGTCGGTGCTGCGTTTGCTCACATTCGACCAAAAGTAACAACGTGCGTGTTGACGATTCTGAGCATTGTTTGCGACTCTTTCAATGCAACAAAAAGGAGTTTTTGTATCAATATGTGACAATGGATCTATTATTTCACTCTGGAGACAAATTGGCAGTCGGCAGAGTGGACAGCATCAGGTGAAAGCCTTCCAAAGCGACCAAAGACGTTGTTGATACAAATTTATTTTTCTTTTAAATAAATCTCTAATGAAATCAAAAGAAAAAAGAAATCAATTCGCCTTCACGGTTATATTAACGGGAGAGAGAAAGGGAGGGAAGAGATACAGAGAGAAAGTGAGTAAGCCGACCAGAAAGCCAGTCAGTCAGCTATCCACCCGCTCCCTTCCCTTTTCTCTTCTCGCTTTTGCCTGTCAGTAAGAATTCTAGTGAGCGATGTTAGAAGAAAGGTTTTTAGTAAGTTATCCATTTTTTATTAAATCATTTTAATTAATTGCTGTTAATATCGACGAAACTATTGCATATATATATAAACAACATGGGACAATAAAATTACAAATGTATAGCACCAACAATTAATTTATTATGAACTGTTTAAAAAATAGTTATGCCAATTAGTCATACAAATAATTGCCTTTGGGTCGTTCGTCAGTACTATATATGTACAGTATTTCAAAATGTTATGTTGTATTATTGATTCAAATAACGGTAACCCGTTTTGATGGTAATATAGGAATGATAAACGAAAGAAAGTTTTGGATTTATTCATTTAGATTAATCAAAAAAACAAAAAAATAATTAATTCAAAAAGAATAGTTAAGTTGTGAGTTGTTGCTGCGTAAATCAACATCACGAGGAGGGCCTGGAAGCGGGGAAGGCCATTGGCTTAAGTCCTCGGAAATTGCTTTCAACCAAACTTCTCAGTCAAAGCACGAATGATAAGAAATGAATAAAAAAGTGTTTTCTCTTTTTCTCTTACTGTCATGATGTCTTGTTGTTTCGGTCGCATCTGTCCATAATCAATTCACATCGATTGGTGATTTCATCGCTGTCACTAAGTTGTCACTAATAGAGAAGATTTATATAGATCTACTGGTCTAGTCTCTCTTTCTTTCTCTTCCCTTCTCTTTCGTGATCCCTTTGGTTTAAATGACCCAACAGATCACCGGTCATCTGGTCTATCTATAAAGTTGCCAAAAGCATTAGGACGTCATCCATTTTTTAGTAATTATATAGATTTCTTTATGCACTATTCCCTCTCCATCTCTCTCTCTCATCTTTCTTCCTTTCTCTATCTTCACTCTCTCCCCCCACTCTTCCCCCTCTCTCTCTTTTCCGTTCTCTTTCTTTCTCCTCTCATTACGTCACCTCTCTTTGCCACATTATCCACCGTGCACGGATACAAACAAGCAAGTTCACTATTCATCGTTTATGACGTCACCAAAATACTTTCTTCCATCTCTCTTTGTTTTAACAGATGACGTCATCCTTTTGTGATGTCATACAGTGTACACAGGGTGACAAATAAACAAGCATACAAGACCCACAAGCTTTTATAAGTATATAGATAGTCACAGGATAAAAGATAGGTATATAGAGTAGAATAGTGGAATGTCAACAGGGACACTTTTCCGTGACACAATTCTTGAGATCACAAAATTTCAAGAACAACAACGTCAAGCAGACAAGCATATACGAATACTTATTCTTATACAAACACACTTTAGTTTATTAACAGTTTGTCTGGGACAAACATTAATAGACAATAAGAAAGGCATGTAGGATACACAAAGAAAGTAACTCAGAAATAAGTTCTAAACAAAGAGTCTAAAGGATATGATTAGACGTATTTCGTCCTTGAAATGAAGGAGGGGTAATTACTTTAAATGACCTCGGTGTCTTAGGTGGCCACCTCTTGCATACACCTCCATAAGGCATCTGCATATCCTGGCCACTACAGAGCATGGTAAACCGAAATAGACCTGGATCGAGTGTGTAAGAAGCCATATGACTGCATGAAACATGCTAACCCTTTGGATCGGACCACATGAAGAGTAGGCATGAGACGTTGCCTGGTGTTGCCCACCTCGGAGTCCAGGACACACGCAACATCCTAAATACCAAAAACCGGATGAAGATGGATGAAGAAGATTGAGACAGTTTCACAAATTTTAATATTTTCACTTTTTCAATTCTGAGGAGTTTCTGTTTTTATTTACGCTTGACAACACAAGAAAGAATAAAGGACAAAAATGTAGTATAGTTAACAGCCGAGAAATCGAAAATAATCAAAATATACAATGAATAACTTTTACCAAACAATAGAGAATTTAATTTTCTATCGATCTGTATAGTTTTAAACTTTTGAAACTGTTTGTAAGTTTTGCTATTTCAAAATTTATTTTGTTATTTTCACTGAGCCGATTTCGTCAATCCAAAATGGCATTCAATCTTTTTAGGTTGTCGCTAATTTCAGGCTTAAAAGATTAAAAAAAAGTTTACACTAATCCGACTGGAAACCACCCTCGGACGTAGGGTTAGTGCTACTGTAAGCCTTTTTTAAAAAATATTTTTAAGTCTGAAATTAGCGACCACCTCCAAAAATATCGACGGTCATTTTTGGATTGACGAACTCGACTCTGTAAAAGAAACAAAACAAATTTGAAAATAACAAAACTTACAAACAGTTTAAAAAGTTTAAAACTATGCAGGTCGATAGAAATTAAATTTTATATAGTTTGGTAACAAAAGTTATTTGTTGTATATTTTGCTTGTTTTTGAGTTCTCGACTGTTAAATATACTGCACTTTTGTGAAATAAAGCTACAATCATGATATAAACAGATGATTTCTATTTGTCTAGTTCAGAAAGAATTTTATTTCTACACAAAAAAAAAAAAATAGAAACGGTTTCATGGAATACTCGTTGAAGAAGATACAAATCCTGGAGAAAAACTATTACTTTCTCAAACTAATCCAAATATATTAAATACATATACATAATTAAAAGACAGGGGCGAGGTTTATGAAAATATTATAAAAGGTGGATTTGTTTTTGTTGTTGTGTTTTTACTGATTAGTCACCACTTATCTTGGCCAAGAGCCACTCGAGGATAAGGGTTACTGTAACATAGTATGGGGTGTTCTTTGATTCCAGACCGTTACAAAACATCTCTGGTCGGCATCTTGCCTTGTAGTCTTGTTTTGTTGACACGTCGTAAGTTGTTCCGCGGATATTTAAAGTCTCTCAGATTCTTTTTCTTCTACTGTTTCCTGGTAGCTGTAGTAATGAGGGGAATTAAACAAAAAAAATTAGCGCCATTATTTGATTCTGGGGTTTAGTTGTTTTTTTTGTTGTTTTTTTTTCAGCAATTTACAGCAATGCACATCGAGATGAGCTGCAATTTTCCGACCTACCCCGTAGGCGTGGTGGACCTTGAAAAAGACGTACAACCAAAAAGACAGGATCAATTACGCTTCTCTGTCACGTACTTCTTCCCATGACGTCACATCCAGCAACGTAGTCATAACTCTAGTTTGTTAACTTTTAATGGAATTTTCCACTTCTCTAATATTATGCTTACTCTAACCTTATGTGGATAATGCCGTTTTAACATGAATTTTACACGCCTGCCTCTAATCTTGCTACATTAATAATTTGTAGCAGTTACATGATTGAGATCTATTTTTTCATAGTACGTGGTTCGGTTGGCTAAAACAGGCATGTCCAAACTCACGTAGAAATACATCGAGCAATTAGGAAACTGTGCATGTGCACCTTTCAGCTATTTCCGCCCAAGTCTATTTCACGCCTAATATGAACAGTTCCAGAGGAATGCCAACCTAACAAGATGTCAAATTCCTTGCTCGCCTCTCGTCATCGGTTTGACAAGAGGCGAGACCTGAGATCAAAAACGAAACCAAAAGACTTGAACTCAATTCCTTTCCTCTAATACATGTCGTCTGAATCAACCTGTCTTATATTCTTATGTCCTTCTGGTTCCTGTGTTGACAAAACTATTAAATAAAGTTCATTTAATTGTAGAGAAGATGTTTGTCTTTAAATAGAATCTGGTGACACTTTTTCTTCTTCATCTAAAACAATCCCAGTCAGATGAATACAGACCCTATTACAAAATCGCTATCTCAGGCAATCATGTTAGCACCCCCAAACTCTACAAAATGGAGACGCGGACGTGATAAAAAAAAAAGCAGACTTCTGATTCCTACGAGTTTCGAGAAATACACGTCAACATATAAGAAACTCTGACGTTATATAAAAAAAAATTATTACGAGAGTACTAAAGAAATATGGAAAGACATTGCGCATCATCGATATATTTTCTTGTTTTTTCTGGCATGGTTTTCGCTTTATATTGTATTTTATTGGAGAATTTTATCCTCAGACACGTACCCAAAAGAATATATAAACTGGGTGAAGAAAAGAAAAAGTAATTGAATATCACTAGAATAAAATTTAGCATATTTTACGTCCAGTGTTAAATCTAATACTTCTTTCAAATAAAAAATGTTCACACCAATTTTATTATTTTTCTCTTGGCGTGCCCTTCCCACATGCGCTTGAAATAAAGATATCTACCTTAAAATTTTTGGCGCCCAAATACTATCACTCCAGAAAAATATTTTTCTTCCTCTCAGCTTAAAATAATTTACAGGAGAAAGAATGTTTTGAAAAATAATTTATTGGCAAAAACTAATTTGTTAGAATGTTTAAAAAATTAATTTATTGGGGAGAAAGAATGTTTAGAAAAAATGCATTGGGGAGGTAAAATGCATTGGGGAGGTAAAATACATTGGGGAGGTAAAATACATTGGGGAGGTAAAATGCAGCTATGTCGCTGAAAATTTGATTGAAAGTGTTCTTGTCTTAATGATCTTGTCGTCACAGAAAGAGAAAACAATACAACACCCAAATTAACCGGAAAAAATTGCTCCAGTCAAGAAAGTTTAATAGCACCAAATTCGGTATCAATCCCTCAAAAGGGGGAAGTTTTGTTTTGCCTTCATTGGCTAAGAGATGTGTAACGAACAGTTGCCTCCTTTGGCGCCAAATTCGTCCGAGTAACGGTCAGTCTTCAGTTTCAACCGGACCGTTTTGGAAGAAGGACGTATGTTTGGACTCTTTTGCTTTGAAGTCAACGTAATTGTTTCATTCTTAAAATATACTTGAATAATTTTAAGTTGGTATGAGTTACCCCAAAAGTTAATACTGAGGAAACTGTTTTAAATACAAGTTTGTTTGGTGCCGCCTTGGCTTTTTATCTACAAGGAAAAAATATCTACACCGTACGGATGCTACTTTGGCTTGATATCTACATTCGTTGGAATAGATTACTGAGTCTTCAGCGACTTCTCGTTGAAGTGGTGCACGATATCTTCTTTGAACGTTAGAGTTGGGGTTAGGGTTAGGGTTCCAGGCTTGGTAACTTTCAAAACCAATTAGGAGAAGTATTTTCCTTGCTCTTGTACAGTGTTGATTGCAATATGAGATGTAGATCGCATAACAAAGGGTAGATATCATACCAAAGTAGATTCATGACACGTAGATAACAAGCCAAAGCAGTACCGTTTGTTTTATGACTTTCGTTTGCAACGACAAGTTTTTTTTAAAGAATACCCCTAGCAGACATAAGCCACGTCTATATCTTTGATTAGCATTTCTTCGAAAGAAACGAAAGTATAGGATTCCCCCTTCTTGAGTACAAGTTTTTTCTCAGAATGTCATTTGTAACGATGAAGTGTTTTTTAAAGGGAAAGGCTTGAACACTTGAATAATTTGGACTAGAAATAGACAGCCAGATTATGGTCTTGTGCCGCAACTATGTTCAAAACAGGAAGACTGTCTTTGTGTCAGGTCCCTATTTACTTACACGGGCAGCGTTAGACACAAGGTCGGTTTTTAATGTTGGGGAAATCTATCTCTCTAAAAGGGGCACTGGATTGGGACAAAAATAAAAATTGCCTCAGTCTAGAAGGATTCATCCGTTACTGACCGAGAACAGAACAGATGAAGTATAGTATCAAAACAGATACTACATTTTGAATTATTTCTTTGCTATAAACTAAAAATACAATTTAACAAATTAGGTACAAGGCCATCAAAAGTGTGGGATATGGTGGGGTCGGTGGTCATCACCTGTCTATCCTACTCTGTCTATCCTACTCATTGCAGTCTAACTGATTTAATTTTTGAATATCTATGTCAAATGTCACGGTCACGGAAAGGCGTGTCACACTTTGGGAGAAAACTTCAGTTCTATTCATTGTAGAAACTCGCTAATTGACCCATATTGCGGCCAATAAAGTTTCGCATTTTATATAACCTTGACCTTGAAAGGTTCGGTAATGGTCGAAATTTCAACAGAATTTCAACTTCCGATTTTTCCAAATTTGATATATAAATCTGATGCTCTTTGATAACACCATGCAAAATTTCAGATTGATCAGATAAATAGTTTTACAGTTATCAACATTTCCATGGCATAACTTCAGGAATAACGCCAGATAAGACTTTAAGATGGCGGCCATTTGAAAATAATTCCGACTAGGACAAAATATTTTTTTCAAGGAATTAAATCGAATTTCTCTTTATTCTTTTTAACAACATGCTGCAACGATCCACAAGAAAAATTGACAAACCAGAATCAAAAATGGTTTCGTATGAAGAAAATTATCAATAAGAAAGAAACGATAAAGATGGGATTCGATTGTAGCCCAGAGAGTTACTCAGTGTCGTATTCGGGATGACTCGCTTCCAATATATAGTCCAGTTCCACAAAAATTGCATGCATTCCGACTAATTGCTCTGTCAATTATTCTGCACCCACGGTGTGTCGAAAGATCCGCAACACTTAGGTATTGACGCTGATGGTCTGGAACTTGGCTAGTCAGCATTTCTTCTCTGCTTTTCTCAGAGAAATTGTTGTCTTAATTCAAGGACTGGCCATTTTGCTGTGCTTCATCTGACAAAAGTGTGAGTCCGCAAGATGAAATAAATTTCTGCATATAAAATTAACATTTTTGTCTTTAAAAATATATTTTATCATATTATTAACTAACATTATGGGCTCATCACATTAGGCTACGAACGAACCATAATATTTTTCAAACCGTCTGTTTGGTGTGTGTATCCACTAGTGACTAACTCTCTCCACTTCAGAAAAAAAAAACACTATGCACTCCATTCCACTCCACAACCCATAAGCAAGTCGGGAGTGACTCATATTTAACTTTTTTAAGTTTTCATGGCAAAATTCGATATAGTTTTACAAACAGATTGACTTTACTTTATATTATTATACATGATGATATGTAATCACTCTATTGAGTGTATATAAATTTACAAAAAACATAAATATATCAAATAAAATTGAGAAACTGAAATCATAGGGGTGGAGCTTAAAGGTATAAAAATATTAATATCGAAGTAATCAAGTTAATGACCTAATAAGACTTATAATCGAAGCATGGTTGTATTTTTTGTAAGCATTCGCCATATTTTTTATTGTTATTATAAAGCTTATAACCTATTGAATAAATACAAAAAATCCCCCCCCCCCCAATTATTTAAATATTTATTTGTGATTTGGGTATATGTATTACATGATTACCTGTGACCCATTCAAACTCCTCGGCCTAACATTCACAGGCAACATGAATTGGAATAAGTACACAGACGATACTGCCAAGTCTTCGGCTAAAAAGTTGAGCTCCCTTTACCAAACTAGAAAACTTCTGACACCTGCCAGTATCCTATAAAGCCACCATTCGTCCATGCATATGGATTATCCTTTCCACATCTGGGCTGGTGCATCAAGCATTGGTCTCTTCCTCTTGATGAGGTCCCAAAAAAAAAGAGTCTCTAACCTAATAGGCTTCACACTGTCTATCAAGCTTTAGCCCTGTCCCATTGCTGCAATTTTGTTTTATAGGTACTTCTACAGAATGTTCTCTGATGAACTTACTGCACTTTTACCTCCTCAACGTAAATACCTGACAAGCAGCAAAATCTCACCCCTTCATTGTAGAGGTCCCCATATACTGATAAACTTTCTACTCTTTCCTTGGACCGCTTTCCTTTAGAATTCCTTCCCTGTTTCCCGACTGTATCAACATGCAGAAATGTAAATGTAATATGAACAAACATCTCGCTGCACAACTCCCCACTTAGGATGCCCCCTTTAAATCTGGCCCATACCGCAGTAGCTCCTTACGTCTCAGTGGCAATATGCCCTGTGTGGGGTGCATAAAAGTAAAAAAAAAGTTAAACATTTTTTTTTAAACTACCAGTTTTTGTTCCACTTTGACTTAATTCGAAAATTCATAAACTGTCATAATATCTGTTAAGAAATTCTTCTTGCATAGCCAAACAATATAAGTTTACTTCTCTATATTCTCAATAAAGATAATATAGAAGTAAAGAGACTTATTATTTTACTATCTAAATTACACACACGTTTACGGTGTGTCTAACTACACTATGTTAATTAGCTTCAGTCTGCCTTTCTCTAAAGAGACGGTAAAAACTATTGAAGAGTTGTTTAATGAACATAGAGTAGGAGAGAACGAGAGAAATACTTAGATCAGATGGGCGACTTATTCAGTTACTTACAATATACGGCTTATTAGATGAATTAAAATAGAGTTTTTTTTAAACATAACTCAACCCCAGAACTAAGGAATATTTTAGCATGTATTTTGTGTCATTAAGCTATATATAAAAGGAAATTAAGGAAACAAACGTTGATGAATTCAGTTTTAGTATAATCTCTATCTACATAAATTTGGTTTGTTTATATGTTGATATATTTGTATTTACAGGATTCACTCCTAAACTCATTAACCTATCCTTATTAATTTTGGAACACAGCTTCTAGGCAGAAGGGGTCAAATGTGGGCTATACTTAGTTTAATTTAGTTTTATGCAAAGGGGGGTAAAGGAGGAGGAGAAGGAGGAGGAGGAGAAAGAAGAGGAAGCCCTTCACAAAAATTCAAATACTTCCGATTTTTGTGAAATTTTTACAATAGGTATTAGACATCAATTAATAAATATTCACCAAATTTCAATTTCTTCGGTTTTTAGGAAGCATAATATAGGCACAACATCCCATTTGAAAATTGGAATATATCAGATTTGGATTGAATTTGATCATTAGAAAATAATTAAGCAAGATTCCTTGAATTTCAATTTCTTGCTAAGACCTGTGGGGGTCGTCATACCTTTTTTTGGTGATAACTTCCTCCACAAATAAAAATAATAATAATAAGATTTACATGCAAAATCAACGGAAGTTTATTTACTTAAATAAACTATTAACAAATAGAATATATTTCTTTTTGTAATGAGTTCATGAGTCCTTTCTTTAGTTTCAGGGTAAGTAAAAAGAAGAATGTCTTTTCTTTTGTTGAAATGTTCATTTGTTATAAAATGTTAAAAGAGGCAATAGGTAATGTTCGCCTGTGAAATTGTATGAAGCGCGTGAAAGGGTGAAATGGAAGAGTGATAGTAAGATGTGTGTAACCTCCGGATGAAAAGTCAGTTGAAAGAGAGAGTTTGATGTTTGTGTGTGCTTAAATACTATTTGGATAGGCTCCAGCGAGCTTAAGGAGAAAAGTTTAGAAAAATATGTCTTTGGAGAAATCTCATTGGACAGAAATATCACGTGGTGTGCTCTCAACTACGTCCGCTCGTTTTGAGTTGATTTAATATATAAAGCCACATCGGAATTTGCGTGGGCGTTATTTTATATTTGTCACGCGCCAATACAACAATTTTCACTCTGCGCGCCTAAATTGTATTTATTCCAAATAACAATTTTTATTCGAATCTTAACCGTGTCAACTGGCACAGACCCCTTAAGCCTTTGATCAAAATTAGAATAAGGATTCTAGATGGGCGATGTGTTTAGTTAATTACAGTATTAGATGAATTAAAATGGAGTTTTTTTAACATAACATAACACATCATCATCATCATCGTCATCATCATCATCATCATCATCAAGTATTCTAGCAATAATATAATAATAGATTCATCATCTACTTTGTAACGATGATTTTTTTTTGTGGAGAAGGGTGGAGGATTAGAGGATTTTTTTGTAATCAATTTTCTGAGTAATCTAAAATCGGTGTTGACTGGTTGTATAGAGTCTATTTATCAGCATTATTCAGGAAATAAAACCATTCCTCGCAAGATTTGGTGTTCTTTGCCTTGTCTTAGCGGGACACCTTTGGGAATTGCTTTGATGGATCATGTGAAGTTTCTAGCTTATCAGAATAGTGCTCTTTCGGGCTTTACTTTCACAAAAAAAGGTTCAAAACAAAAAAAAGAAAAACCTCTCATCGCAGATTGATGCGAATATTAATTTGAAAGTCGATTCCTATACACTACGAAGATGGTAGAAGATTTTTGGCAAAGTTATTTTTTATACTAATAGCTCACCACTTATCAAGGCTAAAAGCCACTCGAGGATAAGTGTTGATGAGATGAAATGATTGCCCCTTGAAAGATAAAGAATCTCATGAGAGAATCATCATCATCATCATCATCATCATCATCATCATCATTGCTTTAACGTCCGTTTTACATGCTGGCATGGGATGGATGGCTTCAAGAAATTGACTTCCAAACTAATCTATCTCCGTTCAGGTTTTTATTTATCACTCTTTCTCTCACGTTTTCCTTGGACTTCCCCTGTGAACTGAACCTGCTACCTTAACTGTTCTACATCTACTGACCCCCACACTCTCATTCATTCTTTCAATGTGGCCATATCATCGAAGTCTCCTGTTCTGCACACATCTTCCAATACTGTCCAGATTTAATCTTCCTCTGAGGTCATCAGAACTAAGCCTGTTTTTAATACTCACATTACAAATCCATCATATCATTCTCATATCATTTCTCTCCATTTCTGTCCTCAACCTTCATTAGCCAGGTTTTACTTCCATATATCATCACACTACGTACACATGCCTGATAGACTCTTCCGTTTGGTGACAGTGGTAACACTCTGCTGGTTAGTAATGGCAGAAGTTCCCTGAAGTTCCACTCCTAACTCTTGCCATCAGACTAGCACCTGTTTCACCCTGTGCTCCAATGGTATCGCTTCTCGACAATCTCAATAGCTTCGCCTACCAAAAATACTTTCTCCACATCTGAGTTCTCATCCATCTCCATTGTCTTGCACTTCTTGCATATGGACGATTGATGGAAAGTAAAGTTAATTACTTGTGGGGACGGTTTATGAAACAAATCTGTTGACATTGGATTTGAAGACGACCATGTTATAATCTGTAGAGAAGCTGTCCTGCAGTAATGTGTTCCACAGATGGGAAACCCTTGTGAAGAAGCTTTGTTCGCGGAAATTTCGCCTGACGTGAAGCGTATCGAAAAAGAAAGGAAAGCTTTTTTCGTTGTTGTAGCAAAGTGATTTCTTGCTGTGAATGTTCTACAACGGAAGACTAGAGATTGAGTATCTCACATGGAAATAACCATAGAGTAGAGAGAGACTAGTAACGTCTCTTCTGTGAAAAAAGAGCTGTAAGGAAGAGAAGAGATTATTCTGTCCCCCTAGATTTCAAAGTCGATTGTGAACTTTGTCTCGGCAACAAAGACTGTTCTAAGCAGCTTGATATTAGGCACACGGAGGATGTAAGGGAGGTTCTTTGCAGTTGTGGCGGTAAGACGAGTTCTTTCTGTGAATGTCTTATAAGGAGGAATTATAGATTAGAGCTCAATCGAACACCTTCCATGGAAATAACGATCGAGTAGAGAGAGACTAGCAAGTTGATTTTATTGCGTCTGAAACCAGGTGAAAACGCACAAAACGAAAGGAACACCTTGTTTACCATGCGGCTTTGCCATAAAGACTTGTTTATTCTATTATTAGATGCGTCCATGCATTTCTGTAAGAGGCTTTGTCCGTCTTCAGTTTGAACGTGCAGATCGGGTGGACGCATCTTATTTAGATACGTCCAAGCATCTAAAATAAATGCTCTGTCAGTCGGTCAGTCTGTCACGCTTCATGTTGAAATAGCATTTTCACCGCTAAAAGCTCAGATTGAATGGACGCATCTTATTTTAGGTGCGTCCAAATATCTCAATAAGAGGCTCTACCCGTCGGTTCAAAAAAGCATTTTCATCAGTCTGTCACGTGTAAGTCTGCAATAGCATTTTCGTTGGTCTGTCATGCTTAAGTTTGAAATAACAGTTTCATTAGTCTGTTTTGCCTGAGTTTAAAATCCATTGATATTTCACGCATAAGTTTAAAATAGCATTTTTGTTAGTCTGTCACGCTTCAATTTGAAATTGCATTTTTACTTGCCTGTTACACTTTAGTTTGAAATAGCATTTCTGTTGGTCTGTCATACATAAATCTAAAATAGCATTTTCGTTGGTTTCTCATGCATAAATGTAAAATAGCATATGTGTTGGTCTGTCATGCTTCAGTTTGAAATAGCATTTTCATTGATCTGTCCTACATAAGTTTGAAATAACATTTTCGTTGATATGTCAAGTTTATGTCCAAAGTAGCATGCCCGTTGGTCTTTTACACATTTTAGTCTGAAATAGCATTTCCATCGGTCTGTCATGTCACAGTTTTAAATAGAATTTTCGTTGGTGTGCCGTGCATAAGTTTAAAATAGCATTTCCGTCGGTCTGTGATGCTTCATTTTGAAATCGAATTTTCATTGGTGTTTTACATGGTCACATATTTTTGCTAGTAAATCTATGCCGTCACGCCAAAGCTATAATTATTTTGTTATGGTAATATTTTAAGCTCTATTTATAAGAAAGTTCAAATAAGTCAGTTGGTAGAACATCAGACTGAAGATCTCAAGGTTACAGTTTCGATTTCCGGTCATGGCATCCACTTTATTTGTTTATTTTATTTGTTTTACTATTAATGAAATATTTTCCAGTTCTAAAAGTAGTTAAGATCTTTGATATTTCGAAATGAGATAAATTCTGCAATGTATTTATTACGTTTAAAAAAATTGTGACTGACGGACAGATTGTGACTGACGGACAGACGGTCAAAATCTCTATTTATATAAGATAATTTTAATGAAAACAATTAAATTTTTTTAATGAATAATCATTTTATTTGAATAAAATCAATTTACAAAATAAATCACATTTATTGATATTTAAAGTTTTCGTTAAATTAAAAATTTAATACATAAAAAAATTTTTATTTAAAAAATGCAAAAATGGTGTAAGACTTTTATTTACTTAGATGCTTTCACTCTTATCCTTGATTGATCTTGAAATCATGTTCTAGTGTTTTTATTGAAAATCGATCAATGCCACAATGTGTTAGTCCCATTTTTATGATTTTTAATTGTTATGGATTTTAGGTCTGCATTAGATGGAGAAAATATGAAAATTATCAATAACTCTGGCCCAATCCTCTCCTGGCACTGACCTGATTTGGACTGTGATGGTTCTCTTTAGTTCAGGAATCGTCTGGGAATTGTTTTGATCGAACTTACCTTTGAGATAAACCCACATTTTAAGGGGTTTATGGTTCGGTGAGTGTGAATCCCATTCAGGATGACACTTCCTACTGAGGAGACGATCATAAAAGTGTCCCTACATGTCATTGAATAGCGATAAAACAAAGCCTGTTGGACATTCACGATTGAAACTTGGTGGGCAAGTCAGATATAGACTGAAATTTATTTGTACCAAATATGCTTAGATTTCATAAAGGATTTTGAATTTTAGTAACGGTTCCATGTGTGTTATTTTTAGGGGGGAGTCACCCTTTTTTATCGGGTTTAGTGGGTCACACTTTGTTTCGGGGAGTGAGTGGGGTCACCTTGTATAAAAATACTTTCATGAAGGCTCTTAAGGTTTAGTATATCATTGGATCTAATGGTGTCGCCTCAAGCGTTCAGTGTGATTGGGTTGGGATTGGCTTACAACACAAAGCATAAAGGATTGACCTTCAAAACTTTCCAAATTAGGCCCCTCGTTTCCTAGCGCCATGACAACAAACACACACGCACATGTCAACATGCACACACGCACATGTCAACATGCACACACGCACATGTCAACAAACACACACGCACATGTCAACATGCACACACACACATGTCAACAAACACACACGCATATGTCAACATGCACACACGCACATGTCAACATGCACCACACACACATGTCAACAAACACACACGCACATGTCAACATGCACACACACACATGTCAACAAACACACACGCACATGTCAACATGCACACACACACATGTCAACAAACACACACGCACTTGTCAACATGCACACAGAGATACAAGTAACAGTCTGTATACTCGAACATAAACGAACTGACAACAAAATTTTGTAACCATTTTGTAACTCACATTAATAAAACAGAAGAAAACCTACTAAAAGCAAAAGATAAGAATTGCTTTCGATGTGTCTTGAGTGAATGTAATAAGACTGATAATTCTGATTATAGCCTCACAGATAGAGCGATAGACAGACAGAAGAGCCAAGATGAGAGAAAGACAGAGCAAGAGAAGGACAGATGGATGAATTTATGCAATGAATAACACACAACTGCATAGTTCACTGGTGACAGCAGACAAACAAACACACACGCATGTCAACATACACATAGAGATTCGAGTAGCAATCTATCTACTAGAACATCAACGAACTGAGAATAGAATGTTATTACCATGGTACTTACATTAATTAAACAGAAGAAAACTTTTTAAAATCAAAAACATAAGAATTGGACGTTTTCTTTTTTTTGTCTTGTGTGAACTAACAACAACAAAAAGAAATAACAAAACTTTAAGATAGTTGTTGACGATACTTTGAAAGCATTCAAGAAACTACAACTAACAAAACAACCACAAAAAGCCTCACAATTGTAGGGGTGGGTGGTGACAACGTGGACTTGTTAGAACTATGCTGCCTGGAACTCTAGCTTGTGGCAGGGCGACCGACCCATGATGGAGAGGTCAGGCATCCAACGGTATTAGGGCTGCAACCCAGCTAACAGGGCTATGGTGAAAATACAGGAGGAGTTAATACCAGGATCCGTTGTCTTCTTGTCGCCTCTGCATGTGGTATGCAAGGACGTGTCAGGCATGAAACCAAAAATCTATGGAGTGAGGATAACAACGTTACTTCTGCACATGTGCAACCGCCATTCATTTGTGTGTTCTGGGTCAAACCTTCCTGACTTTGTATGCTACTACTGGGCCGTGCTGCTCTGTGTGTTGGGGTGAGCCTGCAATATTTCAGGTATAACGAATAGCTACAACGAACGAGGGGGACTTCATGCAGACCAGACAATCCTGAGGCACGATCTTCGTAGGCTTTGTTCAAAAGTCCGATTCGCTCAACAGCAACCACAACAAGGTGCAGCAGCACACCCCTAAAATCCGACCCCTCCTCAACACGGCATGGCTGTGATAGCGGGTAGTGTTAGAAGTATCTTGTCAAGAACTTTCGTTCCTGGCAGGGTCACCTAAGGAAGTTTTGTCTGACACCGAGCTGTATTAGGCTCTGGTTAAATCTAAAGGTGTCTGCAATGGGATCTGGTAGCATCCGGTCGTTCTTGCCAATGCGGCTGTAGAAAATCTACGGTAAGAAAAGACGTTCAGTTATCTACTACAATGCAGTTGGTGCATGTGAAACTGACACTCAATGCCTACTTCTTTGCTGACTTAGAGCAACCGCTGGTCTTTATCGACTATGGTGTTTGAGGTAATCTGAAATTCTTCAGGAACATGAAGTGCTCCAAATCTACAAGAAGTGTTGGATAATGGCCCTATGAAGCCGGACGTATGTTGAAGTGGACGTATGTGGGGGAGATCGTTTGATTTGCCTTGCGAGATTTAGTGCGGGTGAACCTGTACAACCGAGTGCAAAATAAACTGGTTCTCACAGTCGGAGCTCACAGGCGTTGACAGGGCCACCACATTGACGAAACCTCAGGTCAAGAGGCAAGGTGCACCTGCGCATAGGGGGTTCTGTGACGTCACGGGCTTTTGTGTGGGAAACGGAGTTTTGCCAGTCTGGTTTTTGGAAGCAAGCCGAACAGATGATTTCTTTATGTAGTCTTCAAATGATTAGGGGAATTAAATTCCCTAAGAGAATACAGGCATGAGATTCCTTCTTCCTCCTCCTCGAATGGCTAAGGACTTAAGCTAAGAATTAACTACGATAAAGTAGTAATTTATTCTCTCCCTCAACGTTAGTGAAACATCTCGAAGATCGACAGTAAACTGACGCCTGAAATAAACAAATCAAAATTTAAAAGATTGTTTGCCTCCCGAATCGTGGTATGAAGGTTTTTGTTGTAGACGCAGCGGACGACGATGTTCACGGCAGTATAGAAACGAAGAAAGAATTGAACCACTAGACGACATCGAGACGACATCCTTCCACGCGACGAGGAGGAAGAGAAGGTACGAGAAATTAAAGACTATCCAAAGCAGATAATATCGACATTCTATATTTGATGCTGCATTTGGGTCAGACTCGCTTAACAACAAGAAGAAAAACAGCAGCAGCAGCAGCAGCAGCAGCAGAACGTAGTGTGCAAAGCAAAAACAAACGACAAAAAAAACAAAAAAACAAAAGGTATGCTACAACAGTCTCTCTGGTTTCGATCTCACCCCAAGAAGTAAAGGTGCTATTGTACAATCTTTTTAATAACACTGTGCTCAGGTGCTCTATTAATATTAACAATAATTATACACTTTTGGCCCCTTATGACACATTCGACATCGAAAGGATATTCATGCCGAGTTTGAAGTAATTAGATCGAATTGCACTAAATGTTAAAAGTCTTTTGGATACTGAATGTAATAAAACTGAGAATTCTTCAGGTTCGGGATCAGAATTGATCTGGGATTAATGGCATTAAGTGGTGACTCCACATTTTCCAAAGCACGAAAATTTCATGAGCTAGACTAAAATTCGACCTTTTAGGCCAGTATTCTAAATTGGTTGTTTACTGCTTCAGGAACCATCTCTATCCATTTGTAGACGTTCATATCATAAGATACATAGATAGAGCGACAGACAGAAGAGCTGACACGAGAAAGACAGAACGAAAGAAGGACAGACGGACGAATTTATGAAGCCATGTACATATAACTGCATAGTTTGCTGTTAATAGCAGACGCAGATATATGGACGCATGTCAGCATACACACAACAGAGATTCAATGAAGTGAAAATGAGAATTTTATTACTTTTGTTATTCACATTAATACAACAGAATAAAACTTTTAAAACAAAAAAATAATTATTGTACGTGTTTTCTTTGTGTCTAGTGTGAACTAAGGAAAATGACTAACCAGGAACTACAATAATAACAAGCAACAGCAGGAGAACACAGCACTGAAGCAAACTAACTGATATGCTACAACAGCCTATCTGGTTTCGATCTCACTTCAAGAAGTAAAGGTGCAACCGTCTTAGTAACGCTATATTCTGGTACTCTAGTAATAGATTTTTAGAATTTGGTAAACAAATGGAATTCCAAAAGTAGGTTGATGCAAAAATATCTGAATTCTGACCAGAGTTATCTTTTGAGCTGTAAATACAGAAAGAATGTGAAGATCGTTTATGTACGTCAGTTGTGGCATAAGTGATATAGATCAGAAGACAGATAAAGCGATATACACAAAAGCAGAGATGCGAGAAAGACAGACAAATTTATGCAGCCAGTTACACACGGTGCATAGTTCACCGGTTACAGCAGACGCAGATAAACACACACGCATGTCAACAACAGCGATTCGATTCCGAGTCTATATACTATAGCGCATCAATGAAGTGACAATGAGAATTTTGGTACCGTGTTACTTATATTAATAAAACAGAAGAAAACCTTTAAAATCAAAAAAGATGATAATTGTACACGTTTTCTTATTGTATTTTGTGTGAACTAAGCAAAGTGACTAACCAGGACAACAAGCAGCAGGAGAAGCAAACTAACCAATATGCTACAGCAGTCTATCTGGTTTCGAGCTTACTTCAAGAAGTAAAGGTGCTATGGTATAACCTTCTTAATCGTGCCAATAGCAGTTACAATAAGACATGATTTTATTTTTTCCATCAATAGTTGTGCAGTTTAAAAAAATCAAAAACTACTGCTGGTGCCTAAAGAGGGATGCACAGTCTGCTCAACACAAAGGAAGTCCCTGAAGAGACCATTCATCAATGAGTATTGATTTACTCCTCTCCAGGAGTTAGGCACAAGGCCACTTTTTATCTTACTCCCACAAGTAAGATGTGACCCAAGGTCGGGTCGGGAAAGTGGGGTTTAAAAATTGCCTGGGCAGCCCCGTCGGCATTCCCCGGTAGGGGCGCCTCGGGCAGTAAGCAATAAACTTACTCCTCCCCAAAGAGGGGAGGCGAAGCCTGGGAGGGTGGACCTCCTAGAACTGCACAGGACAGACCCATAGACCGGCGTAAATCAAGCCCCAAAGGCCAAGACAATACCAGTCTATGGGGTACAGTATCCATCGGAACAGATACTACAATTTGATCTTAGTAGCTTCCTTAGTTCATTACACTCTTCTTACTATCTATTCAAATTGTGAATAAATCAGTCAAATAGTTTCAATGTTGTGCTTTATTTACTTACAAATAAATCAGAATTCAGGATATTTTTAATGTGCTAATATTTCATTAACCTGAACTGATTGAGTAAAATGAGCATGACTTTTGCATTCAGTGCAAAAAACTGGCCTAAAATCATGTAATATATGTTAGACCTTGAAAACATTGCAGACCAGTGTTATCATTCGATTAACACGTTCTTACAGAAGCTTTTCCACTTTTATGTGAGGTCATATTATATGAACTGAAATTCCAGACATCGACCTTATAAACCGTTCAATAAATGAAACAATAATAAAAGCATTGTTTTCATATAAAGTTGTTTTTAACGGTTATTGTGCCAGACGCATTTGTTCCATGATATCATGTATGATATCATGACCCGGATCGAAACCGTCTTTGTTTCTGATCACAGAAATAATTATGTAGATATCAATGTGCTGTTATCTCTGTAAAGCGTTTTTTAGCTGCAATCTCAAGCTGATCTAGGAGGTGATACAGGGAGCCAGGAACGGATCACTATGCCCCAATCTCGACAGCTCTAAGAATCACGCTATTACCTCTCTCTGCCAGCTCTCTTTTTAAAACCTCGTATTTCCTGCACTTATTTTTGATAATAGAACAATGTCTAACCATTGTCCCTTTCCACTTATAATGTAATCCCTTAAGTTAGAAAAAAGTAAGGTCAATTTTACAGTTTTTAAAAATCGTTCAAACTGTGGTTTCCACTGCTACAGATGAACATCATCTGAATAGGATTTTTATTTCTAAATTCTGGTATGATTCTGTGTAGCTATTTCTCGGTCCACACCACTAACAATAGATTTTATAAGCTCAGATACTCCAGCAGGATACCGATTTCGAAACCACTACTAACTTTTAAGTGGAAACGAAGCCTTTAATCTGGGTTAGAGATCATCAAAGTTGGGTTGTTGATCAATGGAACCCGATCATATTCAGTTATAAATCAAGATTCGGTATTTAAAAAATGTAGTGAGAATCGCCAAAAAAAAATCCATCAAATCAATTACACCGGAGGATGTCATGAATTGATTCATTCATCACAAGAACGAACAAAAGAAAGAAATAATGAATGTAAAAAATGTTACAACAAAGTATTAAGTGAATACAGTTTTCAACCCCATAACTAATGAAACAATCATTATGAGTTTTGGAATATATATTCTCAGCAACCCGAGTAACATGAGCACATTATCGTATTGTTTTACCATTTAGGGAGTGCAACCACACCAACTCGCACCGGCCTCCTTAAAACTTTTAAAATAAGTTAGATACAAAAAATTTAATACGAAAAAGAATTGCTCCACATCAAATTTTAGGTTATATTATGTTATACATTTTAAATAGATCGGTGTGCGCACATGAGCATCATAATATGTATATGCTTAGTAAAATCCCTTTTTTTGAAAACTTTACCATTAAGAGGGGTGCCACCAAAACCGTACCAAAGAAATAAAAAACAAAAAAATTAAAATTTAAAACAAATGTTATATTTATTGCTTATATCCATCCTGAGACGGGTATTCTACTAGTGTATATATATATATATATATATATATATATATATATATATATATATATATATATATATATATATATATATAATAAAATTAATATGTAAGCCATTAACAATGCGAGATTAATTTATATATATATATATTTTTTTTTTACATTAATCTTATATTTCGGAATAAATTCCATCTTCAGAGGTGACCAGTTATTGAGTCATTTTTTTTTTTTTAATCAAAAACAAGAATAACCAAACTTATTTCTTTCTTACTTGATAAAACGTCTCTCCGCACTGGTGGTGTTGGCGGCCATGATTCAAATTCCGGTGTCGAACGAAGAGCCTGGCTCGCTCCTGTAGTAATATTGGTTGGTCGTCCATTTAAAGCATTGTTGGATATGTTAATAAAATTGATCTGTAAGCCATTAACATATATATATATATATATATATACACAAGCTGACCCGCCCGGGAAAGTCCAATAACTCAAGAAATTCCTTGCCAAATCTGTAACTATTGAATTATTTGGTGCTTATGATTGACCAGCGTAAACACGGACCCCACAATGTTAATGTAAAACAGCAGCTGAAACAATTAATGCAATACATGGAGTAATAATTCCCTTGCCATGGTTAGTTGTTGCAATCTTGCCATTGAGGGTGATCCTTCTAGACTGTGGCAATTATTATTTTAGTCCAAATCCGAAGTGTCCCTATTTGGGGAGATAGATTTTTCTCCACATTAAAAACCGACCTTTTCTTTAACTGCGCCCTCGTGTAGAGGCAAGTAATCCCGGTCTGTAAACTGCATAAACACCATAAAGAGGCAAATAACGTATTATATAATATAGCAAGACCCGTGTCCCGGAATTGCATGGGAGAAATATATAAGTATTCAGGACCGGCGGGACAATTATAAAAGTGGGGGGGGGCCCTCCTAAAAAGTGGGGGGGGGGCGGTTAAACACATGCATATATAACTTCATTATTGATGACCGTAAAGTGGGGGGTCAAGTCAAAAAGTGGGGGGCTTGAGCCCCCCCCCCCCCTGCCCCCCGGTGCCGCCGTCCATGGTATTAGAGTATTAATTCGTAAAAAAGAAGTTGAAAAGAACCCTGTAAGTAATTTAGGTGATTAAAATAGGATTTATAAATGTTTTGAATCAAACAAAATATATTTTTCTATGTTTTATGTGACTCCCTCCCTCCACTACGATTGTAAGTATCGGGTTATTTGTAAAAATAAAAACCAGTTCCATCCCCCCCCCCCCAATAAGTAAATGTGATCCAAAAATATGCATGAATGTTTCCAAGTTCAGTGAAGGAAACATCTTTCTAGATTGATATAATTTTTATCCCAATCCGGAGTGCTCTTTTTGGTTGTAGAATGAATTTACCAACCAGAAAAAGCAATGGTGGTTTATAATGTGTTGAAAAGCCATCCCTAAGGGAGAAAAATAAAAACTGCCGCAGTCGAGAAGGATTTCTTCTTCACTGACAGAGGATAGAAAAGAATAAATTTAGTACTTCACTGACCGAGAAGAGAAGAAATTAAGTAACAGATACTACACTGTAAAGTTAAGTATATTTAGAAACCTAAAAATGAATAAGTTAAAATTAACCGAATTAAAATAACCTTTTTTTTTATTGTAGTAAGTAAATAAAGAGAGAGAGAGTCTTTTTTTTTGGGGGGGGGGGGGGTTGGCTACTGTGGTTAGCAAAGTATAACTTACCCCAGCTAGGAATGGATTCATAAAGAAACAGAACTTGAGTGAAATGGTTAGTTATAGCAAAGACCTCCCATTACTTCCTGATTTCTCTGGCAGAAGAGCTCACTGCTCATTTGCATGCTCATTTGCATGAGTGCAATGTCATTGGCAATAAAAGGGGAATGTTTTGAAGGAAGAGGTCACTTTGAGTTGGTGATTTGAGTTGGTGACTACGTTGGTGTGTGTACTGGATGAAAGACTGTTCGGAAAAAGAAAAATATAACCACAGCTACTTATCAATCGAAGTGAGATAAAAGTAAACATTGCCGCAGTCTAGAGGATTTCTTCTTCACTATGAGAAGAATTTTTTTTAATGCAATGTAAATAAATAAATAGAGAGAGAGAGAGAGAGAGAGAGAGAGAGAGAGAGAGAGAGTGAGACGTAGAGAGCGGGTGGTTATAAATAAAACTTAATTATTTTCTCAGAACAGTTTTGCACCACTTTTAGTCCCCTTACAAAGATTAAAATCAACATATGCTATTAAACTTTTGTCTTGAAACTTTATTCCAATTTTGATCAAATCCATTACATGATTTTCATTCTAGAAAATGTCTAAAATTTAAGACTTCAGATTAAGGGTTCTTAAGAAGAAATTGAAATTCAGGGAATCTAGCTTAATTGGTGTTTAATGACTATGGATCAAATTCAATGCAAATCTGATATATATTTAAAGACATTAAAATGTGTGGAATATTTATTAAGCTATTGTTAAAAAATTTACAAAACGCGAATGTATTCCATCCCCACTTTATCCTCTTCGCCTAAAACTAAACTAAACTAAATATAGCCTACATTACCCACTCTTACGTGGAGCAGCTGTATTCCAACATTCATAATGATCGGTTAATTAGTTTAGGAGTGAATCCCATACATAGAAATATATAAACATGTACACATACGTAACTTTATATAAATAGAAATAGATGCACAATATATGTTTATTATTGAAATAAAGATATAATTTGGGGTTGTAGGAGGGGGTCCTACAACCCCAAATTATATTTTAACAGATTATTTTAGATTTATATATATATATATATATATATATATATATATATATATATATATATATATATATATATATATAAACCATGCGTAAAACGTTCTCTGTGCGTTTCTCTGCCGTCTTTTTAAAAATTCTCCTTTTTCTCCAGCTTTTTTGTTCATTTGCTGAAGATGATTCGACGAAGAATCGAAAATGTTCGTGAAACCTATGGAACATTTATTAATTTTTTTTTATTTAAATACAAAACAGACAATCAGAAAAATTGAAAAAATTAAAAAAGGTATAATTAAACAGACGAATTCTATTATTTTTTACAATGTTTGCATATACAGGGTCGGGCAGATAAATTGAAACTAATTTAAAATGCTAATATCTTTTTTATTGTTGATCATATGATTACGGTTTTTTTTACTAAGGATCCTTAAACACTTTATTGCAAGATAGCATAATTATATTTACTCAAATTTGTTTTAATATGGCGGAATTAGCACGAAGAATAACTATATGCGAAATGAGACGCGCCGGGAGTTCTCCTTCGGACATTGTTAAGAGCACTGGCTAGTAAAAAACGACTGTCTATCGGGTTGTGGCTAATTTCGATGCCGAGTGTAAGGTTGAGAGGAGTCGGCACAGTACTCGTAGTGATCGAAAGCGCACAAAAACTTTCCCGGTGGGACTAAAAAGGTCGATAAAGGCAGACCCAAATCAGTCGATGTCGAAACTGGCAAAAAAAAACGCAATGTGCCTCGCAGAACTATCAGCAGAGCAATCAACGAAGACCTTGGGATGGAGTCCCACGTTAGGAAACGCCGTAATCTCCTCACTGCCCGTTAAAAAGCTATCAGAGTTGAAAGATGCCCCAAACTTTTCAACAATCTGAAACACAAAGGATGACATGTGCGCATTTTTGTTGATGAGAAAAAGTTCATCGTGGATAAGGTTCCAAATCGTCAGAACACTCGAATTATTTCCTGTCACCCTTCGGAAGTTCCTCCTGTGATGCAGAGCAAAAATTCTGCTTCTGTGATGGTTTTTGCAGCCGTGGCAAGTGATGGAAAGGTGATGCCTCCTCATTTCAACGAAGCGGGTCTTAAAATCAACACAGCGGAGTATTTGAACATTCTTAATAATGTTTTATTGCCTTGGATCCGTAGAAACTACGACCCTACGAAAGTCATGCTCATCCAAGACTCGGCACCAGCGCATGGATCAAAGAAAGTCCAAGATTTCATGAA
Organism: Sepiola atlantica; assembly: GCA_963556195.1. Lineage (NCBI taxonomy): Eukaryota > Metazoa > Mollusca > Cephalopoda > Sepiida > Sepiolidae > Sepiola > Sepiola atlantica. Next base: position 168,079,820 of record OY744518.1, read on the forward strand.
GGAGAATCTTCCCTTGTTTGTTCCGAAGGATATTTGGCCTAGCAGCTCTCCAGATCTAAATGTTTGCGACTATTATCTATTCGGCGTCGTCGAGGGACAGACTAATGTCAATCCACACCCAAATACAAACTCATTGAAGACAGCCATTCAACGAGCATTTCGCAATCTCGATCCCAATAAAATAAAGAGGAGCTGTTCACTGTTTCGTCAAAGAATCTCCAAAATAATTGATACAAAGGGTGCTCATATTGAATAATTTTGTTCAATAGACTGTAATAATTAAATAAATAAATGTTAAAATGATATCTTTCCATATTTAATCCTTTAAATTATGAATTTTGTAAAAATAAAAAAAAGTACCAATTTAGCTGCCCGACCCTGTATATATATATATATGTATATATATATATATATATATATATATATATATATATATATATGCTGATTTTTTTGTTATTGTTTTTACTTGCGATAGTCGACTGGTGTTTACCGGTGCGATTTTTTGATTTGTTGCTACCCTATGAATGAGGACTGTTTTTTAATTCGCCCTTATTTGAACATGTCATGAATTTTTGTGCATATAGATTTTTAATTAATTTTTTGTATATTAATTAATTTATGAATGAATGAATTAATTAATTAATAAAATCTATATATAGGCAAAATTAATTTATAAATTAACTAATTAAATATATATATATATATATATATATATATATATATATATATATATATATATATATATATATATATATATATATAATAGAATAAATATCTTTTAATTATTATCCACATACATATATGTTTCATCTTTCTAGGGAATCATCAGTGTGGAGATAACTGTCTGCCGGTCGCACAATTCGAAATGCAGACATGAGTCGCCTTTTAACTCAAGTCTGAACTCCTTAGCCAAACTAGCAGCTATGCGGAAAGACGCGGAATAAAATCTATCTATGTTTTTACAAGTTGACATATTATAAGCTGTAACACAGTGTTCGACAACTCCAATGGACGTATCTCACATATAAGCTTTAATTAGCCAGCTTATTTTTATTTCGCTTTAAAGTTATAATAAATATTTTAAATTATTATCCATATATATATATATATATATATATATATATATATATATATATATATATATATATATATATATATACAGGGTGGGCAAAAATAAGGGTCCTATTTTTAAAAATTCATAACTTTTTTATTTATTGATTTAAAAAAATTTGTTTTTTAGAATAAGTAAAGGACCCCTTCCGAAGCAAGCATGAGCCGTATTAGCCCTAAGGAACGTACCCTCATTTAGAAAACATTATTTTTGCTTAAAAAACTCAAAACAGTGTAAAAAACAATACTTTAGTTTTTGTAAGTTTTAAGAAGTGTTTTTCGGCTAAAATTTGTTTTGTTTATTTCAAAAAATCTCGGAAGGGTCAGTCTACACACACATAAAGTTTGGTGAGTTTAACTTTCATTTTGTGGAAGTTATTCAAATTCAAGTTATTCAAATTTAAAGATAGGACCCTTATTTTGGCCCACCCTGTATATATATATATATATATATATATATATATATATATATATATATATATATATATATATGTTTCCTTTTTTTTAGGGAATCATCAGTGTGGAGTTAACTGTTCTGACGGTCGCACAGTTCGAACCATATACTATGTACAAGTCACCTACTGGATTTTCTGAAATGCGTGTACACATCGGTAATATTGTTGAGTGTTGAAATTTTTGGAGCATGATTATAAAATATTAATGATGTCATAAATTTTGTATTCTACTGAATTAAAATATACAAGCTCTGTTTGACATTAAGTGTAAACCATTGAGCTGAATCTAATATCTGCAGTATTTAGTTATATCCTGGGGATTCATAATATTTTAGTTATTTTATAAAATATCTGTGTTATGTAATCTCCTAGAAATACTAAACTTTTCTTAAAATATATATATATGTGATTGTGTGCGTGTGTGTTTTTCTTCCGTCTTGTGTCAGTTATGGGAAGCCATGCCAATCTATTTGTCACATCTCGAATGCAGAGATGATTCATTACCTTCTAAGCCGTTGTCTAAGCTCATTTAAATTTTATCACCTCGAGTTCCCATATCATCTGATGCCGAAATCACGTGGCCGCTTCCATTTTTTTTGCAGTTGCTGGCATTTCTTCTAACTTTTAGCTTGTCTTTCTATCTGAGTTAGAGTCTTTCAATATTATAAAACCCTTCACACTGTTGACTGGTGCTAAAGATGTTCGTATGAATTCACTATATCAATTATTAATGGAGATTTGGTATCTGTCTGTCTGAAGCCGAAACTATACTATTACATCTATTAATTGTAATATTGTACTAACTTTTAATACTCAATTCCGTTTACTATACTATTTCAGAGTAATGTACTATCTTTCAATGCTCAATTTGGGAGGTTGGATAGTTCTGTTGTCATGATACTCCCCCAAGCATTACCTCTTCCTTTATTTTGAGGGAAGGTAGTGAAGTGTGTGCTATGTTGTCATTGGACAATCCTTCCAAACATTACCTCCTCCTTTTTGTTGAGGGGAGTAGTGTCGTATCTGTTTTGTTGTATGACACCATCTTCGCAGGCATTACCTCCTCCTTTCGGGGGTAATATAGTATCTGTTCTGCTGTCATGAAACCATCCCCCAGACATTACCTCCTTCTTTGAGGGATAGTGTAGTACATACTTGTTTCTGATAATACCATCCTCCAAGGCATTACGTCCTCATTGGGGGGGGGGCAGTGTAGTATATGTTATAGTATATGTTATACCATCCTCCCAGAATAGTACAAACTAATATAGTTGAGGGGTCTTGCACCTTGATCTTTCCTTTTACTTGATGTCCCGAGAGGTTGTTTTAATTGGATATAAATTCTATCAGCGATGCATTCGCTTCCCCCCTGGAAATTGTACTTTTTTGAATAACAATAAACTCAAAACGTCTGATATTGGTCCATTTTGTATAATGGTTAGAGTATTTGCTAATGGGGTTCAATCCTGTGTTGAGTCATACCAAAGATTCAAGATATGGTACTTGATGCCTCCTTTCTAAACACTCAGCATTATCAGGTGATGATCACAGGTATGTGAAGCAATACACGAAAAAGAGTGGCGCTCTCACCTACATATCGGTGTAGTAGCCAATGAAAAGTAAGTCTTCGAGTTGCCCTTTACTATAGTCGATTTATTTATTTTATTTTTTATACAACCACCCTCCTATCCTATATGTTATCTACCATACCAAGGTGTGCATAATGCCAAAACGTAACTGTGATTATTTTCTATTCATCTTCCATTAATTTAATACATAATACAATACATTCCACACAAATTTAATAGACCCTTCCTCATATCCCACTCATTTTCGAGAATATTGGATTATGTTATTTCTAACTATTACGTATAGACTTCATCTCATTCCGGAATTTACGGAATACATTTAATGATCTTAATTATTTATACTGTACATTGATTCAAAATGGCGGCTACAATCTCTTATTCGAATCGATTTAGACATTTCCCTTAGCAATCTTCGATTGCTTCAGGTATAATTTCATTTTTTAACTTAAACACTTAGACAATTTAATACATAACACCTTTAAGGCTTAAAAATCTTTTTCAAAATACTTACAGCGTAAAACGAACTGCAGTGTTCATTTCGACAACATTTAATTGTTGATAACAATTCCATGGAAGCACGTAATATCAGTTTCTCTACGAACCTTTTGCTACTAATTAACAGACAACACAAGTTCATTGTTTCTCTTTTGATCATCCATACATACCTTACATTAATCGTGTTTTCAGTTTCACGTTAGGTATTCTTTTTTTATTAGGAGAGGGTATTTTACGCAAGACATTTTCTTTTCTTCTTTATATTTACCTATTATAACCGTCAATTCTCTCTCTCACTCCCCCTCTCTCTCCTTCTATTTATTTGCAACAATTTCTAAAAAAACGTGTTTATATTTTTACCGACTTAAATAATCGCAGCACGCAACAGTACCTTCGAGGCAATACACATTAAACAGATAAATTTTTCTGCTCACATTCGATTTAAATTAGCATTAGGCGATTTATTTAGGTATATTTTCATTATCATGATTATACGTCAGTTACAAATAACGTTCCTTTGTTTAACAGTTAAAAGAGTTCGAAATCAATTTCGCACACAGACCGGCGTAACATTTAAAATCATTATTTTCATCTACATTTTCCTATTCATCGAACATTATTCGATATTAATTCATACCGAACATTATTCAAATTTATTTCATAACGTTTTTTACATACTTTCTTCGACGTTAAAACTGCTACTGATATTCCCCAAAAATATTAATTCTATTTTTCTAAATATATATCAACTTAAAGTGCGGTATCCGTTACTTTGTCTTTTCTCTTCTCGGCCAGTGAAGGAGAAATCTTTCTAGACTGCAGCAATTTTTGTTTTTTATTACTTTCTCTCTATTTAACTATTTGTCAATTTTAGAAGAAATCTTTCTAGACTGCAGCATTTTTCTCAGGAGATGTATTTTCAACACATTAAACATCACCATTGTATAACTCTCCCCTCGCGGAGAGGCAACGAAATAGCAACAACATAGTCAACGATAAAAGTGTAGATTAGTTAATAGTCGATAAATCAAAAACAAAATAACCGCAACAAATTCCTTAAATCAATCGCCATATATTTAAATCAAAGCCAGAGTTCGACAAAAGATCGATTTTCAATGTTGGTAAATTCACTCTGCCACGAAAATGGGAATTCCGGATTGAGATAAAAATTTCCTCAATCTAGAAGTATTTTTCCTTCACTAACCTTGGAAACCTTCACACATATACTTGGATCATATTTATTTCGTTTTTTGGGAGGGCAGTGGTTTTTATTTGGTCGAATAAACCGCTACTTACAATCGTAGAGGGGTGGGACCAGTCATCCAAAACAGAGAAATCTATTTTGTTTGATTTAAAACATCGATAAATCCTACTTTAATCACCTAAATTACAGGATGGTTTTCAAATGCTTTTTGACAAATTAATACTCTAATACTTGCATTTTAACAATTTAATTTATATCTATCCCGGGAAACGCCAGAGCACTGGTCCTGCTTGTTTATTATCAAGGCTAAAATCACAAAATAAACATTTCAAATTACTCAATAGTATATAACTGTTTTATTTGATCAATCGACGTTCCGCTGTTTCGTTTATTTATATAATGAAAACCAGTTTTTAATAGGGAATTAATTTTTATTTTTATGCTTAATTTTGACTTTGAATATTGGAAAGACTATATAAAATAACCGTTTTGTTGTTTTTTTCCAATTAAGAAAATGTGACATAGCATCATACACAGTAAATTTTCTCAACATTAGAATATATCAAATAACACTATGATAATCATCATTTTGCTGTTTTTCTTCAAATTGGCAAAATGTTAAATGAAAATTATTTCTTTGTCTTTCTCTAAAGCAGGCTACAGCTTGATTAATTTCTACCTAGAGGCCGGCTAGTTTGTGCTAGTTTCATATAAATTGATTTTAGTTTTCTCTTTTCCGTGACTAACATGGAGTTCCGTGACTTGCATGAAGTATTGTTGCCACATCTGGGCTGATGCACTAACCAACACTTTTTTTAGGGCGAATAAAAGTAAAAAAAATAAATAATAAAAAAAGAAAGTAACAAATAAGAATGAAAAATAGTTATAGGAGTGAGAGCAGGAGTTTTAGGGTTCCAACGCCAGGACACGGTTCCCACTAATACATTTCTATATAAAATGAAAGTGTTTTATATTGGCTATACTACAACCACACTATCCAAAGGACTCACGTGTCTTTTATCAAACCAAAGTGCTATAAGCCAGTGCACGTACAAAAGAACTGCAATAAAATTAGACAGCGTCTAATACAGAATACTAAGCTTCTTAACAAAAAACTGAAAACAAACTGAAAATCTCGGTTTCACTTTGCATACAATTAAAACAACATCTCCTTAACCAAATTAGTTATAACTAGGGTTTCCGCACCCTCGAATGTTTAGAATAAACAATACTACTTTCAGATTTTATGATCATCACTTATGTGATCACGTGATTGGATCTGAATGACGATATGCAATCTCCTCCAATTCAAATGAGATTTTTTTGTTCAATGCTTAAAAGATTTCGACATATGTGTGTCTTATGCATTTGATTGGACTATGTGCATACCTCAAGGATCTAATTTTTATACTAATGAGTCACCACTTATCAAGGCCCAAAAACTACTCGAGGTGACTGAGATTGTCAATTGGACGTAGAAGAATATTGTGAGAGGATTGAAAACAATGGGTGAAAAGGAAAGGATTTGATTTTTTAAGAGGACAGCTCAATAAGTATTTGTTGACCTTGAACTTAAGGACAACTATGTTGTAGTCAGCAGGGAAGCATACCTGTGCTATTGTGTTCCACAGATAGGAAGTTCTTGAAAAGAAGCTCTCTTCATGGAAGTTCCATTTGGTTCAAGGTACACAGAGGAAGAAACAGAAAGTTTTGAAGTGATTGTAGCTTAGCAGAGCACCCAGCATACAAATAACGATAGAGTAGAAAAAGACTAACAACGTTTCTTATTCTCGGCCCAACTCTCTTCTTGATTTTCATTAATGATCTTCTAATTCATATTCTGAGTTCATTTGTTGGCATCTCAAAGTGCTGCTATAGACAGTTGTGTCAACTGTCTATAGCAGCACTTTGAGAATTATTGGTGACTGATTCTCTCTTCTGATATGGATCAGTGGCGCACTGGGGAAAAAAGTGGTGTGTTACTTTGAACACCTCTAAAACCAAGCTGTTCTACTCTCACAACCAACGTTCAGATCTTTATTTTCCCCAGTCAAAATGAATGGCTCTCTTCCTGAGTTAGTCCCTTGTTTTGATAAGCTCCTACGACGGACATTCACTCCAGACCTAAAATCTGTTTGCTTAGCTAAAAAAATGGTTGGATTATTCTACCACTCCAAAAAGTTTTTGACTCATGAAGCAATCTTCTCCCCATGTTAAGAGTAAGATACGTCATAAGATGGAGTACTTCTACCACATCTGGGGCGGTGCTGCTACGATAACTCTTTCTCATCTTGACAGAGTACAAGATTCATTTCGCAATCTAGTGGGGGATAGTATTTTCTCTTCTCCACAGCCCCTTTCTCAAAGAAGAGACGTTGCTGGTCTTTCTTTACTCTTTATTTTCATGGAAAGTGCTCGACTGAGCTCCATCTCTGGTTCCTCGTTGGAAGACATTGACAGCAAGAACTCGTCTATTTACCATAATTGAAAAGAAATTTCATTTCTTCCTCAGTGTGCCTTAAATCAAATGGAATTTTCCTTCAACAGAGTTTCTTTCCAAGAATTTCGGATCTGAAGAACGCATTACCACGAAACTGCTCCCCTGCAGGCTACAACATGGTCGTCTTCAAATCCAATATCTACAAATACTTGTCATAAACCGTCCTCATAAGTAATCAAATTTTGTTTGTTCCATTCATCATTTTCAATCCTCTCATAATATTCTTCATCATTCAATGGCAATGTAACACTGGTGTTATATTTATCTTGAGACAAATGCAAGCGAAGTATTTTTCTAAGAAAAAGAACATGCTAGAATTAACAGCACATTTAGTGACAGTTTTAATGTTAACGTGGGTGTACATCAGGGTTGAGTCTGTTGCTCTTTATTTGTGTCTTAGATGCATTGTGCAGGGGGTTTCATACAGGTTGTCCAGAAGAGATACTTAATGCTGATGATTTAGTACTTGCCTGTGAATCAATGGAAGATCTACTTGGATGAATGCCCTTCAAAGTAAAGGTCTGAGAGTGAATGTTGCAAGACCAAAGTGATGATCAATGGTTGTAGTATTGGAAAGTTCTCAGAAAGAGGAAAGTTCACTTGCCCAGTTTGTGGAAAGGCAGTCAGATGCAACTCAATTTCTTGTGGTACTTGCAAGCATTGGGTGCACAAGAAGTGCAGTAGAATTACAGGTATATATATATATTATTATTATTATTATTATTATTATTATTATTATTATATAGCCCCCTTTACTAAGGCTGGGCACTCTGAGTGAATTTAATAACAAGCAGTACTACTAGCTTCATTGCGAGATTCAACACGATTTGTTGTTGTTGTTGATCACTCTTCGCCGCTTGCTGTGAATACTCGCCGACTTGGTATTTACAAAGTTAAATCCCTCCTAACTTCCAAGCTAATTTCTGGTGGCCAACTGGTAAGTTCTCTTGACTGTGAATCATTGGCGATTTGTGATTGGAGTTCGCGTCCATCAACTGTTGAAAATTAGCTTCCTGCACTGAAGATTGCGTAAGCATGAAACATTGATGTCTGTAGGTAATACATAATTAATATTTATCTATAAATATATATATATATATATATATATATATCCGTCCTGTCACACAAAAGTTAATGAGTAAAAAAATGCCGGATGAATCCATTTAAAGTATTTAAGTGAATTAAGAAAGCAACTAACAAGTTCGACAATTAATTTCCATAATGAGACGTTTTCAGTCTGTTTTTCTTTCTGCTTTCTATACCGATTTAAACGTTTTTTTCTTTCCTTTTTGAAACATTACAGTTTAAGAAGATTTCTTTTACTTTCTTTTGTTTAACATCACCGATTCAGACGTTATTTTATATGTATATGAATATTAGTGTTAACACTGGCGAAGGATAACATTTGTCTGTCATTTGTGACAGAGGGCAAACACTCAATTGTAATATAATATCCAAAGCAGCTTACTTGAAGTATCATGTAAAAAGTGATAATTGTTTGTGATCGACTATTGGGATGAAGCTAATGTTGATGGGTATCGTGGAAATAGTTGATTGTTTCAAAGGGAAACCAATTTTATTATAATAGAAATTTTTTTACTATTTTTGTAATGTTTGAAAAATGTATCATTTCTCTCTGTTATTTTTGATAGAATGGGTATTCTAGTAGTAGTAGTAGTAGTAGTAGTAGTAATAATAATAATAATAATAATAATAATAATAATAATAATAATAATAATAATCATAATAATAATAATAAATGGTATAAAACAAAATCATAGAAAGAACACCACCACATGGATCCAATGCAACTGAAACGGCAAGAAATTTCCTAAACTGCCCCCCCCCCCTCCTCCAAATAACACACACAATGTGATGGAACCAGTCAAAATAGTTGTGAAGGGTCAAGGAGGATGGAAAGATTGAGGAGAGAGAGCACTAACCAGACCTCCACTGAAAAGCGTGCAGAGAGTACTGGGACCTTGGAGAGGCTTATTGCCACCCAAATCCCAGAGAAGACCAATGATCGTTTCCATCGAGAAATCAATGGTAAACGATTGTTGTGATAATGCAAAATCATTTGCAATGGTTATCGAAAGAGGTGGAGAGTACTTCAAATCTGAGGAGACTTGTTGTCATTCAGACTCCAGGAGACACCACCGGTTATTGTCTGAGAAATCACTGATGATGACCTGTGTGAGAACTAGTGTGTAAAAAAAAAAAAATAATATAAGGATCTTGAAATTGAAATCAGTAGAATGCTCCCAGGCACAAATCATTCCCGTAGTGATTGATGTTATGGGAATGGTAAAAAAAAAGATAAAAGAGTAACGAGATCAGATCTCCAAGAAACCAAAAATGTTTGAAATTCAAAATATTGTTCTTACTAAGACTATACACATTTTTTGTAAATTAATCCTTATATTTGTAAAATTGCAGTTTATTTTTTTCCTTCCGTGCATTCTCTTTCTTATTATTTACTAGTTATGTTTCCCGGGATAAATGACTAAGAGAAAAATAATTCAAAATGTTATATTTATAATAATCTGTTGTTGTTGTTGTTGTTGTCGTTTCTAGTCTATTAGTAGAAGCATACTTGGATGGCGAAGCTATTGAGGTTGTTTACAAGTTTTTTTTACCTTGGTGATACCATTATAGCACAGGGTGGCGCAGGTGCTAATGTGATTGCAAGAGTTAGGAGTGGATGGAGTAAGTTCAAGAAACTTTTGCCATTACAAACCAGCAAAGCGTTACTGCTGTGCGGTGTGATGTACGGAAGTGAAACCTAGCCAGTGAATTGAGGACATGCGTTGCATGATATGAGAATGATACAATGGATGTGTAATGGGATTCTAAAGGACAGACTTAGATCTGATCACCTCAGAGAAAGATTAAATCGGGACAGTATATAGGGAGATGTGTGCAAAACAGGAGACTCCGTTGGTTTGGTCACATTTAAAGAGTGGATGAGAGTGCTTGGGTTAGCTTTAGAACTGTTCAATTAATATGGTCTGTATGTAGGAGAAGGCCAGGGAAATCATGGGAGGAAGTGATATGAGTCGACTTGAGAGAAAGAGGGATAAATAAATACCTGGGCACAGATAGGTAAATTTGGAAGTCAATTTCTAAAAGGATGTTAAACCGAATATGATGATAAAAGTCATTCACAACTGAATTATTGAAATTAATATATTTTGTAAAAATAGTAAAAAATAAAAATAAAAACAATCGTCTGTAAGTTATGTAGAAACGAGAAATACACACGAGAAGTCTTCGACGTTGCAGGATGACATGATAATAGACATAGTGTTGCCTCATATGATAGCTAGGGAGATGTGCTGTAGCATCCAAGCAGTCTCTTGGAGCTCGTTCCTACAAGTGACTACCATCTGTCTAATGTCTCAGATGAAACCCATGTAGACTGGAAAATGAAATGGTCAGTTAGTGAGTTGTATTTGTCATTTTCTTCTCATTACCAAATAAGCAATCAAGATTTTCTTGAAGAGATTCAGAATAAGATCTCAAGAATGGAAAGAGATGATAAATTTCTTGAAGGAATGCTATGCACAAAAATTGCCAGATAGAAATTGCTTTCACTCCATTTTTATGGCTCGTTCCATCTGACAGGAAACAAATTGGACAACAAATTGACCTGATACAAAATGGTTGCTATTAAATAAAAATGAACTAATGGGCGAATTAGTTAACAAAACGAAACTGTTTATTGCTTTTTCCAGGAACGTTGGGACTAAAGAATGGAGTAGGGATGTTTTAGAGATGTACCCAGTTAATATGCCATTTTCAAACTTAAACATTACAGGGCAACAAAAAAGCTATTACATAGATAAACGTGACAGACTCACAAAAATTGTATTTTATGCGTAAGCATGACAGACAGACAAACATTCTATTTCAAATTTAAGCGTGACAAACTGACAAAAATTCTGTTTTAAACTTAGTGTGACAGACAGATGAAAATGGTATTTCATGCTTAAGTGTGACAGACAGATGAAAATGGTATTTCATGCTTAAGTGTGACAGACAGATGAAAATGGTATTTCATGCTTAAGTGTGACAGACAGATGAAAATGGTATTTCATGCTTAAGTGTGACAGACAGATGAAAATGGTATTTCATGCTTAAGTGTGACAGACAGATGAAAATGGTATTTCATGCTTAAGTGTGACAGACAGATGAAAATGGTATTTCATGCTTAAGTGTGACAGACAGATGAAAATGGTATTTCATGCTTAAGTGTGACAGGCTGACACAGATTCTATTTTAAACTTAAGTGTGGCAGACTAACAAAAATTCTATTACAAACTTTAATGTGACAGACTAATTAAAGTTCTATCCTTCAAGATTTGTCGAAGGCTTAGCAACGGAATTGAGCTGTTACATACCTAGCCCGTGTACTATTTGTTTTCCATCCCATAATGATGTCTCAATTTTGCAATTTAATTTTAGAATGTGGAGTCACCCATTAGTTGCTATTATTCACAGTTCCATTCTGACCCAATCAGAATGGAACTTGCGTATCTCCTTGTCATCTCCTCAGAGTCCCAGTGCATGGGTGTGTCAGCCAGAAAAAATCCGTATTTTTGGTTATTGAGTGACTGTTTACATTGGAATCAGCTAGTTCTCATAGGCTCCAAGACACACCATTTCAAACATGCAGAAATCCTTCTCATTGATTGAGAATTCTTGATTTCACACCTACATGCGAATTAATGTTCTGCCATGATTTAGTTATTACTACTCCCAGGTCCACTCTAAACTGGAGTGGTAGTACTTGCCAGGGCTCTATCTATGGGTTGAATATTATCTAGCTTGGGTATGACTTGAAACACAATTCGGTGGTGAGGCCCCAATTTGGGAGCTTTGGAGAGTGTGGAGTTATCGCTTAGTTACCCTTATTCCCAGGTCCAATTTGACTCCTCGGAGTGGTAGTACCTGCCAGGGTCGCATCTATGACATTAAACTGCATTCAGTTGTATATGCATACATTTATTAGCTAAAGCAGACACCATGAATGGATATTTGAAAATATTAAGAACTTGAACATAAAACTTTTACCAAAATGAATGAATTTCGAATTAAATACCCCCAAAAGGATTGATATGCTATAAAACAAAATCAAAAAAAAACCAACTCAGCTGATCTACGGCCTAAGGTTACATATATACATATGTATATCAGTAGCTGATAGGAAAGCTTTTCAAAGTGTTATTAACATGCTCAAAATTGTCTGCTTGCTGCATTCCTGGTTGAAAATCTTCAATTACCATTGACTAAAAAGAGCAGAAGGTATACAAGGCGATTCTTTTCAGATGAAGCTACAGGATATGGTGACAATAACTCTGCAGGGGGTAGAAGTCCTCCAACGAGGCTACCTGTTTGCTGTAGGTGGAGACCAGTGACGTCTAGATATGAGATTCTGGTGGCTGAATATTCCATGACTTGGATGAATTAAAGATTATAGAACTACAACACTCCACTTTGGCTTTTATCAGGTATCCAGGCGATTGGAGAGGCCCAATCCGATCAATCGGCTCATTATGCCAAGCCCTAGCACTAGAACACTTGACACGCTCATATCTGACAAACTGCAGTTATAGCGAACACTCAACCCTCTTATCCTTCAAGTGCTAAAAGACGGTGGCCAGGGGAACATAACAGAGAAAAATAACAATGACCAATGTATCAAAGTTTCAGCATCGTGCATTGTCTACCGAAAGATCCTAATCAAGAAAGGCCGCACTCAACTCTCAATTCGTGTACACAGATAGATGTATCCCCATCTCAACGAGGTAGAATAGGCTTTGCCCCCTTTCCCCTAGAAAATTCACAAGACAAGTTGGACTCTGTAGTAGGTGGAGGAGCACAGGACCTGTTATGGTGTGACCGTGATCTACCCTATTTCATGGCCATATGGACTCTTCTAGACATTGTGTATAGAGGACCTTATGACGAAGGACGAGCAGCCTTTCTGTAACAAACTATCTGTACTTCTTTAAATACACACTCTTGTAAATATACCACCGTGTTGTCTTATTTATTATCGGCCTTTCAATGTCACAACACTGGCGACGAGAAACTCGGACTTGTTCGGACACAACATGACCCGGACTTATGTCGGATACAACATAAACATTACTACAACTGGCGATGTTGAACTTTCAAAAAAGATTTAGGTGTTGTGCTCGAAAAATGGTTAATTACAATAAAAGTAAAAGTGAGAAGTTAAAAGCCAAACTGGATTTTTAACACACAAGGAAAATCTCCAACGTCAGAAAATAGGATTTTAAAAAAAGTTTTTGTTCTTGTCATTCGTCAACACGAGGTTTTCAAATCTAAATCGTTCGACCAACAAGACAACAAGAGATCTGTCGATTTTTTTTCGGGTTTTTATTGTTTAATCAAGAACACGTAAATAAGTTTAAACAAGCTTATTTATTTTCTCTCTCACTGACAATTGTTTCTGCCCATTTTAAGAACAAATATTTTTATGATATACAAAATATCACTAATATTCATGACGCACATGTGAAATTTGGTTCCCTTTATGAGAAAGAAAACATGAAAAAGGTGTAAGAATGAAGAAAAAAGGAAAAAGAAGAAATACGAAGAATTGTGATAAATAATTATTAAATAGATGTCCACTTTGAAATATGAACACGTGAAGGAAGGGAGATAAAAACAAATATCATGAACGCAATACAACATGAAGCTTTATATACAAAATAAACAGAGTTAAATTAGGTTTCCCTTTGGCCTTTTACCTGTCGGGCTGAAATATTAGTCCTGTGTAGTCCTAGGGGGTGTACCCTCCCAGGCCTTGTCTTTCCTTTTTGGGAATGAGCTAGTTTATCACTAGCTGTCTAAGGAGCCCAGACTGGGGAATGCTGACGGCGTTGCTCAGGAAATTTTTCAGAGGCCAGAGTACCCCAATTCTGGGGTGCTGGCTTATTCTTCCAACCTTCCGGCCTTGTGACACATCTTCCTGTAGTGGGAAGGAAATGAATACCCAGTCTTTCTGTAACATTGTCGCAGAAAGACTTTGGATTGATACATACTAGTCGAGGATCGGTCCTCGACAATCAGTCTAACAGAGACTAGGCCAACTCAGTGGCCTTTTATCTGTCGGGTTGAGGTATCAGTCCTGGGTAGTCCTCGAAGATCCACCCTTTCAGACATTGATTTTACTCTTTGGGAAAGGGTTAGTTTATTGCTTACTGACTGTGGAGTTTTTAAAAGGCCACAGTTCCTCCTCTTTATGGACACTGTCTTACTCTCCCCACCTTCCGGTCTTATGCCACATCATACTTATGTATGTAAATATCCAGTCTTTCCGTAAATACACACTGAATTGTCTTGTTTATTATTGACCCTTCAAGGTCACAACACTGGCAACGAGAACTCGGATTTATGTTGGATACAACACAACCATTACTACAACTGGCGATGTTGAATTTTCAAAAAAAGATTTAGGTGTTGTGCTCGAAAAATGGTTAATCACAATAAAAGTAAAAGTGAGAAAAGTGATTTTTAACACACACCGTGTAAGGAAAATCTCCAACGTCAAAAAATAGGATTTAAAAAAAAGTTTTCGTTCTTGTCATTCGTCAACACAAGGTTTTCAAATCTAAATCGTTCGACCACGGAATAAAACAACAAGAGATCTGTCGATTTTTTCTCTCGGGTTTTTATTGTTTAATCAAGAACACGTAAATAATTTTAAACAAGCTTGGTTAATTACAACAGTAACAGTGAGAAGTTGAAAGCCAAACTGGATTTTTTACATACAAGGTGTACCAAATCTGCGGAAGGGAAATCTTTAACGTAAGAAAATAAGATTAAAGAAAAGGTTTGTTCTTGGGGGGAGGGGGGTGAAAGAATTTTCCAACACAGGACTTTGAAATTGAAATCGTTCGACCACGAAAAAGCAGGAAGAAGAGATCTATCGATTTTTCTTTGGTGTTTATTGTTAAATCAGGAACACGTAAATAAGTTTGAAGAAGCTTACTTTTTCTCTCGCTGAGAAGTGAAAAATTTATCTTCCAGTGGCAAAAGTTACAACCGCGTAAAAAAACATGAAAATAGCCTATTTTGATTGACGAAAATGTATGAATTGCTATTAAGCATCACCAAGAACAAAAACTTCGACTAGAAGAAAAACAAATGGAATATCAGAAGAAAATGGAAATAGAAAAGTTTCGTCTAGAAGAGAAATTTCAAGAAAAAAAGAGAAATTAAAATAAAAACAATTGCAGACAATGAGAAAAAATTGAGGAAATGTTTCTTTATACCCAACACGAACAGACAAAATTATACGAATTATCGAATTGGAATCAAAATGTTGAAGATGAAAATGTATTTTTACAAAACGTTATTTGGAGCGCTATCAATAATTTACTTACGCCCCTGAAAACGAAATTACATTTGCTTCGTATTTTAGACGATACGAAGATCTTTATAATACAGACTGTGCAAATTGAACCGATTTGAAAAAGTTCGTCCACTATTAAGAAAGTTGCGTACAGTTGAACAAATTTGTCAATTATATATTGCCACAAAAAAACAACCTTACAGTTGTTGAAGCGGTACAATTATTAACTAAATTGTTTAGCCTCAAAACGTCTCTTTTTTCAGAAACGGTGGAAAGGTATGAATCTCACAAGGGAAGAATACGAAGACTACACTACTTTCGTTAACGTAGTTAACAAACACTGCAACGATTTCAAATTGTCGGAGTTGAACCCTAACAATTTTTAATGTCTAATCTTCACACAAGGTTAAGTATCAAATACTGATGCAGAAATAAGGCAAACTAGAGAATGAACATGGTTTAACGCTTCAACATATTGCAGAAGATTGCCAACGTTTTATTAGTGTTCTCCAAGATTCAAGAGACATTGAGCAAAGTGGAATGTCACATATCAGAAAAATACGTAACAAAAACAAAATTAATTCACCAACTAAATTTGATCAACCAAAGAATAATATTTTGCCTCTTAAACCGTGTTTTGGTTGCGGGCAAGTGCAATGGTACAACGATTGTCCATATAAAATGAAAGAGTGCTTAAATTGCGGTCGTATGGATTACAAAAGTATGCCCTGAAGAGTCAAAACTAAAATAAAAAAGCTTTATTAAAATTGCAAAAAGTGACGAAGCTGAAAATATCAAGAAATTTGTGCAAGTAAAATTATTAAATAAAAATATGAAGTTACAACATGAGTCAGGTTCAGATCTGTCAATAATAAATCTTCAAACCCAGAAAAAGATTGGAAAACAAATTTTGATGAGAACAAGCAAAATAACTAAAAGCATCACTGGTGAATAACTAAAATTTGAAGACGAGCTAATCTCTAACGTTACATTAAAAGAAAATACTTTGAAGTTAAGAATGTTTGTAATGAACAACTCAAACAATCTCTTATGCACGGACTGGATAGAAACATTTCAACTCTTTCTGTGAAAATATTAAAACTTTAAATGCCGAAGCAGAGAGACTAAAAAAGAATTAAAAAAACCCTTTGCGAACGAAAACGTCCGCAAAGGGTTTTTCTGGTGGACTGGGAAGATGTTAAACAATGACTGCCAAATTTGGATAAAAACTAAATATTTAACCAGTTTTTAAAAAGAAAAGAAATGTCCCATTCGCATCATTAAATCAGATTGAGGAGGAATTAAACAGACTCGAAGAAATGGGAGTACTATTGAAAGTAGAGTACACCAAGTGAACTTTGCTTACAGTCTACGTAAAAAATAAAGAGATCTGTATTTGTACAAATTTCTACACATGAGGGATCCATACACTAAAGGATGACCACTACCCTCTGCTTAGTTCAGAAGAGATTTTCACTAAAATCAATGAAGGAAAAGTTTTTTCAAAGGTTGATTTTAGTGATGTTTATCTACAAATACTTGTGGACGAGGAGTGCTCAAAGCTACTTTGTATAACTACCCATAGGGATTTATACAAATTTGAACAGTTACCATTTTTCAACAAGTAATGAACACATGTCTTAGCGGACTTGAATTTGCGACAGTCTACCTACATGACATTCTAGTGATCAGTAAAATCATCGAGCAACACAAATCACATGTACAAAGTATTTAAGAAAATCCAGGACTATGGATTTAAATTGAAGGAGGGAAAATGCGATTTTTTCATGGGAAAAATAAAATATCTTGGTCAAACTATAGACAAAGATGATAGAAGACCAGACCCAGAGTAAGCTAATGCGATAAAAATTATGTCGGCTCCGGAAAGCGTATCGTCACTCCAAAGTTTTTTTGGTTTATCAAATTATTATAATGCGTTTATTTCAAACATGCACAATTTGCGACCTCTTTTTAATGAGCTATTAAAAAAGAAAAAGATTGGGTCTGGACGACAGAATGCCAAAAAGCATTTGAAAAAATAAAATACATCTTCAGAACAGAATTATTTTTGATGCACTACAATCCAGATCTCGAAATCATTGTGGCTGTTTATGCTATTTCGTACGACATTGGAGCCTGCATGTTACACAAAATAGAAGACGGGTCGTTAAAACCTATCGCCCACGTGTCTTGTATGTTACTACCTGCACAAAAAAGTTATTCACAAATCGAGAAAGAAGCATTGAGTATTAGTTTTGCAGTCACCTAATTCTATCGATTTGTTCATGGAAGACATTTTGTGTTAATAACCGACGATGGGCCACTGCTAACGATTTATGGGCCCAAAATGGGATTAACAACTCATACTGCAAAGATTGGAGACCATTCTCCTCAATTACAATTATAAAATGGAGTATCAGCCAACGGCAAACATTAGGGAGCTTCCGGTAACATTCAAAGAAATAAAAGAAAAGGCGTTAGGAAACGATTTTTTAAAAAGCATAAAAAAGTAAAGGAAAAGAAAAACACCGACAAATCCTGGAAGTGTATTCAATCTGTGATGAAGTACGGCAATCGAGTCGTTATTTCTGCAGCATTACAGAAAAGAATACGAATAGAATGTCATGTCGGCCACCCTGGCATTTCAAGAATGAAAAGTCTCATGAGAAGCTATGGACAAAGACATTGAAAATGCGGTGAAACTATGCAAAGGTTGTGCTTTGGTAGCGAAGACACCTCCTATAAAGTTCAGAGCCTGGCAGAAAACTGACCGACCGTAGTCTAGGATCCACATAGATTTTGCTGGCCCACTGGATGGTTTCTATTACCTAATAGTAGTGGATAGTATAAAATGAAATAAATAAAAAACAACCACGGAAGTAACAATTAGTTTTTTACATGAATTGTTCGCCCGATTGACTGTATTGTATCAGACAACGGAATGCAATTCACGTCTATTCTGTTTAACATTTGTAGTGGAGCATATCACGATCACGCCGTACCATGTGAGAAGCAATGTTCAGGCAAAACAGTTCGTGGATACGTTCAAAAGAGCGCTTAAGAAAGAGATGGGTACACCTAACGAAAATGGCATTCGATATTTTTGCAGGTATATAGGATGACCCCAAATAACAATATTCCATCTACCATGACGCCAATGTTTGCAAAGAAGATTAAAACAGTGTTTGATAGATTGTTGCCAACCCATACGAAATCAGGGTGTGAAAAAATGTCAGGACGAGACGCTTCAGAGTTGGAGAAAAGTTTTCTTTTGGATGTTCAAAAACAATAAATCCTACTGGGAAAGCAGGGAAAGTGGATAAACGAATTGGGAGCATGATTTACATGGTAAAGGGACCCAAGTTTATTTACAAAAGACTATGAACCAGATGAGGAAACGATAGTCAGATGTTGTCGAGAATAATACTCCAGATGACGAACTCATGGATGTCGTGTTCAACACATTTGAGATATCAATCCTACAAACAGGTTCTGAACAGCAAAGATAAAAAGAAAATGTAAGATTACGAACTTGATTGTAATACAACCGAAAAGGGAAAAGTTTAACTCCATACAAAGCAAGGCTAAAAAAAGTGGGTGTTATCGTGTTATGGTGATCTACATTATTTTGCGACTATATGGACTCTTCTAGACATTATATATAAAGAAGCCTACGACAAAGGACTAGCAGTTTTTCTGTAATATTTTTAGTACTCTTCTGTCTTTCTAGTGCTATTCTGTACTTCTGTAAATACACACTCTTGTAAATATACCACCATGTTGTCTTATTAATTATCGGTCCTTTAAGGTCAGAAGAGGACCAATGAAAAAAAAAGAATACTACATATGTTTAGTAAAAACACATTAAACGAACCCATAGGTAAACAAGTTCGGTAAATGAGGAAGTGAGCACTGAAATATCCTACTAACAAAATTGTCTTCTTTTTTATTGAAAAAGTTATATTATAAAACCAAAGTCAGTAAGAAAATTTTAAAACTGAAACTGAAACATTCTAAATGAAGTAGAAACACGCAAACTTAACATTTTTCATAGCAAAAATAACAAAAAAAAACTCAATTCATCTAAACGAAAAGTAAAAAGTGAAGAACTCTTTTATGTACTCGAGAGGAAATTAAAAAAAAGAATTGAAATCACACGGCATAAAATATGTGAAAAAAATATCAATAAAAAGAAATGAACAAATAATAGAAACGAACATTTATATAATTAATAAGAACATAAGTGAGTCGTCCGTCGTGTATGACAATGTAAGAATGTGTCCAAGTCTTATCTGGCCCTTAGGTCTCCATATTGTATGAAGCATTCCCGCAGTTTTGCCATGGAAACGTTGATAACCTAAAAACTATTTATCTGATCAGGCTGACATTTTGAACAGTGGTTACTATTAGCAAAAGGCATCAGGTCCTTACATCAAATTTAGAAAAATCGGAAGTTGAAATTCCGTTAAAATCTCGATCATAACAGAAGTTTTCAAGGTCAAGATCATATAAGATGCGGGACTTTATTGGCTACAATATGGGTCAAGTAGCAAGTTTACGCTGAACAGAATTAATTTTAAAATGTTTAGCCATAATAACATAGTTATCGCCAAAAGTGTAACTTTCGCCCTTTCTGTAACCATAACATTTGACCTAGATATCCCCTAATTAAATCAGTTCTAGGTTAAATCATGACCGATAGTTTGACCAAGTTCGGCTGTACACAAACAAACATTGATACAAACTTGACTGAAAACATAACCTCTTCCGGTATCTAGGGACCTCTACAGTGAAAGATTTGTGTGTATTTACCTTTAAGGGGGCACAAATGCAGAGAGTTCATCCGAGCTTATCCTGTGGAAGTACTTGCAAAACAAGCACAGGGATGCAACACTGCAGTGATGCGAAAAGGGCTGGAGCTTGGCAGCCAGTTCGAGATCTATTAGGTTAGAAATTGTACTGTGCATCCTGTAATGGTCCACTGGTTGGATCAATTAATATAGCTGCCAAATATCCCTTTCATTAAACGACAATATTGATGAACATGAACTGAAGAAGTTAGTTGTCCAAACAATCAAACTATTCATCTATTAATGGATTTTAATAGTCACAAAATTTTATGTAGGTGCAAAGATACAAACAAAAAAGGGGTAAAACTTTGGGAAGCATCATTAATGGAAACAATCTATATCTACTTAATATATCTACTTAATATTGATGTACAAACATATCTAAACTAGTTCAGGGGACTTCTGCTATTAGTCACCAGTAGAGTGTTACCGCTGTCGACCAACGGAAGAGTCTATCAGGCATGTGTGCGCAGTGTGATGATGTATGGAAGTAAAACCCGACCAGCAAGGGTTGAGGAAATATGTTGAATAGAGAGAAATGATATGAGAATGATACGATTGACGTGTAATGTGAGTCTTAAAGACATGCTTAGTTCTGATGACCTCATAGGAAGATTAAATCTGGACAGTATAGAGAGAAGTGTGTAAAGCAAGAGACTTCGATGGTGTGGCCATGTTGAAAGAATTGGTGAGAGTTCTTGGGTTAGTAGATGTAGAACAGTTAAGGTAGCAGGTCCAGTTTACAGGAGAAGGACAAGAAAAACATGGGATGAAATGATAAAAATGGACTTGAGAGTAAGAGGGATAAATAAAGATCTGGCTAGAGATAGGTTAGTTTGGATCTCAATTATTTAAAGCCGTCTGACGAATGCCAACGCGTAAAATGAACATTAAAGCGATGATGATGATGATGCTGATGATGATGATGCTGCTGATGCTGATGCTGATGATGCTGATGCTGATGCTGATGATGATGATGATGATGATGATGATGATGATGATGCTGATGATGCCGATGCTGATGCTGATGCTGATGATGATGATGATGCTGATGCTGCTGATGATGATGATGCTGATGTTGCTGCTGCTGCTGCTGCTGCTGCTGATGATGATGATGATGATGATGATGCTGATGCTGATGATGATGATGATGATGATGCTGATGATGCTGATGCTGATGCTGATGCTGATGCTGATGATGATGATGATGCTGATGCTGCTGCTGCTGATGATGCTGATGCTGCTGCTGCTGCTGCTGCTGCTGCTGCTGATGATGATGCTGATGCTGATGATGATGATGATGATGATGATGCTGATGATGCCGATGCTGATGCTGATGCTGATGATGATGATGATGCTGATGCTGCTGCTGATGATGATGCTGCTGCTGCTGCTGCTGCTGATGATGATGATGATGATGATATACACCTGTTATTGATTTAACCATGCGACCTCACTATTATATTGCATCATGATACTTGAGACAGCGATCACTTTCCAATTCTCTCGAATAACACAGAACATAAAAAGCCACTCTGTTGGGAGTTAGACAAACTAACTCGGAAATGTTCAAAGAAAATGCAGAGAAAAATGAATAGATAATCGAATCGACGACTAACCCTAACCCTAACCCTAACCCTATCCCTAACCCTAACCCTAACCCTAACCCTAACCCTAGACATGCAGCAGCGTCAACAGAGGAGCATAAGCAATCAAAATATGCCGGTCTTCTCAACAGATTTCTATTCCAACCGATCGCCGTGTAGACAAGTAGAGCGATAGGCCTTGCCATGCGGGACCTACTAAACAGTCTTAGTCTTTGAACTGTATAATTTATATATAAAACAACGACATTTATTTACAACTTGTTTTAATTTCTTTTTTAAGATTAAAAAATATGAGTATTTTGACGGTTTAAAAAGGTTACTATTTAACTGTAGCAATCTTTTTTAATTTTCATGATAATTTTGTTTTTATCTTAAATATCTCTATTTAAATAAAGTTAGATATGTGTATATGTTTATATATTTGTATGTACAGGATTTTCTCTTAACCTAATTAACCTCTAATTATGAATTTTGGAATACAACTGATAAGCATAAGGAACCGTAATGTAGTCTATATTTAGTTTAGTTTAATTTTATTCAAAGGAGGTAAAAAGGGGGTGGAAACCCTTTATGAAAATTCACGTAACTCCGATTTTTGTGAAATTTTAATAATAAGTAATAGACATCAATTGATAAACATTCCCCTAAATTTCAGTTTCTTTGAAGATTTTAGAGCGTTTTTAGGGGACATAACATTGGCACAACTTCTTATTTAAAAATTCAAACATTTGCACTGAATTTTATCCATAATCATTAGACACCAATTGAGTAAGATTCCCTGGATTTCAATTTCTTTTTAAGACCACTTAAGCTTAAGTTTTAAATTGTAGACATTTTCTAGAATAAAAATCATGTAATGTATTTTGATTAAAATTGGCATGATGATTCTAGACATAAAGTTTAATATATTGATTTTAATCTTCGAAAGTTGGTGAAAAACCGTTCTGTTCGATGAATTAATTTTACCCGTCCTGGGATGGGTATTGTCCTACTTCAAATAAAACGAAGAAATAGTTCTTTAAAAAATATTTACTTATTGTTTTGTACTTAAAGATTTGAAGAAACTGATAATCAAAAGATATTTAAAAGTTTGAAATTTTAAAATTCTTTGAATTTTTAAATTTTTTGAAGTTACTCTAAAGTTATAAGTCACCAGTATCTTTCTTTCTTCCCTCTCACTCGCTCTCTTTTTCTCTTCCTTTCTTCCTTTCTCTCTTACTCTCTTTCTCCCCCTCCCTGTTTCTACCTAAGGCTACCCTCCCCTCCTTGCATTAAAGATGTTGATGAAGTTATGGCAATATTATGTCTGAGATAAATGCACTGTGTAAGACATGAAGCATGTTTTCATCAATACGCTGCTCTTCAGAAACACAAATAAAACATGTATAAAAATGTGATATCAAGAAAAAATTTCAAGAAAACAACAGAAAGCTGTTAACACTCACGGTTAATAGTATGAGAAAATTTAAATCAAACCACCATTATGAATTCATCGTACAGAGCTACACTTTTTAAATAATCATATATATCAGTATAATTAATAAAAATTAAAATATTAATAAATAAATGGCATCTCTCCCACTGCTATTATCTCAGTTGTCTACAACTGAGATAAGACGACAGTTACTCGGGTCTCAGTTACACACACACACATATATATATATATGATGGACTCTCCCGTCGATTTCGACGTATGAGTGCCCTGCCTGGGGCTGCCCGCGCGTGAATTTGTAATTGCAAGGGTTGTGCAATCCCCAACAACTGCTCTCCTAAGTCGGCATTGCTTGATTCCAATGGCAAGTAGTAGTACAAGACGACTGGAAACAATGCCGAGATAAGCAGAGAGCACATACAGCACTTCGTATTCCTAAATGGTCACCCATTTAGTACTGGCCAGGCTCGACGCCGCTTAACTTTGGTGATCTAACGGGAACCGATGTGTCAACGTGATTGTGCCGCATATATATATATATATATATATATATATATATATATATATATATGTTATTATTACAATAAATATTTTTTAATTAATTAATCCACATACACATATGTTTCGTCTTAATAAGATTCGTTAGTGCTGATGAATAAGGCTCTGAGTTCGAACGTTGAACTAAAGTCACCTTTGACTTCTATCCAACGTTTTTGCCCTCCTCGGTCACTGATATAGCCTTACGAATTTGGAAAGATAATAATCCTATTTAAGATACAAGCAGTGTTCAAACTTTCCTTTTATTTTTTAGAATCTCATATTTTTCCAACAGACCCCCCTACACACACACACATATATATATATATATATTTATTTATTTATTTATTTATTTATTTTGGTACAGAAAAATTAGTACAACATTCGTATCGTCGGTTTCAAGCACAGAAGGACTTAGCCATCCGGCTCTCTTCAGCTCCTGTTGTCATCTGTTTCGGAAATGTGAAGTCACGTGTCACTCTCGTTTGGACGCGTTATTTGCTTAGAGTGTTATGTATGTTTGTTTAAATTTAGTGTAAGGAAGGTGTAATAAGGTTTGAAAAAAAGTGTGTGTGTGAAAAGGAACAGTTGAGATTTAAACCGGAGAAGATTTAAAGAAATATAAAAAAATAACAAAATATTTCTATATAAATCTCGTGAGCCAATATTTATGAGTATCGTATAATTGGCCGTTACTGTTTTGGGGTTTAATGCTGTGTCTTCTAAAGGAATTAGGGAGAGAAAATTGGTTTAAGGATCATACTTATGAAGAGATAAAAAGGTTAAAGGCACAACATTAAATTCAAATTTAAATCCTGGATTAAAGGACTTTAAATCAATCCCAAAGGAATTTAAATAAAGATATCATCCTGGCGGTCTGCAGGGTTTTTGAATGATTTGTATTCAGGATTTAACATTATAAACCAAGGTATAGTGAATGCTTATGGGGGGTGATAAAATTGGTATGCTGATTAAAACTGGTTTAGAGATAAGAGTAAGGATTGGGTCGGCAAGATTGGATCTGTTTGGGAGATATGGGAGATTAGTATTATGACCGAGAAATGGTGGGGATTTATGAGAGTAATAATAATGTGAAATGGGGTGTTACCCTCTTAATGACTGGAGGAATATTTTTGGGAATGTTATAACTATTGCTCTTGAAAAGTAGTGTAAATATGAGTTGATTAAGGTATTTGTTCGTATTTTTTAATTTTATTTATATTTATGAGGGGTGATAGTTGGGAGCATTTTCCGGAGTGGAAGTATGTATTTAATGGGGCAATTATAAGGTTATGTATTTGGCAGAGGGGGTGTAGCTAGGCTTTTATGTGTATCGGTAAGTCCAGTTTATGAGTAGTGCTTGTATATACATAGGAACTTAGCTTGACGATTCCTTGCGGGGAAGAAACATGGACGTCTGTGTATAACTTAAATGCCATAGATATATTTTCATACTATATATATATATATATATATATATATATATATATATATAAATAGACATCATTTTCAAAATATACCCATATACACATGTGTTTCATGCCAAACCTGCAATCATCAGTATGGGAGGAGACAATCCCTGCCAGTCACACAGTTCGAACCCTGATATAAAAGTCATGTTTGACTCAGTAGACGAGGTGTGTACCAATGCTCCAACGAGCATTGTCTAAAAAGGAGAAGTAAATTAACATCTAAATAGATAACACGGTGGCCATCCAGCAAGCAGTTGAAAGAATATAATAGGCGGGGCCCAGCGTTATGCATTATGCAGAATGACGGCTTGTTGTCAACTTAACTTAAAGTCTTGCAAGAGCTTTCAATAATTAGTTATAAATAAACATTATTTTCAATATATATATATATATATATATATATATATATATATATATATATATATATATGTAGTTATCCACAGACACGTGTTTTATTGTCTCCGTGACTCATTAGTGTGGCTAGTCCTAGCGATATATGTAACAGAGACCCAAGTGACTGTCGTCTAACGCTCTACCACTGAGCTAGTAACAGTGGGAGAGATGTATTGCATTATAAATGTTGCCATTTATTTATTAATATTTTAATTTTTATTTACGATACTGATAATTGAATGTATTCAATTAATTTTACAGGAAAGCATTACCTTGATGCTAGATGATAACATTATTCCCTGCACCAGAGTAATACTCCCATATATATATATATATATATATATATATATATATATATATATATATATATATATATATATATATATATATATATATATATATATATATATAATTCGCTTGTTACAAATATCCAAGGGGTATAAATCCAAAGGAAGTTTAAACCGGGTTCATGAGAGTGCTCAATAAAAATTCAGAGCAAAGTATATTTAGTTGATGATTTATTCCATTTGCTACAAAATATATTCTGTTTCATTAACGCTTAAAATAAGCATCAATTCATCAGGCATCTTGGAACCATACTGCTCAGATTTGTATAATTTAACAACAACAGGAAATTGGGGGTGGAGACGGGGTTCGCGTATAGCAAGGAAAGGAAGGGAGGTGGGGGGAGATTCAAACAGGTGATATTTTAAGAAATTGGGTTGGTGGTATTTAGTGTCTGGGTCATTGTGACATTAATTTTATCTGGGGCAGAGAGTGAGGTGGGTTTGAAATTATTCTATATAATAAGAATAAAAATAGTAAAGAAAACAAAATTACGAAAGTAAAAACAGAAATGAAAATATTGTCGCATATCTTTGGTGGTTATCGTATAAGAAATGTTTTATAATTTTATTTAATTTCTGTATTAGGTAGTCGTCATTATCCAATAATATTACTAGTTATGACTCCTATAACTATATTAACATCAGTAATAATTTGCGTTGTGATAATATTTGTTAATTGTAGTTATAGTATACCAATAATAAGATAAGTAGTGATACTACCCTTAGTATTAATAATAAAAAATAATAATAATAATAATAATAATAATAATAATAATAATAATAATAATAATAATAATAATAATAATAGTAATAACCCCTCACCTCGCAAGGTCAATGTACATAATAAGTATAAGGATGGTGGTAAGCTTTTATAGTTCCACTATTAATAAAAACTGAATATCAGTCGATAACTAAAAGATCAAGGTGGTGATCAGATTTTGGTATCTCAAAGGATTATTCAATTGAAATTGGGTTAATCTAAATGATATCAGAGTTTACAGCTATCACGGTTATGAGTTTCAGTGGGAGATAATTGTGGTAGGATTATTTCATGGTGGTGGTATGACAGAGAGGTTTAAGGGGATGAGGTTTATAGGTAATACTAAGGGATTTGATGTTATTAATGGTTCAGTAGGGTGGTTATATATCTATAGATTCACCGAGACTAGCTGGGGGTGGGGTTGGGTTATAAATTTGGATGGGTGGGTAAGGGGTCGTAATATGTTTTGAGGTAGTGTGTAGTGGGGAGGGGTGAGGTAGATGTGTAGGGAGGTATCTAGGAGAAAGAAATGTAATGATTCAATTTTATATGTGAGAGGTTGGTGAAGGGTTAAGGTGGGGTATGGGGGTTGCTAAGGGGGTAGAGTCTGCTATGCTTACAGTTAATAGATGTCTCTTGTTTTCTATTTAGGAGTTTATTTCTGTCTTTGAAACGGATAATTTCGAGTTTTTCATTTAGACATAATCTACATGGTGAGTTCATTGATTTGCAGGTGCTAGATTTTTTTAAGGATTTTCCACTTTATTACAGGAGTCTCATTTTTTGTTTTTATTTTGTGGTATTGTAGTGATAGTCCAGTTTGGCCAGGGTGGTTAGGGTTGTTGAAGGAGAGGTTATGGTTGTAGAATATATATATATATATATATATATATATATATATATATATATATATATATATATATATATATAATTATTAATGACAATATATGTATTAACATATGCTATCAGTGCCCTTTTACTTTGCAGTCTCCTTAAAAGATTCAGCTCGATGATTGTCAATTAGTAACAACAGAGCAAATATAATCTTTGTTCATTTTTCTGATTATTTTGTAATTTTGCAGAGACGATAGTGACATAAAAATGTTGTTTGGCACAAGACAAATGAAACGGACCGTAAAAAATATATCTCACAGAAATGCTATTTTTTTTGGGAAATGTGAAAAAATAAAAATAATAAAATAAAAACATGGTTATTGGAATATAATATGAACCTGACTTATATATATATATATATATATATATATATATATATATATATATATATATATATGTAGATAAAAAACAAATATTTATAATTATTTATCACCCCAAAATCTAGGCTGGGCTCTGTATTTAGTAGTATTAACATAGCTGTTATCGTGGCTTCAATGCATGTTCCTTTCAGTTTACGAACACTTTGACGACGGCTGCCTTTAAATAGGATTAATCTCTCACTGATTTACTGAGTTGTTGATAATGACTGTGTTGGCTGAAACGTCACAATTAGAGTTGTAAACATGACTCGTGTTCAGGGGTTCGAGTCTGGCGACCGGTATGAATAATTCTTCTTTACACTGACGATTCCCGAAAGGATAAAACGTATATGTATGTAGAAATAAACAAATATTTATAATTATATATATATAATGTTACAGAAGTTCAGATCAACATAGTACCTTAGGTTTCATCCTGATAATACTCTGATCAATTTAAATGTTGGCAAGATATTATATTCCTATAAATATCTTTTAATGTAATAACATTGCTATAAGTATCTTATAAAAGGAAGGACAAACAAATACCGCCAGTGATTGGCGAGTGAAACAACTTGTATTGCATTGTCCCCTGTTTCTTCCTTTAATTCCATGTCGTCATTCATTTCTTTGTTGTGATCGTGTCGTTTCTTTAATTTTCTTGCTGTCAGCTTTTTCTCGACGTCGTGTTCCCTCGTCTCTGGTTAAGACCCTTTATTCGTAAACTTAGTTGTGTGATAGTAAGAAGAATTAAAAGAAGACAGAGTTTGGAAATAGAGGTTTATTGAGAGAAAAAGGTTAAATAATCACAAGTAACATTTACACTTAATTATGAAGGAGAGAGACAGTAATATTATCCTAAGTAACTATAGATAGATAGATAGATAGACAGATAAATAGATAGACTGATAGACAGGCAGACAGTTAACACCCATGGCCGTTGTTAATACATTTTGTTAGCGACCGTCCGCGTCAACGTCCACAACTAGGTCACATTTCAAATCTTACCGTTCTTCCTCACTTTGATCCCATATAACGTCACATCCATGGTCCCTTCTCCACATATCGTTCTGAGTCATGCCCTTGGTGTCAGATCACTCCAGAATACACTCTGAGAACTTATTTATTGTGACCGCACTCATTGACCTGTGTTAAAATCTATGCTAGTAAATCCACCACCGATTATCCAACACTCGTTCTCTCCTCCTCTGAAAAACAATTCTAAGATTTTGTTCACTCTCATCCGCAAAGTTAGGCCAAAGCCCACTATCTCCATTCCAGGAACGAAATAGGGCCAATGATTTTTGTTATCATCATCCTAAGTTTTCACCTGGCCGGAATTTCTTGACATTTCTCTAGGATGTAAGTAAAATCTTCTTACGATCAGTGTCGGTGCCAAAGGCCATCCCATGTCATCTATCATATACGGAGCGAACTTCGCTCCAGTTTTACTGCAGAAATTTTTCCGAGTGACTTTCATCCCACGAAGGTCAACTACTACATAGTGCACGCCCCGAGTTCCATTGTCTCATAACAGCCTGGCCATTTGCTTTACGGAGTCTTTATCCACCGTTCTCAGGCATTCCTTATACACACAGACACCTTTTCCAACGCATCAATATATAACCGATTTTTTAAATCAATTCAACTTATACGTATTACATAGATATACAAGGGAAAAACAGAAACCATTCTTCTTATAATGCCTTCTTATATGGTCAGCCCATGAGTTTTATATAAGGTACTGCTTCTAAACAAAATTACCATATCTGACCACGTCAACACTCCCGGAATGATTTCCGAAAAACATCACGCCTTCACTTAAGTCCCAACCCTTTCTTTGCAGAGAAACGCCAACTCAGAACTCTACATAATTTACCCACCCCATGCCTAACTACACAGCAAAAGGTAAAAGGTTAGTTCCAACACCCACACCGGTACACATCAGATCATGAAAACAGGTCCACATCTTACTCTCATACTATTTAGAGCAGTGGTTCCCAACCTTTTTGATGCCCTGCACCCCTAAACTATTTTAATATGTTCTCGCACCCCTTACAGTACATGTAATGATTTATTTAAGAATAAATTTGAAAGAGACCGACGAAAATTTGTATAATCAATTTTTAATAATGTACTGTATGAACAAAAATGAAATATATGGAAACGAAAAATGCAACAAACTGCATCCAAACAATTTGTATTTTACGAAAAATTAAATTTTCATCAATGCATGATTTTTTAAAAAAGCTTAAGAATTCAATTTAAAATCCCCTTAAAATTTAATGACTCTTTTGTTCCTGTTTATTGCATAATATCTTTTTAAAAACTTGCATTTTGTTACTGATAGCAATTTGCATGTCTGCCTGTGCACTCAAGCGATTTCTAAGTTTGGTCTTGATTGACAAAAAATTACTGAATGCAGACTCGCACAAGTAAGTCGCCGTGAATGAGATGAGCATACTTAGTGCTTTTCACAAAGTCTTGGAAACATGTCTATTGCCAAGCACCAATATTGTTCCAGAGTTTTGCTTTCAAACTGCATTTCAAGAACACGATTTGTGCGCAATTTAATAAGATCGTCTTTCATCTTTTCATCATCCGGCATATAATCAATTTTCAACATCAGTTGTTTCGTGATTCAAAGTGGATCCTTTTTGCTTTCAATGATTCAACATCATGACTTGCAACCTCTGCTCCACCATGCCGGTTGTTGAAGTGTTCTTGCAACTTAGATGGCTTCAAATTTGCGTTTGAAAAGACATTACAAAATATGCATTGGGTTTTTTGCAGACTTTCTGTTGTTTCAATACAAGAAAAACCAAACTGCACGTAATTATCATTCCATTTCCTTTTCTTTGACATGATTAAGGATTAATTACCAATTTGAAAATTATAATCTGAAAAAATAGAGAGAAAGTTAATAAAAAAGAATAACAATGTAAAATACTATTAATTATTAATAATTAATACAATAACTGTTTATTGGAGACAAAAGAGAATTTAAATGATCATTGCACGAGCACAGAATGCACTGAAATATTGACAATGAATCAATTGAGAATGATAGTATTCTTAATACAAGACAAAAAATTGAAAAGTTATCTCGCACCTCCTGGAATGCTGTCTCGCACCCCCAAGGAGTGCGAGCACCCCTGGTTGGGAAACACTGATCTAGAGTTACATTAATACGATACCTTCCTTTATTCTGACCCCATCTATGAAATGCATTTGCCTTCCGACATGCACACTAAGACACTCCACATGTCATCTAACTCCCAACTCAGTTGATCCTGCAATTGAATTCTCAGAGCAGGCAGAGGCTCAAGCTATGTCTAGACTTACCGTCCCCATGATTCTATCTGCCAGTCAGCATCAAAATTCAAAGATGGGACCACAATTCACCACTTTATTCTAAAATCCACTCACACCAATCAGAGATATAACTATGTGGTATCTCGGAAGTCCAATTAATCCACAAAATGACTATGACCGTCTGTCAGTACACATCACATCCGCCTTTCCATATGTGGGTTAAATTCTCATTTTCTCTCCCAAGTCGCTATCCGCAACCAACCCCCTCTTAGGCTTCTATACTGGCTGGACTTAGAGTATCTCTTTTAGCTCCTTTGAGACCCCTCATATTACGGAGCGCATCGCAAGAATTCTCACAAAATAAACCCATCAGTAGAATTTCCGTAAATCTCGATTAACCTAAAAAACAATTCTTTCAGGACCGTGAAAAATAAATTGCCGCCCAAGAAACAAAATACATCTCACTTGTAACATCGTGACCTAAATTAATTATTCGGCTGGCCACGATTTTAAACACTCAATTAATTTGACTTAAGCTGTTTTTTTTTTCAAAAAATTATTTAAAAAAAACAACTCTGTTTCTCTCCTTAGTCTAAAATACAACAACATCCAAAATATCAGTGCAATATTTGAAATCAGTTAACAAATATACAACGAGTAAACCTCTATCTGGATTCACACAAAAGAATTAAAAAAAAAATTCTTTCAACAAAGCTGACAAAATAAATAAGCAACAAGGAAAAAGGGGAACAAATTCTCAACAGAATGAAAAGTTGGTAAAAGTTAAAAAATTATTCAGTTTTTTTTCTTTTAAATATGGACAAAAAATACCATTGCACAATTCTTTTCTTTTTTATTTCCTTCCTCTTTTTTCCTTAAACATACACAAAAATGTTTCTCATTCTTTCTCTTTCTTTTTTATTTTTAAACTCGTTCACAACTTTTTTCATTCTATCATTCTTAATACAAAGGAAATCACAATTACTAAAAAAGATCATTATTTCCTTTATTCCGCTTTTATTTATTTACTTTTTTACAGCAGTCGCGCAGAGAATACAAAATAAAACAAATCAGTCACCCACTCACTCTCTGTTATCTGTATTTTTCTCTTCACACAGTATTACATCTCCAGTCTTACATAACAATATGACGAGAAGTTGCTGCTTCAACGGCACATTATCCCGTTATGAACAATGATTTTCCCTTGTGAGTACGTGTGTGTACGTATGTGTGTGTGTCTGTGCAAGCGATCATACTGTTCTTTTTCTTTCTTTTCTTTTTTTAAGTCCCTACATAAATCAATTTAAGAGTCACTCGCTTTACTACGTTTTATCATCCTTTTTTCCTCTTTTTCATTCTTTTCTTTTTCTCTTCAGTTCATTTTTTAATAAGTTCAATCAATAACTCTACTTCTAACAGTTAAAAAATGCTCATTTTTAATAGTTCAACTTCCAATAAAATTTAAATTCCAAAAGTCTCTCGTCCATTTCTTCGTTATGATTCTTATTAATAGTGCAATTAAATAACAATTCATAAGACTTTAAAATCAACTTACTTATTTGTTGTTTCTTGTATTTCTCTCCCTTTCTCCACCTCTTCTCTGTCATGTCCTCGTTCCATGATCCTTTTTCTTTTTACTTTTTCTTTCAGACTGACACGTTGACTCGTGGTGCCCGGTTCTAAAACGCCCGATATCGAAGGCAGTGGCCGACACTCATACAAATTACATATATGTTGCATTGCCCATTTGTTTCTTTCTTCCTCGAATCCCATGTCGTCTTTCATTTCTTCGTCGGGACCCAGCTGTAGTTTCGTCGCTTTCCAAATCTTCTTCTTATCAGCTTCTTCTTGCCGTCATGTTCCCTCGTGTTCCATGTCATCTGTTCGTATAACTTCTCGAGTGATAGTAAGAAGAATAAAAGTAAGACAGAGTTTGTAAATGGAGGTTTATTGATAGAAAAACATTGAATCATCACAAGTAACATTTACACTTAATTATGAAGGGGAGAGACAGTAATATTAATCTAAGTTAGATAGATAGATAACTTGATAGAAAGACAGATGGACAGACTGACAGATGGATAGACTGATAGACAGATGGACAGATCAGCGCCCATGGCCATGTACGATTCTCAAGAGTTTTGTCATTATTAAGACATTTTGTCAACAGTTGTTTGCTTTGAGCTCCTAAACCGGTCTGATTCAAAATCTTACCGTTGCTTCTCGATGACGTCACATCCATGGACCCTTCTCCGCATATCGTTCTGAGTCATACCCTTTCTTGATCCTACCGTCAAATCTCACGGGCAAGGTCATTGTGACCGTACTCGTTCACCTGTGCTAAAATCTCTACTAGTGAATCTACACACCCATTATTCAACAGTAGCAGTTACATTTTGTAATGAACTATTTTCTTGTGATGTAAGCAAATAAACCTATGCTGAGTGATTTGCATATTGACTAATGAAATCGCTTCGTGTAGGGATACATTTCCATTGGATTACTTGTTCTGTGTTCCCACAAAAAGTTAGTTAGAGATTTAACACAGTGAGGAAGATGATATGCAACTTATTCGAACGTTTGATGTCAAACCTTTTCGTTACAATTATTTCGTTGTATTTAACTCTTTTCCAGTCCTGCCAAAATAAAGGTTTTGTTATGTAACCCCAAAATATTCCTTCTGCGATTTCTATTTCTTTCCAGAAAGTCTTCCTTCGAACGCTTACAGAGATGGAGTCAGCTGAATCTTATTCACTTCTGGAAATCTAGCTTATGTTGGTTCTTTTCAAGATGGTCTTTCCAATCGACAATACCACGACATAACAAACTCATTCGCTTCTTTTGAGAAGATATCACCTTTTTATCACAGCAGACAAAACACACAAAAAAATGACGTCATATGAATGTTCTGTGCATGATATAATGAACGAAATTTATCTAGTCAGCAGTTGTGCCTAATACATATACTCCTGTTCCGTGCTACCGGTCATACTGTTATTTTCGTCCCCTGTAAAAGTTCTTCCTACTGGCGATTGTCTCTTGTATTCTCTTGTTCCGTGCTATCAAAGATACTGCAATTTTCGTCCCTCATTTACGTTGTACCTGTTGTTCCTTTCTCGTTCTGGTCCGTTTCTGGAGATCTAAAAGTCCCTGATTCGTTCCTGCGTTGAAGTTCCAGATTTCACAAACTTTTATTGTCTCGCTGTAAACGTATTTTATTAACAGACAAAAATTTAAAAAAATCTTTTTAAGCTTTTCAAATGATTTATTTTGACCTCTGATGCAAAGATCAGTTTGTTAGTTTTGACTTCTTTGACTGTTCAAAAAGTAATATTAACTATTCCTTATCGTCAGCTTCATGAATCTTTAAGCAACAATGTAAAATGGAAAAAATGCAATTTCATCCAAAGCATTAAAATTTAAAGTTTTGATTACAATATATCTTTTTTAAGAAGAACTAATTCTATCTTTAATTAATCAGGGTGTATAGCTGTAAATCCTCTAAAAAATAACTAAAATTATTCCCAAATAGTTCCTTGTGACTCTAAATTACGTTCTATACTGTCTGTCAAGTCTAAATGTGTGT
Organism: Sepiola atlantica; assembly: GCA_963556195.1. NCBI lineage: Eukaryota > Metazoa > Mollusca > Cephalopoda > Sepiida > Sepiolidae > Sepiola > Sepiola atlantica. Next base: position 168,115,114 of record OY744518.1, read on the forward strand.
GTATTTAACTTTCTGCCTTCAAATGTGTTTTTAGGCTTCCATGCTTTAAGAGAAGAAACAAAAAAAATAATAAAATATGGCAGCCATCTTGAAAATAAAAGCCATTTTGTGATGCTCGTCTTTACACTTCTAGATGCAACCGATAGCTATATGAGCCTGCCAGACCTTATATGCAGGAAGTGTTGAACCAACTTGCTAAATGAAGGCATCCTCAAAATGGGATCCTTGTCTATAAAATGACAATAAAAAAGTTGTATATTCAGTTTCGTAAAGGTATATCCGGAAATGAAGGGGATTTTATTGTCACAATGCTTGTATTCATTATGCATGCACACATCATAATTTGTTGAATCAAGTTCTGTCGTCCGAAGTAAGCAATATATTGTTAGTTATATTTTGCATATTGTCAATCATTTTCTCTCTCCTTTTCTCTCTCTCTCTCTCTCTCTCTCTCTCTCTCTATTTCTCCCAACTGTTCTCTCCTAATATGCACACATCTTCCGGTCTATCAAATTTACACACATGGAAACACACACAGCGACAGCTGAAACAAATGTGTACTCAATTTCTTCTTCTACACAAAAGCAACTCTTTCACTCAGGTAGGTTGCTTGGACACTTTGACTTCTCATTCTTCATGAACTCTATCTGTCATTGTCTTAACAAGTTGTTGAATAAAACTAATTAATTTTGTATGGATAGACTTTGTCATTTTTTCATTTGTTTAATGTCCTATCCTCTTCATTATTAAAAGATTTTTTTTATATACTTTTGTTCACCCCAAACAAAGCATATTGCCACTGAGATGTAAAGGGCTGCTGTGAATTAGGGGACATATTTATAAGGGTATCCACAGGGAGGGAATTCTAAATGCAAGCAGTTTGAAGAATAAGCTATTTGAGTAGAAAGCTTTCCGGTATCTAAGGACCTCTACAGTGAAGGGGCATGGTTTAGCTGATGGTCGGGAGTATTTATGTCAAGGGGCAAGTTCATTGGAGCACATTCTATTGAAATACTTGTAAAACAAGCACAGGGATGCAACATTGTGGCAATGAGACAGGGGTTGGAGCTTGGTAGACGGTGTGGGACCTATTAGATTAGAGACTCTTTTTTGGACCCTGTCTAAAAAGAGAAAACTAGTGGTTGGTGCACCAGCCTAGATGTGACAACAATACTCCACGCATGGGCAAATGGTGACTTTGTAGAGATGTAATATACTGGCAGGTGTGAGAAGTTTTCTAGCATGGCAGAGGAAACCCAGGTTCCTTGCAGCAGACTTGGCAGTATCTTCTATGTATTTGTTCCAATTCATGTTACCTGTGAATGTTAGTCTGAGGAGTTTGCATGTTGGACTCTCCGGTAGGGTGTTATTTGCCATAGCAATCGGTGGCTAGAAAGGTTTCTTATAATTGTTAAAGGAAAGGAGATTTGTGTTAGTAGCATTAAATTTTACCATCCATTTATGTCCTCATTTCACTACAGACTGGAGGTCATTTTCTAAAGATTCATTCATTGCCTTAGATATGTGTGCGTTCGTTTTGTGTACATGTTGAGAATAGAGTATTGTGTCATCAGCAAATATACCCATCTCAGACACAATTGCATCAGGGAAGTCGTTTATGAAAAGCAGGAATAATAGAGTCCAAGGATCGACCAGTGAGGCACACCTGCATTAATATCATGTGTAGATGCACAGCCATCGAATACAACCCGAATCTTTCTTTTCGGTTGGCTTAGAAGGATCTGATTATATTAGATATTCGTCCAGTAATACTGTATAAATTAATTTTTGTGAGAAGATATTCATGCCAGCCCTTGTCAAAGGATTTGGATATATCAAGCACTACCACCCTAGCTTCATCAGCTTTGTCCAGTGTATGGTATATGCGTTCAGAGATAATTTTGCGCATCAGTTCTGTCACCAGAATTCTTTAACACTGGTACCACATTATCATACAACATAAATTAGCAAATAGCATTTTATTCCCAACAATTGAATTAAAGCTTAAAAAAGAAACTTTAAACATTTTTAGTGATGAATTCATGGAAAATACTTTTTTAATTAATTTTATTCTTTGATGATTTTATCATTAATAAACAAATACTATTCGTGACAACTGAATTAACCGTTATATATTTATAGGAGTTAAATGTTTTATTTTAGAGCAAATATTAGTTTTTATGGAAATCGCTTCAGACAAGGCATGAAGCCACTTGATGTAAGGAGCTAACAAGAACGAAAGATGATTATCGCAAAAACAGGAGATGCCTATTGGTCTTAGTCTTAAAAAGTTAGGAGGAAAACAGTCATCAGGAAGAGAGTTCCACAAGCTTGCAGTTGTTGGAAAGAAGCTACTAGAATAGGAAGCTGTATTACAATGAGGTGTAAAAACAGCGAATATGAGGAGGATAAGCAAATAAAAGACGCCTCCAAAAATGATTTTGATAAATACAAAAAAATTCACATTTTCTCCAAAAAAAAAAAATGAAATTGGAAAAAAAAAATAACAGGTCACGTGTGTTGTGCTCTGAACTACGTCCTCACATTTGATCTACAGATAATTCCGAAATGGATTACACGTTCGAATTACCAAAAGACAGAGCGATGTTCGAACCGGTCATATTTACTTATTTATTTTTTCTTTACTAATGAGTAACTACTTGTGAAGGCCAAAAGCCACTCGAAAATAAGGGTCAATGAGATGGATTGTCAGTTGAATGATGATTAATATTTGAAGAGGATTGAAAATGATGAATGGAGTGGGCAAAATTTGATGACAAGTATCTGATTTCATTGAATTTGAAGACAACCATGCTGTAGTCCGCAGGGAAGCAGTTCACAGATGGACGACACCAAAGCCAGTAGTTAACCAGAGAACAGATAAAGACAAGCTCCGACAGAGACTTCCCACAAATCATCACAACAGACCAGAACAACAAGAAAGTTTCATTTGGTATCTTTTAAGTCTTAGAAGAATATTTTCAAAGAATTAAAAATCCAACTGGAATGGTAAAATTAGAGAAAATTGTGAGTAATTCTTATAAGATCAGTCCTATTATGGCCCCAATGATTTTGCAGGCGAAAGTCTGTAATATTTTGCAAATGATTATGTGGTAGGTTTCTTCTTATGGTTACATGTCCTGACACCATTACCTTCGTTGACGATGCTATGTTACATACAACTGAAAAGTAGCATTTGTTTCCTTTGGATGGCGAATTCTTAAATCATTTTGAAAAATAGGTTCTCTCGCAGGTTTGATCACAAACAAAGACTCAAAACAAAATGGATTTCACATTGCGGACCATTTTTGTTAATGCACATCGACATTATCAGACTCTCACACTTTCATATGCATTTCATTATATAGAGTGAGCTTGGTGCGGGAGATCCACTGGCGAGTAAATGTCCTCCCTACTTGGTAACAATCTTTTCTCTCTCATTTTTCGATTGCTGATAGTATTTATCAAAATTGTTTTTCTTTTCACCCGTCCCTTTTCAAACAAAAAATGACAAATGTTCATTTTTAAATTGAACTCTTAACTCACAACCTGTCAAAATAACACCTGAGTTCCAAAAGCGCATTCAGAATTATATTCCAATCCTAACCTATATTTTATTAGCTCACATTTGTAACAAAAATCACTGCCGTCATCATAGTCATGTCTTACTACTAGTTATTACCTTAGTATCATCATTATTACTATTAATATTAGTGTTAGTAATACTTTCTCTGCATCTTCACGAGTAATCTCGGTACAGTTAGATTAAATGAATGTACACTCTTTTGACTAAATTTAACTCAAAGATAGATCGTCCCTGTTCAAATCAAATACATTTATTGGCAAAAAAAAAATGGGAAAGTGCAACAAGCCATCTAAAAGGACAGTTAGAAGATGTGTACAACTGTACATATGTATACCATAGGAATGTTTGTCTAAGGCGAATTTAAACCTGGATATGGTAGGCATCGTCACTACCTCCTCTAGCAGGCTGTTTCAGGGAGTAGAAAAACAGACAGAGAATGCTGCCTTTCTTCTAATGAGAGAAAGTGACAATGCTACACCTTTTGCTGGGTTTTCCTGTGGAGACCAGGTTTTGGTGATGAGGTGAAAAACTCATCGAAAGGTAGACTATATCTGTTGATATAATGGATATGTCTTCTTTTTAAAAATTTTTTTTAATTGAACTTTCGGTTTAATGGTAGCTGTCTGCTATGTACATACACAGTATTTAAAGATGTTTTGTTTTGCATCATAAAAAGCGAATAAAAATAATAATTCTGATTTTTTTTCATGCAATATGTTAATCATTTTACTTAGCTGAAACATGATAGAAGATTAAAGAAATCCTTTTATCGCGTCTTAATCCCTTATGAATGATACAAACTGCGGAGAAAATTTTCTGATGTTGTTTCATCATCATCATCATCATCATCATCATCATCATCATCATCATCATCATCATCAGCATCAGCAGCAGCAGCAGCAGCAGCAATAGTAGTAGCAGTAGTCCCCCCTTTAAGTCCAACCCTTCCTCTCTATGGTAGGGGGAGTGGCAACATCATAATTTCAGAGCTACTCAGCGAACAGGGCTCTGGTGAAAATCAACGAGGAGTCGGCATCAGGATCCGTCGTTCTCTGGTCGTCTCTGCTTTAAATACGTGTCAGTTGAGGAACTGCAAATCAATGGAGAGTGCCAATGTTACTTATGTTCCATTCCTTTGTGTGTTGTGGGCCAAACCTTCCTTAACTTCGTATGCAACGGTTGAGCCTTGCTGCTCTCAGTGTCAGAGGTTAAACCTGAAATCTTGCAACTTAACAAATAGCTGCAATCGACGAAGAGGACTTCATGCAGACCAAAAAATCTTGAGCCACGATCTTTGTGAGCTCTATGCAGAGGGTCTACTTGCCTAACAACAGTAGCAGCAGCATCATATTAAGTTTAACATATATTTTACATGCTGGCACGCATTGGATGGCTTTTAGAAATTGCTTTCCAAACTAACCTATCTCTGCCCAGGTCTTTATTTATTTCTCTTTATCTCAAAGCCTTACTTATCACTTCCTCCTATGTTTTCCTTGGCTTTCTCCTGCTAACTGACCCTGATATCTCAACTGTTCTACATCTACTAACTTAAGAACTCTCATCCATTCTTTCAATGTGACCAAACCAGTTAAGTCCCATGTTCTGCACACATCTCCCTCTACTGTCCAGATTTATTCTTCCTCTTAAATCATCAGATATCTCTTTACGACTCACATTACACATCCATCGTATCATTCTCATATCATTTCTCTCGTTCATCTAAGCAACATGACATAAATGTTGGTGTACCTCAGGGATCTATCCTTGGACCTTTATTGTTCCTGATCTTCATAAACGATCTCCCTGATGGCATAGAGTCTGAGATTGGGTTATTTGCTGATGACACCACCCTTTGCTCTCGTCATGTGGGCGCGATCATATCCGAGGCAATGGCTGAATCCATAGAAAATAACCTCCAGGCTGTAGTGGATTGGGGTCATAAATGGTTGGTAACTTTTAATGCCGCAAAGACAAAGCTCCTTTCCTTCAATAACTACAAGAAATCTCTCCAACCACCGATTGTCATGGCAAATAACACCCTACCTGAGAGTTCATCATTCAAACTCCTTAGCCTATCCTTCATAGATAACATGAATTGGAACAAATACATTGAAGACATTGCCAAGGCTGCTGCAAAGAAGGTGGGGTCCCTATACCGTGCTAGTAAACTTCTCACACCTGACATTATCCTGTATCTCTACAAAGTCACCATCTGCCCATGTATGGAGTATTGTTGCCACATCTAGGGTGGTGCATCATCCACTAGTCTCTCCCTCCTAGACAAGGTACAAAAAAGAGTCGCCAACTTAATAGGTCCCTCAGTATCCACCAAACTCCAGCCCCTGTCCCATCTCCGCAATGTTGCATCCTTGTGCTTGTTTTACAAATACTTCAATGGATTGTGCTCTGATGAACTGGCTACACTGGTGCCCCCTCGATGTAAATTTACTAGACCAACTTAACAATCAGCTAAATCCCATCCATTCACTGTGGAGGTCCCAAGATGCCAGAGAGCCTTCTACTCCAATAGGTTCTTTCCTCGTGCTGATGGCCTCTGAAACTCCCTCCCTGTTCCCTGTTTCCCCGACAGTACCGACATGCAGAGGTTTAAAACTAATGTAAACAGACATCTTGCTACACTGCTCCTAACTTGGGGTTACACCCAAAACCCACACCCAAATTCTCAGTAACCCTTTACGACTACAGTTGTGGCATGCCTTGTTTGGGGTGAAATATGGTAAAAAAAAATATATATATATATTTTTTTTTAATCTTCACTGGCAAGCTTTCATTTCTATACATCACATTTTGCACACATGTGGTAATAACCTGTTGGTTAGTGATGGTAGGTCCTTGAACTTACTTTATCCACTCTTAATTCTTGCAATTGCACCAGCACTAGCTCCTTCCTATGTACCAAGGTAACAAAACTTCTGGAAGACTGCAATAGCTTCGCCATTCAAATATACTTTCTTCACATCTGAGTCCTTTGCCTTACATTTCTTGCACACAAACTAGTTATTATCTCTCTACCTACCACTAATTCCACTGCACTCCTTGTGTACCCGATGCTTACAAGTACTACAAAAAATTGAGTTGCTCCCAAATCCCTTTTCACTTTCTGGGGGTTTTCAAACATTACAACCACTGATCATCACTTTGGTCTTGGTAACATTCACTCTCAGACCATCACTTTCTATAGCTTTCCTCCAAGTCTTTAACTTAACAAGTAAACCTTCCATTGTTTTACAGGCCAGCACTAAATCATTAGCATAAAACAGCCTTTCTGTTTAACGCTTCTAAAACACAAATAAAAAGTAATGGACTCAGTACACAATCTTGATGTACTCCTACTTTAACAGTTAAGCTGTCACTAAGTGCGTTGTTAATTCTAAACATCTCTGTACATTGCTTGAACAACTTTCACCAACCACTGGCTTTTTCTAATTTATGCAAAGCCCACCAGACTACAACTTTTGGCACTCTGTCAAAAGCTTTCTCCACGTCCATGAAAGTAAAATACAGTTTCTTCTTACCAAGATATTTTTCTTGCAGGATAAATTTAGCATCAGTGGTACCTCACCCATGCATAAAACCAAACTGCATTTCATCTATGTATATCTGCCTTCTTATTTGCTGCTCAATTATTCTTTCAACCACTTTCAAGACGTGATGATCAACTCTAAATTACCTCTGTAATTTCCTCTATCTAGTATTTCCCTTTTACCATTGTAGCAATTTACAATTGTACTAAGTTCTCAGTCTTTCAAGATGACCTTTTCTTTTATGATTTGATTTGTCAAGTTTGTGATCATCTCAATGCCTGCTTTACCTGAAGCTTTTAACATTTCTGTGACAACGTCTGAGGTTCCTGCAACCAAGCCCTTCATCATCTCACAACTTTCCGTACCATTTCTTTCTTAATTCTTATAGCTGGATCAGATACCGCTTCTGCAATGTCTAGATTTCAACGACAGAGACAATCTTTTACAGACAAGTGTTAAATCATCAGCATCAAGCTTCATTGAAACTTATTTAAATTTTAAACTTGACGCTGTTTTAATGAATTAGTTACTATACATTTTAATTGATATTATTCATGTGGGTTTTTATCTATCTACCTCAGTAATTCCCAATCTGGCAGCAAATTTCGAATGGGAAAACACATGCACGTGGCTTGTTATTGCTACCAAATGTAACAATAATAGCAGAACAATCACCAAAGAAGAACAACTTTGTAAAATACAGCACATATCCTGATGCCGCACCATTCAGAAATGATGTCGTTCATACAGCCCTCTTCGATGTTTGACAGTGTCAATGAAAGTGAATAAACTGAATCCATTACATTTTTTTTTATATGACTGTATTATTTGTTCTTCTATTGTTCTTATTTTTGTTGTTGTTCTTAAAGTGAATAAACTGTATTCATGGGATGTGATTTGCATTGCTGTATTACTTGTTCCTCTGTTGTTGTTACTTTCTGATGGAGACAACAAGACGTTCAGGCCACCCTGTAGATGTTTGGGGTTTAGGAGGCCAAAGATTGAATAAAGAGGTCTACGGTGCTACAATCTATTGGTATTTTAATTTCTTGACTAGTTGTATTCAGGGGATGTGTTCTACTTGCTATAATTAAAATTTTGCAAAGATTTGAAAGTAGAAGTCAAGATGATCTTCCTCAGAAAAAAGGGAGTTGTCCAAGGAGGCGTAGCAAACAATTATGAAAATCAATAAAAATATTTTTAAAGGTTTAAATTAAAAGTTACAAATATAAAAGAAAGAATACAGTTTAAAAATGAATATATTATATGAGGCCATTGCAAATTTCTGAGTGTTCACAAAAAGGTTTTGTGGTTTAGGGGTTCGAATAGAGGAGGCCACAGATCCACACCCCATTGCCTTTCAAATGTCTTACTAAGTTGAGTCAGATTTTACTCAAACAGAGTATCTTTCCAAGAACTTCCTGTCTGTGGAACATATTACTACGGAAGTGCTTCTCTGCAGACTACAACATAGTCGTCTTCAAATCCCATGTCAACAAATACTTATCGAGCGTCCTCTTTAATAATCAAAGTTAATACATTCTGTTCATCGTTTTCAAACCTCTCATAGTATTGTTCATCATCCACCTGACAGTCTCATTAACTCTTATCCTCAATTTGCTTTTGGCCTTGTAAATGGTGACTCATAAGTAAACTATCCTCATAAGTAATCAAATTTTGTTCATGATTACATCATTATTTTCAATCCTCTCATAATATTCTTCATCATTCAACCAACAATCTATCCATCTCGGTATATTCTTGATAAGTGAAAACGCATTAGTAAAAAAAGTGTATCAGCTATTATCAAAAGCTTGTAACCGCTTATAAATTGAAAGTAGAGCTGATCTTGGTCAGCCTCTACCAACCTTGACCGATGACATTGAAAACCATACGAAACTGCAAAACGCCCAAAGGACCTCACTGAAAAAACATAGCAAAGAAAAAGCTATTATTTATTTGTCTGTATTTTGGGAATGTGTAATTTTCATTGTTACTTCGTATTTTCAGATTCGTTTCATCATCTTGAGTGTTGTTTTCACAACGTTTCGACCGTATTGCCTGCCGACCTTCTTCAGGTTCTTTGTGTCCAGAGACACATGGCTGAGACGTCTAGGATGTTGATTAAAGTCTGCAAGTTATTTTGTGGCTCTGAGTTCAATCCTGAGAAAAGGTGCAACATAGCGGACGATTCTTCGTCATGTAAATAAATAATTTTCATTCTTCTTTACAATTGTTAAACTCTGGGACTGAGATCAATAGGGCGTTGTTTAAAGAGTGCAGGTTATTCTGAGGTTCAGAGTTCAATCCTGAGCAAAGTCAGCAAGATGATGCAACAAGTTATCTGGAAGAATGTCACACATCCTGAAAAATAGAATGCAAATCGTGTAACCCAGGAACTTTAATAAAGGGTTGGATGTAAAATTCATGATCATTCGAGACGAAGAATCTGAAGAAGTTCGAACGGGCGAAATATTGTGATAACAACAACAACAACAACAACCAAGATACGGAAAACAATCCGAAAATTATGAATAACAGTAAAAAAAAAACTAATATGATATATTGGTTTTTATTTTGCTAAAAGTTTTTATTTTTTAAAGTCGAAAAATAATCATTTTTAGAAACCCAAGAAACTCCTGAACTTATATTGTTACAATTTTATTGCTATTTGTCACTTTTTATAGTTTTATATTTTCAAGTTATAAATAAAAGTAAGTAAAATATTTCCTTTTTTGCTGTTTACGGATGTAGGACGCCAAAGCAGACCTGTAAAACCCCAACGAAAAAATAAAATATCAAACTGTCATTCTGAAAGTTTCAAATTGAATAATCGTATTGTGTAAGTTTTCAGCATCCAACATTTTATTTTAAAAGGCTGGAAAGAGAAATTGGGTCACTGAAAACGTACACACGCCAAATTTTCTAGTGAATAACCATTGCTAATGAACTTGGCTTGTGTAATAATATGTAAGTCACGTAGATGATACCCGATTTCATGACCACGCATTTTAAAAAAATTACGTAATCAAGTATTTACAAAATCTAAATATTATATTCATGATTTTTTTAAAGCCAGTAACAAAAATGTTTAGTCAATTCTTGTCGAGTTTTTTACACCCCCAAAATGCGTCCGTTTTGTATCGCTCCCAGAAACTAACTGACCTAAAACCCCTTTCTTTGTTTTCACCACAGACGTGACGTCATTCTTCCCAGCTCGTCACTCAACTTTTGTGTCTGATCTTTTCGTGACCCTCCATTTAGAATCTGACCCACAGTTTAAATCTGTTTACAAGGCTGATTCACACGATAGGTTCTAATGTCAAAGTAACATTGCACTGATTTTACCGAGCGCTCATATTCACACTAGTTGATTCAATCTCACTCGACGAGCAGGGCCCCACATGATGTAACATTTCGTCAGTTGTAAGATTCCGTAATTTTTTTTCGAGGTGTGATAGTAAAACTAAATTTTTATTAAATTTTGTTAACGGTATCGACTGGATGATTTCGCTATCTTCCTCTAAATCTGAATGAAAGAAGATCAAATTTTAATATAAAAATTGAAGAAAATGATCGAAAGTAACATCTTGTTTTCTAACAACAGAGCCCAATAGTTGGCACAAATCACTAACTAAGCAGATTTCTGTATGTGCCTTTCGTTCTGAAAGATATTGAGTATAAAGATGAGGGGATCGATTTTACTTCATATATTAGATAATTGAGTATCTATCAATCTGTTGGATAGCCCTTTAGTAATTCATACCTTCGTATCTTCTCGGTTTGCTCTGTCGTCTAGTGGTTGAGTACTTTCTTCGCCTCTGCACTGCAGTGGCCATCTCCGTGAGCTGTCTATAACAAAAGACCTTTCTCGCTTCATAAGACAACAATCTTTTCATTTTAATTACTTTTTTATTCGGCGTCAAATTCCATTGCCCGTGGAATGTTTTGCTATCGTTGAGAGAGAGAGAGAGAGAGAGAGAGAGAGAGAGATATTCGAATATCGTAGTTAGATTATTAATGTTTTCCTAACTATTCCTAGAGAGAGGGGGAGGATTCTTGCGCTTGTCTTCCCATTGGGGAAATCTTCCGTATTCCTACATTGGAATCACACGTCTTAACAGTTCACCCTCTGTAACCAGACTCTCTCAAATTCGCTTCTCGCGAGAGCGAGTGACGTCACAGGTCCCTTCGTTTCCCACGCAGGGCCAGCCCTTCACAGCTGCAGACTGACTCCTCTGAACTCAGGTCTCATCACTCGGTAACCTTGTCATGTCTGCCAGCTCCGACGGTGAGAACCAGCCCTGTTCTGCACTCGACTGCCCCGCGTTAATTCGCGCAAGTCGAACCCGACTTCCACAGATGCGTCCATCTCTCCAGGGCCATTATCTAACACTCTCATAAAGGTTTTTATAATCCCACAAGTTACGTCCGTCATTATATAACAAATGTATATACTCGTTAGCAATTAATAAAATGATTATCTTGTGTACGCTTCAATCAGGCATCAAATGATAACAATAGCCATAATAATGATGATAAAGTAATAATAGCGAAGAAGGTTTCATATTGTCAACTCAAGACCAAAGTTTGTTCACGGAAAACTATCAAGACAATATTGAAGTGATTCTGGCAAAAGAATGCTTAAATTGTCGCTCGCCAATGATGATCAAATGCTGAAATAAAGGACATAGAAAACGGTGCATAAGACAGACATAAAAAAGATAATATGTTTTATATAAATACAGGAAATGTCTACTGCAAAACTATGTGTATTTTTGCAGCTTGAATTAAAGCGTGGGTCCATTTAACGTCGGAATATACGGCTGCCCTGATGCTTCGGATTCAAAATGAAGTGACTTTTACCCTTGATTGGGAATATTGCTGAAGTGGAAGCGTGCATGCGTTGGTCCGATGCTGTCTCATAGTTTTGTCTCTTAGGCAGGGAGTCGTCTTTTGTTCGCCTGTGTCTTGCCGTAACACAAGGCGTTCCTATTTAGTATATCAGAGCTACTGCATAACTCCAACAAAATTTGATAAAAAAACACAATACACGTTTTTTTTACGGTTCATAGATTTAGTGATATCACATCTCTCTGGACAGGATACTGCAAAAAGTACTGGTTAATTGTCCGAAGTTGAAGGACATTCAACCTCCCTCCTTTCAAGCTTGCATTTAAGAGAGAGGGAAGATCGAGACGAACCCAAATAAACATTCACCCCAGACGATCTTTCATTAAAAAGGCCGTCATGATTAAAATTAAAAAAAATATATTTTTTTATTTTTTGAAATTGTAGTAAGAGACGGAGAATAATAAAAGGCAAGAATAAATAATTTGGTAAACGTTTTAATTACAAAATAAAACTACAATAACAGTAAACAGTGAAGAGGCACTTAAATAGTCTTGGGCCCCACGAAAGAAAGTCTGACAGACAAGTTCATTCAGTGAGAGGAGAGGTTAAGACTATAATTTACGACATTTTCCCCTTCAAGTTTTGTCCTCTTTCGGTAATAAAATTCTTGTACTTTCAGCCATTTTTTTTACCTGATTAATTTTCCATATTTTAACATTTTTATTTATTTATTTATTTATTTTTTATTTTATTAATTTATTTATAATTTTTTTTAAAAATAGTCTCCTATTTAGTAACAACATTCTTGTATTTATCAGGAAATTTTCGTGTCCAGCTAAATCTTCGTAGTGACTGGGCCAGAACTTCGCTCTCAACTGGTCTTCCATAAGGGTTGTTTGCATGATGTTGTACTGTTTAGCTACCTCATAACATCTTTGAAGATTATAGTCATACTTTTTGGGGGGGATCTTTCCACAGATGGTAACGTTATCTACATAGACGAATGTATTTGATGGTTTTTCCCTACTGACAATGCTTCTTTGGAACGCACTTACTCCAAGTAAAATGGTACAATTTACCATCTACATCGAAGGCTGTAAATTTAAGATCCTGTAAATTTACAATCCTGTAAATTTACGATAGGGATTTGATGGTAAGCTGATTTAAGATCTGAGTAGTGAAAATATTATACCTAGCTATTTCATCGACCATTTTAGATATATTCGGCATAGGGTAAACGTCTAGTTCCATGAATCTATTGGTGATGTCGCTATAATCGATCACCATTCTTTTTTTCTGGTTTTCATCTGCGCTCGCCAAGATGAAATTGAGGCTTTTATTATATTTCCCTCCAACAATTTTGCAGTCTCTATTCTTATGAATTTGCTATCAACAATTGTGTGACAACGTGACTTGGTGCTGATTGGAGTTCGTAGAGGGATGAGAAAATAATGGGTGAGGAGAAACGTTTATGAATGGAAAACGATTATTTTTGGTGACCGCTCCGATATTAAGTTCGTCCTCTGGTCCATCAAATTTGAAGGTTACTTTGTCGTATTTGCATAGAACGTCTTTCCTTATGCTAATGTTGACAAATAACTTCTTTATTACCTCCACTATCATGTCGGAGTGTGTATTATTGTTTAGGGATATATCGACTTTAGCTTATACAACAATTTTCGCACACATATTAGGGTCGGCTAATGATATTGCTTTTTGCTTTGGAATAATTTTAAGGTTCAATTTCTTTGCAGTATTGTCTTTAATAAAAGTCTCTGGCATTGACAGTGTAACCATTTATTTTACACTAAGTCAATGTAATGTATTTTTCTCTTCCTAGTCACGCGAGAATAGGGAATTCACAGTTTTCATTTAACACTGTCGATACACAAGATCTGCAGACTTTGGCCTAATGTCCCTTTTTCGAAAACTTTTTGCAGTTTGAGTCACGAGCTGGACAAAGGTGACGCGGATGATTAGAATTCCTGCAAAAGAAACAAATTTCCTTCGACCTAATATATTTTTGCGTAGCTGTCAGACTTGTATTTTCTCCTGACAAGATTATTGAGATGGAAATCATACTCTCCTAGTTGTAGCATGCAAAGTGTTTTTCGGTTTAGTCAAGAGATCTTGTCATCTCGTATGCTTCCTTCTGACCTAGGACTGTACCTTGCTTACCTTAGTGCCCAAATACATGTATTTGTGGATTTTGATACAAATCACCGTGACTGGCTTGGATTCTCCAGCTATACAGATGCAGTTGGTAATTCTACGTATAGTTTCTCCATAGCACACTCCTTCTCACAGACTTGTCACTTTCCCGACCCGCTTCCCTAATCGTGTAGACCATCAATCCTCACTTCTCGAACTGTTCGTGACCTCACTGCCCCAAGGCTTGTGTGACGAATGCTCATAGCCGTTTATGAATGCTGATCACCTTGTGGTAATGATTGATGTAACCTTAAAATCGCGTCCCAAATCTGATGAATCCATCAGAGATCACATCAGTGACACTCCATAGAGTGAAACTTTTTTCTTCCTGCTGATCAGTGCGCAAATGAGGTAACCGAATGGGTCAAAGTAGGCATTGAAACATATGTCCCCATGCGAAAATTCTACAGCAAGCCCCACACTCCACAATGGTTCACCTCGAAATGTGCAGCAAACATTCCAACAATTCGGCCGCCATAAGTCAACTACAAATAGACAGAAATTTATAGAGCAAAAAAAAAATTGGAAGACTGTGATAGGTGAAGCAAAGAGAAGGTATACAGAAATGACCAGAAAACGCATTCAGTTGCAGAAACTAGGTACTCATGATTTCTGAAAAATCTTAGTGTCGTGAATAATGGACAGTCAACAATTCCCCTGCTATCAAGCCACAATGATGTCGTTTCATTGCAACTGATAAGGCTGAACTACTTGCCCAGCGTTTCGCTTTAAACTCCACTTTGGACTCCGAAAACCACCCCCTCCTTAAATTCCCATTGCGGACTGAAGCCACACTTGATGACATGGTCATTACCCCATCTTATGTCAGAGACATCATAAAAAACCTAGTCACCTCCAAAGCTTGTGGATCTGATCTTATGACAGTAATAGTAAGAAAGAAATGCTCTGCTGAACTAGCCCCTGTCCTCTCCAAACTCTACAACAAAGGCCTTGCCGAATCTTGCTTCCCTGATAGCTGGAAAATTGCACTGTGGTACCAGTCTTCAAGAATTCTGGAGAAAGAACTGACCCTCAGAATTATCACCCCATCAGTCTACTCCTGCTCTTTGCTAAAATATTTGAATCCTTAATCAATCTAGCGATAGTCCGGCATCTCGTTAATGCTAAACTTCTTTCTGACCATGAGTATGGATTTAGGCAAGCGGATATCCTAACGGTCATCTCCGAACGTATATACCATACACTGGACAAGGCGGGTGAAGCTAGGAAGGTAGCGCATGATATATATAAAGCCTTTGACAAGGTCTGCCATAAAGGGCTTATCATAAAAATGAATTCATATGGTATTACTGAACGGATATTTAATATAATTAGATCCTTCCTAACCAAAAGAAAGATCCAGGTTGTCCTCGATTGCCGTTCATAAAAAAATGACATAAATGCAGGTATACCCCAGGGTTTAATCCTTGGACCATTATTGTTCCTGATTTTCATAAACGACCTCCTTGATGACATTGTGTCTGAGATGGGTATATTTGCTGACGACACATATCCGAAGTAATGGTTGAATACTTAGAAAGTGACCTTCAGTCTGTAGTGGAATGAGGTCATAAATAGATGGTTACATTTAATGCTGCTAAGACAAAGCTCCTTTCCTTCAACAACTACAAGAAACTTCTTCAACCACCAATTGCCATGGCAAATAACAGGCTCTTGAGAGTCCAACGTTCAAACTCCTCAATCTAACACTCACAGGTAGCATGAATTGGAACAAGTACATTGCCAAGACTGCTGCAAAGAAGGTGAGTTCCCTCTACCGTGCTAGAAAACTTCTCACACCTGACAGTATTCTATATATTCACAAAGCCACCATCCGCCTATGCATGGAGTATTGTTGTCATATCTGGGCTGGTGCATCATCCACTAGTCTCTTCCCAAAAAGAGTATCTAATCTAATAGGTCCCTCACTATCCACCAAGATCCAGCCCCTATCCCATTGCTGCAATGTTGCATCCTTGTGCTTGTTTTACAAGTACTTCAATGGAATGCACTCAAATGAACTGGCTGCTCTGGTACCCCGTCGATGTAAATACACTCAACCAACCCAACAATCAGCTAAACCCCATCCATTCCCTGTGGAGGTCCCCAGATGCCGGAGAGCCTTCTACTCCAGTAGCTTCTTTTCTTCATACTGCCGGCCTCTGGAACTCCATCCCTGCTCCCTGTTTCATCGACTGTACCGACATGCAGAAATTTAAAACTAATGTGAACAAGCAACTTGCTGCACAGCTCCTAATTTAGGATGAACCCCCCCCCCCCTAAAAAACAACTTTCACCCTAATTCTCAGTAGCTCTTTACGTCTACAGTACCAACTTGCCTTGTTTGTGGTGAACTATGTTAAAAAAAAAAAGTTAGGGAGGATTTCTCGAGAAGTCGTTGTCGAAATGATTGGGAGAAAATAGCACTAATAAAAGCATTGCGCATATACTGGTTTTTATTTACTTCGGCACTCACGGTCTGTAAGTTGCATGTTTGAGCAAGGTTTTCTAACTATAACACGAAAGAATCCACTGTTTGCGTTGGTTACTGTTTCATGATGATAAGTTGGTGTCGGTTGTAGACTATATTAGTGAGCTTAATAGAGTTCTTATGGTGCGCCACTAATGATTTCAAATATTTCTGCCGATATGCTGTTTATTAATGCATAGAAGTCGGTTTGGGTGCTTCCAGTTCTTCAGTGCTGTTAACCGTATCTAGGTAATTCATGAAAGTAATCTTGCAATGCTTGTATTTTTTTATTTCTGCATTAAAGTCTGTAGACTCGGTGTCGAATCGTTCGGGACAAAGTACTCTGTCTATTTCGTTTTGTAATTAAAATTGTAGTGAGATGGAGAATAATAAAAGACCAGAATATTTTTGGTAAAGGTCTTAATTACAAAAGAAAACTACAGCAAATAATAAAGAGCGAAGAGGCACTTAAATAGTGTTGGGCCTAACGAAAGAAAGTCTGACAGACGAGTTCATCCAGGGAGGGGTTAATAATATAATTTACAACAAAAATATATGTATTTAAATTATATAATTATAATTTTTTGAATAGTTGTTTACTCCGGTAAACACATCTCCTAAATCGATATACATGTACATATATACATATATATAAATAAAATATATGCACCAGTAACCTGCATCTGCGTATGTAAGAAGTGCACTTAATTCAAAATGTTTGTGGATTGTCAACATTTGAATATCTTTTGAATTGAAATGTCTTTTATGGTGGATATTAGTGGGTATGGCGGCTAGTAGATATACTAGATAAAAACTATATTGTGCAGAGGTAAATCATTAACAGGGTGTGTGAGCACGGGTAAGGGGGTCATCACAGGTCAGGAGGGTGACTTTTCAGGTAAATCGGCTTTACTTGGGAACAACATGTTTAGAGAATGTGACGTCAAACGATTGATTTAAGAGCATAAGGTTGTGAGAGTTTGGGGAAGCGCCTGAGCTGTGAAGACGTGTTTTGAGATGTTCTGACACAAGCGTTAACATTAACAAAGCCATGTTCTTCTAATTAAGTGTCTCTATCTCTCGCTCTCTCTGCCTGCCCCTTTAGCCTTTCAGCCTTACAAGACGAGCATGGCGAAATACATCATCTTTCTTCAATAAGAACGTGTCGAGTTGATTGATATCATTATAAATTAGTGCAAGAAGAATCCAACTTTTGATAGCAGAAATGACCAAAGCTTTGACACTGGGAAGCCAGATGAAGAAGAACAAGGTATAATTTGAATTAAGTTTGAACTGTTGGTGCTTTAATGACTAAAAATATTATAAGAAAATAAATGATATCCAACATTTGCTGATTTGGTGCCATGAATCCAACTCATTTTTAATCACGTTTAAGAAGTGTTCAAAGCCGAATAATAATAAATAAAGAATTTTTGAAAACATGAAAAACACATATTACTTTAAATATCGTCAAAAAAGATATGCGACTTAGAAATTGCATGACTGAACCAGTTATGCAATAAAAATCAATTATCTCCCTTGACGTCCAATCTTCAAAACATTGATTACTGTTTCGCTTTATGTGCAAAATTACGGCTATTTTTATTGACAGATATTGCGTTCTCTAACAAGTCGAGAGATGTGCCCGGCAAAAAAGTAATTTATGAAAGTATTAGGTTGTTCGGAAAATGATGACCAATTTTAGAGACAAACATTTTTTCATTGAGTTCATGCAGAACCTGTTTATTGAGCTTTTTCACCTAACCAATTTGCTTGACATGTTCAGACACAATTGAGATACCTTAGACATTTCTCTAACACTTTGACTTAGTTTATATTCAACAATTGCTTCTAAACATCCATTACCAGACTTGCATGTCCATCTTCTACCTTCCTCATCTTTATTTCTGAAACCACCTCGTGGGCCGTTCTCGTTGATAGCCACTATTAGAGAAACATTATGACTGCATTTGAAATGAAAGAAACGTATATGAATTTCTACTGTTTTCGTCTTCGTTATTAAGGGCTTATATGCTTCAAAATTGTATCCATTGTGGCAGAGATGATGATACGGAATCTGGATCGAGTGGTGGAAATAGTCTTGACTTACCTTATCGCCACTATAAAAGAGTTCTTCTTGGGTCTGGTGTATAGAGCTTCGATGTGAGAAAAAACCTGTACATGCTGGTATGAGAGTATTTATACATGTTGACCACGTATGACAAGCGTCCATAAAAGATGAGCTTAACGGAAGTCGAAAGAAAGCGTTTTAGCACTCAAGGAGCTAAGATCATTGAGAAATAGAGATCAATATTGAAAACGATGCTGTTGGAGAAAAGTATACCACATAACAAAGTTCTAGTGGCAAGCATGTTGTTTCCAAGATCAGTACTGAAAATAGTGCTGTTGGAGAAAAGCATACCACATAACAAAGTTCTAGTGGCAAGCATGTTGTTTCCAAGATCAGTACTGAAAATAGTGCTGTTGGAGAAAAGCATACCACATAACAAAGTTCTAGTGGCAAGCATGTTGTTTCCAAGATCAGTACTGAAAATAGTGCTGTTGGAGAAAAGCATACCACATAACAAAGTTCTAGTGGCAAGCATGTTGTTTCCAAGATCAGTACTGAAAATAGTGCTGTTGGAGAAAAGCATACCACATAACAAAGTTCTAGTGGCAAGCATGTTGTTTCCAAGATCAGTACTGAAAATAGTGCTGTTGGAGAAAAGCATACCACATAACAAAGTTCTAGTGGCAAGCATGTTGTTTCCAAGATCAGTACTGAAAATAGTGCTGTTGGAGAAAAGTATACCACATAACAAAATTCTAGTGGCAAGCATGTTGTTTCCAAGATCAGTACTGAAAATAGTGCTGTTGGAGAAAAGCATACCACATAACAAAGTTCTAGTGGCAAGCATGTTGTTTCCAAGATCAGTACTGAAAATAGTGCTGTTGGAGAAAAGCATACCACATAACAAAGTTCTAGTGGCAAGCATGTTGTTTCCAAGATCAGTACTGAAAATAGTGCTGTTGGAGAAAAGCATACCACATAACAAAGTTCTAGTGGCAAGCATGTTGTTTCCAAGATCAGTACTGAAAATAGTGCTGTTGGAGAAAAGCATACCACATAACAAAGTTCTAGTGGCAAGCATGTTGTTTCCAAGATCAGTACTGAAAATAGTGCTGTTGGAGAAAAGCATACCACATAACAAAGTTCTAGTGGCAAGCATGTTGTTTCCAAGATCAGTACTGAAAATAGTGCTGTTGGAGAAAAGCATACCACATAACAAAGTTCTAGTGGCAAGCATGTTGTTTCCAAGATCAGTACTGAAAATAGTGCTGTTGGAGAAAAGTATACCACATAACAAAATTCTAGTGGCAAGCATGTTGTTTCCAAGATCAGTACTGAAAATAGTGCTGTTGGAGAAAAGCATACCACATAACAAAGTTCTAGTGGCAAGCATGTTGTTTCCAAGATCAGTACTGAAAATAGTGCTGTTGGAGAAAAGCATACCACATAACAAAGTTCTAGTGGCAAGCATGTTGTTTCCAAGATCAGTACTGAAAATAGTGCTGTTGGAGAAAAGCATACCACATAACAAAGTTCTAGTGGCAAGCATGTTGTTTCCAAGATCAGTACTGAAAATAGTGCTGTTGGAGAAAAGCATACCACATAACAAAGTTCTAGTGGCAAGCATGTTGTTTCCAAGATCAGTACTGAAAATAGTGCTGTTGGAGAAAAGCATACCACATAACAAAGTTCTAGTGGCAAGCATGTTGTTTCCAAGATCAGTACTGAAAATAGTGCTGTTGGAGAAAAGCATACCACATAACAAAGTTCTAGTGGCAAGCATGTTGTTTCCAAGATCAGTACTGAAAATAGTGCTGTTGGAGAAAAGTCTTCTACGTGATAAAGATCTAGTGGCAAACACGTTGTTGCATTAAATACGATGTCACCTGAGAAAAGTATACCATGTAATAAAGTTCCAGTGGTTAGCACACGGCTTTCATCAACAGAGACCATCTTTCTCTCTTTAAAAAGAAATTGTTTTTTTATTCCTTCAATCCTGAAAGATATTATTGAAGATTTATTAAAGACTATACTTGAATTATTAAATAGAAAACTCTTTAAAAATAGCCTTTTCTAAATCAACTTTCAAAAAGCCAGTATTTTTTAAACACACAGATCCATTTTAATACAATGATAATTACATTTATGAGTATAGGTGCATGTATGGGTATTGGTTCCAGAGCTTTTCTGCTGGATTAACCGTTTTGCTGAACCATCTGATTTCACTTTAATAATAATTCATCAACACGCCTTACCCACTAATTATACATCTACCCGTTCTCAAAATCACCAAAGATGGCTAGAAACTCAAATAAACAAGGTTTTTCAGCAGTTCAGCTTCTTCTTTGATGAAAATAGATCGCTGATTATATTTCACACCACGGCAGCCCCTTGAATTTGCTCATGAAGCCATAACTAGGGTTAAATTTAAGCCAAATAAGAGATATAATCTAAAATTAGAGGGAGACTGCCACCAGCAGGCGCAATGTAAATAAAAAAATTGAAACACACTACACACAGAGCCATCTGTTGGCAACCCAGTAAACTAAGTTCCCTCTCATGATTTCGATCCGGATTAAAAGAAGTGTTGGACACTCAGTCGCTGTAAAAGGGTGTTGCACCTGTAGTTAATAATCATTGAAAATTGCATTAATTTGTTTCGTCGAACCAAGGTAAAACAAAATTTTCTATTTTATGAATCAGTATTTTTTAAGTGTCAAATTAACCAATGAATTACTCTTAACCAATGAAAATACAGAAGAAGTCTGTGTAGTATTGCTATTTATGTTGAATTAAGAATTGCCAATAGACAATTCTAATCTTGAATATTCAACTGAATTCAAGGGAGATAACTGGTTTACTTTTCTACACTTTTGAGACAAGGGAAAATCAACTTCTTGAAGTTTTCTGCTGGTCAAAGAAAAGATCAGTTGTTATTTTTCTTGTCAACATTCCGATTCCTTCTTTATGTATGCAAGTTTTTTGTTTAGTTTCTGTTTTTTTTTTATTAATTTAGCCTGAATCACAATTGTATTTGTTTCTGGTGGAATTATCATTTATCTATTTATTTTTTCAAATTGGACATAAGTAGATACATGTGCATATGTATATGTTTATATGTATGCACATGTGTTTGATGTGTATTTTTGTATTCAGTGAGGAGTGCACAATTTCCGCATGTTGCTGTATATTGATTACTTATTTGTTGTTATGTTATCATTGTCTTTTATATTTTTTGTATTTTGTATTTTTCTTTTTCTGTACTTCTTTTATTATTATGAAGAATAAATAAATTAGGGAGTTGGGCAGAAAAAGTGCATTTGTATATTCTTTGTATTTGGAGACATATTAAATTAAGACGTTCTATTATTATTATTATTATTATTATTATTATTATTATTATTATTATTGCGCTCTTTTTCATTCCTACAAAATATGAACCCAACCGATTGAAATGTTACAAGAATTTATCGAATAATGAGACCATTAGAAACTACCCTTTTCAGAACTATGACTTTTGTACAAACAGAGGCCCTTTATTAACTCTTTTTCTAATATGAAAATTACTCTTGAAAAGCTAACTCAGAAAATGATATCTTCTTTGGATGTAGATCCAACAGAAACTAATGATATTCTCTCCTGGTACTACTACTACTACTACTACTACTACTACTACTACTACTACTACTACTACTACTACTACTACATCATCATCATCATCATCATCATCATCATCATCATCATCAGTTTTACTTCCATTTTACATGCTGGCATGTGTTGGATGGCTTTTAGAAATTGACTTAAAAATTAACCTATCTCTTGTCAGATATTTATGCCCCTTTTTCTCAAGTCCATCCTTATCACTTCATCCCGTGTTTCCCTTGGCCTTCCCCTGCCAACTGACCCTGCTACCTCAACTCTTCTACATCTACTAACCCAAGAACTCTCATCCATTCTTTCGATGAGACAATACCAACGAAGTCTTGTTGTGCACACTATACTACCTAGATGTAATCTTCCTCTGAGCTCATCAGTTTTGTTTGTCTTTTAAACTGCATATCCAACATATCATTCTCATATCATTTTTTTATCTCCATGCAACGCATGTCACCAAGCCTCAATGGCCAGGTTTGACTTCCATACACCATCATATACATGCCTGATAGACTCTTCTCTTGGTCGAACATTTGTAATACTCTGCTTGTTAGTAATACCAGAGGTTCCCTTGACTTACTTAATTCACTCCTAACTCTTGCAACCCGACTAGAACCTGCTCCACTCTATGCTCCAATGGTATCACCAAGGTAACAAAACTTCTGAACAGTCTCAATAGTTTTGCCATCTAAATATACTTTCTCCAGATCTAAGTTCTCATCTGTCTCCATTGTCTTACACTTGTTGCACACAAAGTTGCTATCATCTCTCAATCTACCTGTAATTTCACTGCACTTCTTGTGTACCCAATGCTTACAAGTACCACAAAAAATTTAATTACAGCCGACTACCTTTCCACAAACTGAGCAAGGGAACTTTTTCTTTTTGGGAGCTTTCCAACACTACAAGTACTGATCATCACTTTTGTTTCGGTAATATTCACGCTGATACCTTTCCATAGCATTCTTCCAAGTCTTTAACTTAACAAGTAGCCCTTCCATTGTTTCAGAGGCAAGTACTAAATCATCAGCATAAAACATGTTTTCCGAACAACCCGTGCAAAACTCTCTAGACAACGATTCTAAGACGCAAATGAAAAGCAATGGACTCACTACAGAACCTTGATGCACTCCCACTTTAACATTAAATATTTCTAACACGACTTTGCGCATTTCTGTAAATTGCTTGAAAACTTTTATCAACCACTCGTTTGTTCCTAATTTTTGCAATTTGGCATGTTGTCAAAAGCTTTATTGATAAAAATGGTGTCAGTATTGGCCATATGATAATATAGTTGTGAACATTTGCAAAAAAACGGCAGAAATCTTGTTTAATTCCAACAACAATAAAATTCTTTTACGAAAATTTGACAAAAGAATTTGGGGAGAAGAAGGTTTCTTTTAGGCTTCGAAAAGCCGTATAAGCAGGACTTCGGCAGTGGGTCATAGAATTTTGCAAAAACAAGATCCTATCAACTGAGTAAATTGAAGAAATACGACCATATCAAGCCCACAAAGTTGTTGAACTTTGAAGACACACTGAAAACCTGACGTGCCTTCCCTTCTTTTCTGCCTACCATTTCATCTCAGCATCAACTGTTTATTGAAACACCTTCCTTTTCTCTGGACAACTACAAGAATTCAACTACCTCCTCCCAAAAGAAAGCTGTTTCTTCTTCTTCAACTAAAAATGGACTGCTCCCCAAAGAATTTTCTTCAAATAATAATCTTCAGTAAGTTGGAAAAACACGCAACTAACTACTACTCGCCTAAAACATTTTTAAGCACACAATGAATATGTTGAGCAAGCCCATTATTCTTTCACAAGAACTATCTCTTAGATTATTTCAAAGAGGTTCTACTATTTTTCTTTCTTTCATTGTTTTTATGTGTCTCTCCTTTTCATATTAATTCATTGGCATCCTTTGGTCTCTTAAGACTATGGAGTTAGGCTCAGAATGCAAAACCCCTACTTTCCATGTCGTTAGAATGACCCATTGGAAAGACAAGGACCGATACATTTAGTTCCAGTGCCGTTGCAAGAGTTGCCAGTGCGTTGCTGCATACAACCTCAGACTGTCTTGAGGACGCCAGCTCCGTATTTTCCCTAAGGGTTGGACTCCCAAAGCCTTTCCTATACATTGCAAAGCAGCAAAGGTTTGAAATCAGAGTTTTCCATCTCTTAAATCAGTTGTCTTCGCAGACTGATGAGCCTTATCTACTCAAAACACTGGTTTTCAGGCGCCATCACCCCTTCTCCTATCAGTAGTAGCAGCTTTGCCAGAGGTATATCTAAGATACACGAGGAGACTAGGAGCTGGATTTCGTCGCTTTCGTCTCAACAGAAGAAAGGCAATATTCTCTGTCCATGGTTTTGCTCTCTAGAGCAGTCTGCAAAAGAAGGTCGTGATGATGTCTAACATATCGAGGTTTAAAGTCGCCTTTGACAAACAGTCAGACAGTATATCTTCTAACTTCCTTTTTTACATGGTCTGCTACATTTTACTCTTTTTGGGGCCAATAAAATTGATTGATTGAGGAATAAGGAAATATTTTTGTGTTTATATAAAAAGTGAAATTCTTTCTCTCTATCTTTCTTCTTATTGATTATTATCAGTTCTTATTAAGATTAAGCCTCCTCTTCTTTGGTCATTAAAATGAAATTTTCATACCTGATTATTTAAGCGAGCCAGACACAAGTATGTTCACTTTTATTATATAGATGATAAATGTCACAGTGATTTAAATAATTTATGCATGGCTATGCTAAAACATGAAAATCCATTATTGATCTTAATACACCAGAAACGTTCACATATACATACAATTACATACTCATTATGTATTGAATGTAACTGTAACATAATGAAAAAGTTAAACAAAGCAGAACTATTCTGCAGAGATGGATTGATTTAGTTATTTTTTGGAGCCGTCAAGAATTATCATTCTGTGCTTATTCTAAATCTGATACATCGAATAATCTCGGTAATTATAAAAGACTTTTGTACGTAATCAGTAAATATGATAAAAAAATCGGTGTGCTATCTCGAGACTTAATCGAATCTCTCAAGTAGAATTCAAAATGGCGTCTGGATTGACGCACTTTAAACGGTTATTGCTCTCTCTCTCTCTCTATCTCTCTATCTCTCTCTCTCTCTCTCTCTCTCCAAATTGAACA
This sequence comes from Sepiola atlantica, assembly GCA_963556195.1. Classification (NCBI taxonomy): domain Eukaryota; kingdom Metazoa; phylum Mollusca; class Cephalopoda; order Sepiida; family Sepiolidae; genus Sepiola; species Sepiola atlantica. The sequence continues at coordinate 168,140,682 of OY744518.1, forward strand.
AGTTTTGTTTCTTATCAGTTTTTTAGTTGAGTGGCAAAATATACTTTTACAAAATTCTTCATTTGGTGCTAATTAACAATAATAATAATAATAATAATAATAATAATAATAATAATAATAATAATGTCCGTGTGTTCTCAATGGCAGTAGGTAAATTCGTAGGATTCAGCATGCTACGATTTTTGGGACCGACTCGATTCTGTTATTGGCATTACTTCTAGAATACGGTACTTACAAGACGGACCACGTGAAGGTTGACAACATTCATAAGTGGAAGTGGTGATATGGAACCAACTGGATTCGAATTTTTCAGGAAGGGCTTCTATGCCTTTGTTGCCCCCTTTTGCATTAAACTAAATTAAACTAAATATAACTCACATTTGGACCCCTTACGCCTTGCAGCTGAGTTCAAAAATTCATACTGATTGGTTAATTAGTTTAATAAGTGAATCCTATGCATAGAAATATATAAACATATACACATACCTAACTTTATAGAAATAATTGATATACAAACACACATTCATATATATGCGTGCACATCTTCACACATATATACACATAGATGAAAAAAAAGCACAATCTATCATTCTTTCTGTTTTTCCATCTCTTTACTGCAGCTTCTACAACTTTGCCATCAAAATATTATCGTATTCTAATTTTGTAATAGAGAAATTGTTGTGACTTCTTATATCAATAATGTTGATTGGCTGCGAATGTAGTATCAAATATTATGAGAGCAATAATCACATTTGTGTCTGATGAGAAACTTCAGCTGTTGTTATTGGGCATAAGGTAATGATCGAGTTGATCAGTGCAATTATTGCTTCAGTAATAGCAAAAGATGGAGCCATACCTTATTGACTTATCGGGCCTTTTAAATAGATTGCATTATCTCTATTTGCCCCTAAATGTCATCGTCTGCTAATTCAGGATTTCGTTCTAGATCATTATTATTTCTCTGCTTGATTAAAAATAAAATATTTGCAATATAAACAAGTAAATCGTGAGTTGTCTCCCCCAGTGATCACTAATACTTAAATAAATAAAGCATGGGTTGTCGCCCCCCCCCCATCTTCTCGTGATCACTATTACTTGAATAAGTAAAGCATGAGCTGTCTTCCCCTGTGATTACTACTCCTTGAAAAAGTAAAAAAATTTTAAAGTACAACTTGTCAGCACACAAACTACCATGAGAATACGTACCCAGCAGGTATGTTTCATGCCTTTAACTTCTTCGGTCAGATGATATAACAATTGCTATATTTATAAGCAGAGTGCTCAATATACGTGACAGATATGTACCAACCGATGTAAACATGCACCGTGATGCATGTTTAGTAATGATGCATGAGTAAATGCGACCAAATATTTCGTTCCCAGGAGAGGTAGGCCACCCAGAAATTGAGCTTTCCACTTTGTAAAAGTAATTGCCTTTCAGAAAAAAAAGACTGGATGCTGAGAAAGCAGCCCACTGGAGATTCCGGGTAATTCATATCCACTTCAGTTAATTGATCACCCGCACAGACCGTTTTTTATATCCTGAGATTAACAGCTGATGAAATCCAAGTGGAGCTCACTAGGTGGTCAACCCACTGACAGATGATGTCTATATATTCCAAGTGGAATGAGAGAATCAGGGAGTTGAAGCCCAGCCTGGCAGGCGGTTGTTTGTGGTCTATCAAAAAGATTCTGCTGGTTTCATAACAAATCTGTCATTAGTCGACAAATCAATGAGTATTTTGTCTTCACTAAACAAAACTGTTACTTCATGGAGAAAAAAAAACCTTTGTTGACAGAGATCACATAGTTGGCAATATAGTTAGTGTCGAAATCGAGTATAAACGAAATCGGATAAAGACCATGACTGGACGATCATGGACAACCACATGTTCACACCTAGTGTCCCACTAAGAAACGAATGAATTTAGAAAAACAGTGAATTAGCTGGTGTAGAGAGAGGAGATGTGCACCCAAATGTTCAACGACACAAACCAAATAGTGCAAGGAGATGAATGGACATGGTAACAAGATAGAGCAAAGGCCCATACATCCGAGGACACTGTTGCCTGGATCAAAGGCAATAATCCTAACTTCATTGAACCAAACAATGGCCCTCAAAGAATCTGAACGTAAAGGATTTTACCATTTGAACTTCAATTACAGAGGAGAGAGGTCACAGCCATTAAATTCTTAAGAATTTTGTTGATGAAATTTCGGCTTGAAGTTCTTCAAAGGTCGACTGGAAGTTGGCTAGACCGTCTACATGGCTGTGAAGCTGCTCACAAAACTACATTGAATATCTCGTATTATTTGGATTATTCGGACTACTGTTCCCATCTTAAGTGTTTTCTAACAACGTTTTGACTGATGCAACCTCCGACCTTCTTCAGGTGTATCTTGTCGAACTCGGAAATCTCTCTGTCAAACTCAGGAATCTGTACGGAATTTCGAACGAAACCCTTTATTTAATCCACGGGGGATATAAGTGCTCTAGTTCCGTCAGCTATGACCGAGTAGAAGTTTTAACTAATTCGCAATTGTATTCTTAGTATCGCCCACAGTGAGGATTGAACCTTCAACTTTCAGAAGAGTGTCACTTTGAATTTCACTCAGTACTTTATCTGTTACGCCACGGGTCTTTTAATTTTTTTTAACAGTATTTCTGTTATTAACAGTAGTTTTTTCTTTCAAACAATTAAATGGGTACATTAATTGTACTAAACTTCTTGCTCACATTAAGACCCCTTACGTCTAGCAGCTGTTTTCCAAGATTCATAATGATCGATTAATTATTTGCGGAGTGAATCCTGTACATACAAATATATAAACATACATAACTTTTTATGAATAGAGATTAAGTTGTCTGATTTTTGGACTCACTATCTGCCTGGTCACGAATATCAGAGATTTCCTTATCAAAGAACAATGCGATATTACATAAATCCAATGACAAGGAGAGATCAAAGATAACTAAGGCGATGCTGTGATAAGCAGAGAAAGACTACTATTTTAGTTATTATTTCAGAGCTAAGAGATGGATTTTATCAGAGATATTAGTGAAAGGTACTTTACAAAACTTGAACAAGGTATGCTAGGCTTGCGATTAGAAAATGGCTCTATCCTTGATGGCTAATCTTTAATCCAGACCTGGAATAGTGTTAAATATCCAGACTGGGTGTACCGAAAAGGTAATCTGGTAGGAGTAGATTCACTTGACACGGACATGCCCTTGACCGAAAAAAAAACGTATTTTGAGATGGATTGTGCACACAAATGTTCCACAACATAAACAGTTGGAGGAGATGAATAGACATAGCAAACCTCCATGTATTATAGGGAACACTGTTGTCTAACTCAGAGACAATACTCCTGGCTTCATTGAACCAAACGAATGGTCCTCAGAAAGACCACATTTAAACGTAAAAGATTTTACCATTTGGAATTTACTGTTATGTCAATTTCAATTGCAGAAGAAAGATGTCACAGCCATAAAATCCTTAAAACTCTGTTGATGGGAGCTTGAAACAATATTTCATTGAAGCCATCGAAAGGGCGACTGGAAGTTAACTAGACCGTCTATGTTATTGCTCAAAGTCTATGCTTCCAAGATTCATAATGATCGGTTAATTATTTGCTGAGTGAATCCTGTACATACAAATATATAAACATATACACATCAGGACCGGCGGGACAGTTATAAAAGTGTGGGGGGGGGGGCTCTCCTAAAAAGTGGGGGGCCCGGTTAAATACATGCATATATAACTTCATTATTGATGACCGTAAAGTGGGGGGGGGGCAAGTCAAAAAGTGTGGGGGGGCTCAAGCCCCCCTCTCCCTCCCGGTGCCGCCGTCCATGCACATACATAACTTTTATGTTACTGCTCACCGAAAGAATTTTGAAAATCTCATCTGTTTTTTTTCTGTTTTAACAATGATTTTGCTATCAACAACTGTTTTCTATTTCCAATAATTACATATGTACATGCTAATTAATTGTGTTAAATTTCTTGTTCTTTTATGGGGAGGCCTGTAGATGACTACACTGGATTATAATCATCATCATCATCATCATCATCATCATCATCATCACCATCGATTTAACGTCCGTTTTACATGCTAGCATGCATTGGGCGGTTTTAAGAAATAAACTTCCAAAGTAACCTATCACTAGCAAGGTCTTTATTCTTTCCCTCTTTTACTCAGGTATATTTTTTATCACTTGCTCCCATGTTTTCCTTGGCCTTCCCCTGCCAACTGATCCTGCTACCTCAACTGTTCTACACCTACTAACCCGAGAACTCTCATCCATTTTTTCAACATGGCCATACCATCGAAGTCTACTCTTCTGCACACATTTCCCTATACTGTCCAGATTTAATCTTCCTCTGGGGTCATCAGATCTAAGTCTGTCTTTAAGACTCACATTATACATGCATCGTAACATTCTCATATCATTTCTATCCATGCAACACATGTCCTCAACCCTTTCACTTCCATACATCATTACACTACGTACACATGTCTGATTGACTCTTCCCTTGAAAGAATATTTGATCCCCTAAGAAGTATTTTCGACGTTTTAGCTTTCATGTTTCAGAATTTTTGAGATGAGGATTGATAATTTGGAATATTTGGATTATTCAAACTACTATTCTAATCTTGGTTGTTATTTTTACAACGTTTGGGCCGATGTAAGCACTGACCATCTTCAAGTGCGTTTTTTCGAACTCAGAAATTTTTAGTTTCAAGAGTGTAGACACAGAATCAATGGCCGCAAATGTTTTTCCAGCCGTGATCACCAATAATGGTTTTCAGTATTCCTTAATCATCCAGCTGTCACTTCATTCCTGTAGTATCTACAGCCGCAGTAACGGCGAAACATGTGTCCGTTGATAACTATTTTATCTATAAAAATAAATAAACAACAATATATATATATATATACACGTCCCTAAAACTAACAACAAAAATAACGACATAAATTTATAAGCGATAAATTATCACGTAATTTCAGACACGACCCTCGTGGCATGGTGGTTATCTAAATTTAGACAATTTTTTTTAGATAGATTTAGATATTTAGGTAAAAATATTTTTTTTAAATGTAAAAAAAATGTTACAAAAATGTAATTAACTAAATTGAACGTGTGAACGGGCGAAAATAAATGAAATAAAATTTTTAAATAAATGAAACAAAATTATAAATATACTTAAATGTCAAAATATTAATATAAACACTGACACAGATTTAAAGATGAACAATAAATTTGAGTCAAAATTTAATAATAAGGGAAAAAAACTCTCTTTAATTTAATTTCAGATCCATTTCAATTTCTGCTGAATAGTTCTCACTGGCAGCGAATTTCATATGGACGGTTGAATTAAGGTTAAACACACATCTGACAAAGGAAAATCTTCCCGAAATATCATTATACAGAACTTCCATCAGATAAAAAAATATTGAATTTAAGGATAAAAACAGCTGGAATTGGTTGGTCTGGGGTGATCTCAAAAGATCTACTGAGAGCACCTTAATGATAGCCTAGGAACAAGCCACTCGCACGAGGTCCATCAAACACTACATTGACAAAACTGCCTGATCACCGATGTGCAGATTGTGTAATTCAAGGGAAGAAACCTTAGCGCATATTGTATCTGAATGCCCTATGCTAGCACAGTATCAATCTAAAAACTGAAAACATGACAAAGTCGCTCAGGTACTAAACTGGAATATATGCAAACTCTATGAATTGGACCACAATGAAAAGTGGTGTGAGCATAAGCCAGAAGTGATACAACAGAACGACAATGTCAAACTTCTTTGGGACATGCACATACAAACTGATAAGGTTCTTGAACATTACAAACCCAAACTAATCTTTCTAAACGAAAACAAGAAAACTTGCTTAATCATTGACATAGCTTGCCCCTTCGATACGAGAGTGCAGGAGAAAGAACATGAAAAAATAAATAAATATCAAGATCTAAAATGGGAATTAGTTAGACTATAGAAATGTAAAGAAGTCAAAGTGATTCCCGTTGTAATTGGTATGCTTGGGACCATAACGAAAAGCCACCATAAATGGCTTAAACAGATTGATGAGACAATTTCTTTTCCAATTCTGCAAAAGGTTTGCCTGTTAGGAATGAGAAAGTTTTAAGGTACATCTTGAATGTCTAAAGTCAAGGGAATTGACCTGATCTCTAAAATAAAAAAATAAATAAATCCAACTAAAAACATCCAAAAGTTTAGACTACTATGAAATAATAATAATAATAATAATAATAATAATAATAATAATAATAATAATAATAATAATAATAATAATAATAATAATAATGAAAATTTAAAAAAATTAAAAATAATAAATAAATATAAATATATGAAATAAATAAAAGAAAAGAATAAACTAATAAAATAGAAAAATAATGTTAAGAAATTTTAAAAGATAAATTTATAAATTCATAAATTCAGAGTTAAATAAATAAAAAAATGGTATTTTCTTAAAAATTAATATGTAATTTTTATTACATGATAATTTTTAAGAAAATACCATTTTTTTTACAAAATACCATTTTTTAGAAATAATTATCCATAGCATCTGTTCACAAACCTTTTTTTTAGGTTTTGTTTTCTCAAGTTAGACATCAGACTCCAATTACATAGAACATGTTTCTACAATGAAATCTAGGTTAGTTGACTTGGCACACCAATATAGTAACATCAATCTAGTAACACCAATATAGTAACATCAATCTAGTAACACCAATATAGTAACATCAATCTAGTAACACCAATATAGTAACATCAATCTAGTAACACCAATATAGTAACATTAATCTAGTAACACCAATCTAGTAACATCAATATAGTAACATCAATATAGTAACACCAATATAGTAACACCAATATAGTAACACTTCCATTAACTACAGTTACTTTGTCTGGAATAAACCGCAATTTAAAACGGTGATATTTATATTTGTAAACCCAGGGCTTTACGCGCTCCACTATTTTAGAACTGCTCCCGCCCCTGCTCCCGCTCCTGCTTCAACGCCAAAAATTGGAGCTGGCTCTTCTCACGCTCCCCATTTTTATAAAAGAGTCGCTCCAGCTCAAACTCCTGTAAAAAAGGAGCGGCTCCTTTTCAGCGCTCTATAATAAAAATGTACCTTCTTTCATAAACGTTCTATTCTGCCAATGAGTGGTCGAATGATAGGGGTGGGCGCCAAAGGATCTCGTCAATATGTGTGGCGATGTCACTTTAAGTGTAAGACCGTAAAATAATATTTGACAAACTATTTTGAGATGTGCTAAGGGTTATAGGAGAACATGTCGGACGAAGCATAGGATTATACGTAAATTTTCGTTTCTTTAGGTATAAAATAGAAATAGAAAAATCCCTGAAGTATTTTAAAACAATTTTAATTTTCATTACATTAACAACCTATTTTTTCAGGGGAGGAAAATTTGACCCGATATTTTTCCTATTTATTTTGGAAGGGAATTTGGATTTGTTTTAAGTAAATAAAGTTTTACTTTTAAACATTATTAGTGATTATTTTCTTTTTAAAGAAAACATTTCTCTGGGAGAGGAGAGACAACCAGGCCAACATTTATCGTCATGTTGTTGTTTAATATTTGTTTGTTTTACGAACGTAACTATATTGTATAATGCATATTATTATTTACCACAGAGAAACGCGCAAGTACTTTCAAATAAATTTATCCATTTTTCCTTTCAATAGTACAATTTGGGGCGAAAATAAACCAATGAAGTTTATTTTTAAAGATTGAATAAAAAATATTTTTCATAAGTTGGCCAAAAAATATCAATAAATTGTCAATAAACAATTCAAAGATCCATTTAATGTCTTAAAATTTCATACAAAATATCTGGCCTGGACCTTGGAAGTTGAAAAAATATCGGGTTAAATTTTCCTCCCCCGAAAAATTAACTGGAGCAAGTTTTCCTAGGTCGGGCAAAAACATTTATTAAAATTAAAAATTTGCATAAAAAGGTGAAAACGTCTATATTTTAAATCTCTAACAAAAACAAACTGTTTACAATTTTTATATTCGATAATAGATTTTTAATATAAAGAATATCTAATCTACTTTTGGTTCTAAGAAAAAAAACAAATTAGTCAGAAAGTCTAATTATTTGCTTTTTTAAATTAAAATTTAAGACATTTTCTTTAATTTAATTAAGTTTAAACATCAGTTTAATTGTAGAATAGGGACCGCTGTTTTTTTTTCTCTCGCTCATTTCGCTTGGTATTCGCCTAAATTTTGGATGAAACAGATTGTTGGTCTTAATTGTATTTTTGGTATTTAAATAAAATTCTCATTTACTTTTTAAAGTGTTGAGAATCTAACTTTAATTCGAGGTTTTAATCGCTGGCGGCCATGTTGGTTTTTATTGTCTTTTTCCTTGGACGAAAGATATTTTTTCCTTGGACTAAAGATATTTTTTCCTTGGACTAAAGATATTTTTTACTGCTTTAACATTTTATTACACACAAAAAGCAAACCTTGAACATTCTATTTACAAAAACAAGTTTTAACGGAATTTAACGAATTTAAAAGCAAACATGAAAAGGTTACAACATACTAGTTGTGAATTTAAGAATACTAAAATGTCGCCAAAAAGACGACAGGTAAAAATGTGGCATAAAAGTTCAATTAAAATGAAAAGAAAAATTGGCTTATTTATTCAATCAGCAATAGAAATTCTTGTCATAAATACAAAAAAGTTCAAATCTTTAAGAAAATAACTTCAAAGACATCTATAGACTCACTGGCGCATTTGAAGACATTTGTTGCAAAATTGTCTCCTGTCTTAAGAAAGCTGTCCTATCAAAAATGTAACATGTAAAAATCTACTTGCGTCCATAAAAAACCCTGAGAAGTTCAAATGTTCTGTTTTCATGTGTAACTCTCTCGTTCTTTCTCCCTTTCTCTCCCTTCCTCTCTCCCCCTCTCTCTCTCCCTATATAATATACATTTACCAGAGATATAATTTAAAAAATAACTCAAAGAGTTTAGCTGAGACTTGTGTTTCTTTTCCCTTTTATTGCTGAATAAAAAAACTAATGTTTTAAACAAAATCAAATAATTTTGGAGCAAGGAGCGTGGAGCAGCGATAAAACCAAGCTCTTTAGTCCCAAATAGAATTACTCACGCTCCACTCCCGCTGAATATAAAATGAGCCCTCTTCTCCTTCACTCCAGCAAAAAGTAGCGTGCTCTTGGAGCGCGCTCCTTTTTGGAGGGCTCCGTAAAGCCCTGTGTAAACCAGATAAAGTCGTGAAGATTACGTTCTGAAAATGTTATCCATTCTCAACGATACATCTAAATTCTGTAAACTTTGCCCCGTTGAGCCAGCAGATAATACTTGCAAGAACGAGATCAAAATTCAGGAACTTTACTTTCTTTAAAGAAAAGTTGCATTCCAAGGAGGTCTATGACAGGATTAGACCTTTTGGGTCACTACGACTTAAATTATATGATCTGTAAAAAATACAAAAAGAGCTGTTCCACTGAGACCCATATTGTCTATGATAGGATCTGTCCAACATTCTTTGGCTCAGTGGCTCCTAGAAATCGTGTAACCTGTGTGGGATTTATACTGATTCCTATTGGTTTGTTGACTGTCTATGTGGGTTAGAGTTAGGTTATGAGATTTCTTTTATATGCTCTTTTGATGTTTCTAGTTTCTTCACCAATGTACCTTTAGAGGAGACCATATGTATTCGTTGCGGCGCACTCTTCATGTTTTCCAAAAGATATCTTTGTGGAATTGGTGCTTCTTTGTACCAAATCGGTGGAGTTTAGCTTCACTGATATTATGGATAGTCAAGTTGAAGGGGTCTCAATGGGGAAACCATTGCCCCCAACATGCTAAAAAGTGAATGAAATGCTTCACATGTCGTGCATACCCATATGTCAGATAAAAAAGGGCTTTTATTCAGAATTGTAAGCTTTTATAGTTTAGATTGATCTGCATATGAGAATAACTAATCTGCATGAGTGGAGACCAACTGACTCGTATGAAAGAAGGAATGGAAAGCAGTGAGTCGATTTTCAGAGAGCAGAGTGAAGAGCAGAAAGAAAGTGTTGGTGTTGGAAATCTGTTTGAAAGGTGGATTACTTTTGTAACTTTTTTTTTCTTACACTTAGATTATATTATAAGGCGAACTTCTTTGTTGCATTTTCAGACCCGGATAAACCAGAACGTTCCATCTAAAATCCGACAGGGAAGGGCAGTATCCTTGTATCACTCTTCGTCCTCGACCTTGGACTCTTCTATTGGCCATCATTTTGTTGAAAATCCTTGCTGTGCCCAAAACTTTAAAATAGAATGTTTTGAGGTCTTGCATAGAGCGCATTCCAAAATGATTGAAGCGCCTGAATACCAGTTGAGAATACATTCTCGACAATCAGTCCAACAGAGACTGACCATTTCGGTGGCCATTTATCTGTCGGACTGAGGTACATGTTTTGGGTAATCCTAGGAGGTCCATCCTCCCAGGCCTTGTCTGCCCTTTTTAGGAAGAAGTTATTTAATTGCTAACTGCCTGAGACGCATCTACCGGGGAATGCTGTCAGGTCTGCCAGATTATTTTTTAGAGGCAGCCTGGCTCTTCTGCTAGGACGTTCTGGCTTTCTCCTCTCATTTGCCAACCTTGTGCCACACCTTCCTGCTGTGGGAAGGAAGTAAATAAAGCGGATTAAAAAAACAAAAACATTTGGAAATTTTCTAATCTAGAATATTACTATTCGTAAACCTTCATTATGTCGGCAGAAGGAGTTTATTAAATCGTTAAATCTCTTTCACCCTCTCCATTTTTTAACACTTCCCTGTGCCTTTTTTTATCGTTTTTAAACAAATATTGAATTAAATTCATTTTAATCGTTTGTAATTAATTTACATCACATTCAATTTTCCCGTTGCACTCTTACATTTAAAACTCACAATGTTCTCCTGATGAGATGTTAGTTGAAAAGGGCCTTAGAGAGTATTTCATCAATTTTATTCAAATGTATTTATAAATTTTGTACCTTTAAACAAATATATATATATATATATATATTTATATATATATATATATATATTTGAAAATTTCTTTGAGAAACCAGTTAACAGACGCGTGAATTCATATCAATAAATGAAAATTTATTTAATCATTTTTATTTTTTTATAATTCCAAATTTTCGGTTTTAACAAACCATAATCATGGTAAACAGACATTGTATTTTTTTTTTCTTTTCTTTTCATGGTAAAAATCTGACGGCGTGGCCGAAGATTTACGATCTCCTCCGATGTTATTGGAAGGTTTTTTTTTTAACGACGCTTTTAAAACTGTAGTAACACTTATATTATTCATCTCAGGCCAACCAGGGCAATAACTACAATCACCGGACATATATATAAAAAAAACAAAAAAACTCTCCAATAACATCAGAGGAG
>OY744518.1:168154657-168222157 GCA_963556195.1 Sepiola atlantica
ATTGCATTTATGTAGCTACTGGCTAAGATCAAAGTGTAGTATCTGTTCCGATGGATACTGCACCCCATAGACTGGTATTGTCTTGGCCTTCGGGGCTTGATTTACGCCGGTCTATGGGTCTGTCCTGTGCAGTAGGGCAGGTCGATTTTGGAATCGTGATGATGCGATGCCAATGATAGTTGGGGTTTGGCATGGTAAATAACGATACAAAATATTTTTTCCCAAATCGTTACCGTTAATTGAGGAAACCACTTTAAAGGTTGGAAATTAGCGTTTTCGCATGTGTTTTCGGTGATCAGTGAAATATTTCCCGCCGTAAAAACATTCCGTACCGTTGGAGAAATAAACATGTGTAAATATCATTTAATAAAGATTTTGTCAACTAAATTATTTACATTATTCTCAATAAATCAAATAAAAATAAATAAGGATCATAAATAATGAAAAATATTCAGTTGTAAAGGCAAAATTGAGATTAAATATACAGTGTTTAGTAAACACAGTATTTTACTATTTACGTAAGTGACCGATAAAAGATTGCTTCATTTTTTGTCTCTCGTGGAATTCAGGATTTGTGATTTTTCAGTAGAAAACAAATTAGACTAATTTTAATTATCAATAAAACCCCATTAAACCGAAAAATGCCTCCATTTTAATGATGAAATAAAATAAATATAATGTTTTTATTAATAGTGACGCTGGAACTTTCTTTTGGGGGTATTATTTAAATTTTCACCGTTTTAAATGTCTGCTTTGTTATTGTATATCGAATGTATGAAATATTGACCACTGTTGGATTTTAATTGTAAAAATAATTAGTAATTTTGTATTTTTGGTGCTATTTTACTTATAGGCCAATCAAGTTAATTGTGTTCATGTAAAAGCATTATTTTGTACTTACTCAGTCATATTTTATCTCTCACGCCCCGAAAAAGAATTTTAAAATATCAAGCAGAACTTTAATTAGAACGATTTTTACATTTTCATAAGGGCGATATGAAATGTCGAATTTGACATTTTCGGAGTGGCCGGCTAGTGGCCGGTTTGCTAACTAAGGGCAGATAAGTGTCGCGAAATTGGGTGAAAAAAACAAAAAAAAACAATAAAGTTATATCGTGGAAAGTATCCCGGTGAACAAAGTAAAAATAATTATTTAATTTTCTATTTTTTACTTTAATAAATATATATTTTATTATTATTGCTTATGTGTTTCTTTCTTTTTATTATCCTAACAATAAAAACGGAGTTAATGCCCTTGTCTATTTTCACAGCTTAAAATTTCGGCTCGTGCACAAATACAGGTTGAACATCGAAATGAAAAAATCGTTCTAATTAAAGTTCTGCTTGATATTTTAAAATTCTTTTTCGGGGCGTGAGAGATAAAATATGACTGAGTAAGTACAAAATAATGCTTTTACATGAACACAATTAACTTGATTGGCCTATAAGTAAAATAGCACCGTATTTTTATGTAAGAAACTTAATTATTTGACATAGAAAGAAAGAAAGCTTGTTTAATCTACATAATTTTATATTTTAAGTGTATCTGGCGTTTCAAACGCGTTTGTTTTTCTCCGTCGAAGAAAGATTTCCATTTTTAGGTAAGTAATTTATTTTCGTTCTATTTTTTTTTTCGTGTTTCAAATTAAATTTTATCAATGAAGTTTGTATTAAAATACCATAATGTTTCAGTTTTGTATTAGAAAAAACTAATTTTTGGTGCATTTAAAGTTATTACCCATCATTTATTTTTCTATTTTACGGACCATTTTTTTCTGTGTAAAATTACTGATTATGTCGCTAGAGTAATCCGTTTTTTTTTTAACGCAATATTTTAGATTTTAGAGTATTTTTATTTTTAGTGCAGTTGTCATGAATTGTGTGATCATTTTACATTAAATGTATTTGGGAAAGTGATCCCCCACTCTAAAATCTAAATTATTGGGTAAAAAATAAGGATTTTATCATAACTCAAACAGTATTGAGTCTGTTTAAATAGTCCTGTCATTTTAAGCCACACTTTTAGATGCAGCCTAACCCGAACTCCAACAGACTATCACTAAAGCTAACCAAAACTCCTTACCATAATTGTCAGCCATTTTTTAAAATATGAAACTAGAAGATTTAAATCAAACTGTTTTAGACTTATTCATTTATTTTCTTTTTTTTTCAGATAAAAATGTCTGTAAAAGGACGTTTTGTTTTAACCTGCAGTAAGAGTTCCAAAAGATTTGCTGGTCCACCTTGTCCGTTGGATAAAACGGAACCCCCAACTTTACGACAAGTTATCCAGTTTAGTTATTCCTTGAAAATACCTATCCCCACTTTTCAAATAATAATATTTCCAAATTGATCGCAAAGGAAATAATCAATATTTGGCAAGCAGTGAACCCACAATTGCCTTTGTTAAGGGAATATTATATAGGGCAGAGGGTGAATGTATTTTGCTTCAAGAGGGCCAAACTGATTAACAGGAAAACTCTTACTGCACCCAAAGTGAAAATAATTAAGGAACAGCTGGATACATTGATATTTCTTCATGTTGCTGCAAACTGCCTGTCTTAAGATGTGATGACTTTGCTGTAAAGTGCAATACAGAAAATTGCCAAACAAGGCATATCGTCTGCACTTGTCCTCCTAACAAGAAGGTAATATTAATTCTATGGTTGTTTGAATTTTTTAAATTGAACTAATTTATGTCCCAATTTTCAATATTGAAATTAATTGGAAAATATGAATTAACTTCTGATAATCTTTCTTTTTCTAGTAAATAATATTGTGATATTTTCCTTAATATTTGTCATGTATGCTAGATATGTTATTAAACACATAAACATTTTGACATTTCAGGTTCCCATTGAAGAGAGAGAATATTTAAAAGATCAGAGAGAGAAAACAGGACCAAAAGGCAGTTTCCAAAAATGCTGTCAAAAAATACAAAAAAGATTCAGCTGAAGCAGATAGATTAGACAGGCAAATTGAAAGACAGCAACAAGATTCTTCACATGTTGCTTCCTCTACATCAGAAATCTTTTCACAGACATCTTCCAGTGAAGAAACAACCGATGACAGTTTTGAGTCAGGGAGACAGTCCAAGGGACCTTACAGTCTTTTAAAAGTCCCGAGATATTCTAGGGAACTGATTAGAGGTGATATATCTTCTAACCTTGGGGCTTGCCTTGTTAATGCCTTTCTATTAGACTTACAACACATGGGCCTTCTTCATCCAACCATTGATTTAAAAGACATTATTATAGATAAATCAAAAACAGATAGAGAAAAGGCAAGAGTGAAAGTAACCAGCCATCAAAAACATGTCCAGGAATATGAACATCTTATATGCATTGGAGTTGATTGCAGAGTTGATAAGGACACTTTGTATTACAAGGAAGTTACAGGGGAAAATGGTGAAAAAATGATTAAGAAAAGCAAGGGACCAGAGCGCCACTTAACATTTACCAGAGAGATAGGAACTGCAAGTAAATATCTCGCTCATAGAGTGATACCCAACATTGGTGCAACTGGTGTTCTTCTAGCAGAGGATGTTGCTGCTGTTCTAGAAGAGTACAACAGTGTAAATAGTATTAAGGCAATTCTGGTGGACAATACCAGTACAAACACTGGTTGTGAAACCGGGGTGGTTACAGCTTTGGAGAAAAAACTTAAAAGAAAGTTACATACCATTGGCTGTTCACTTCATCAAAATGAACTGCCATTTAGAGCCATCTTTAGATTAATTGATGGAACTACAAGAAGCCCTACCACTTTCACTGGTCCTTTAGGGAAACTTTGTGGAACTAATTACCAGGATTTGCCCCAGGTAGCATTTCATAGTATTAGTGGTCCTCTGTATAATTTATATCTTACTGCAGAGGTAATGAATGATTTAAGTGGTGACCAGCGGCAAGAAGCAAGGCACAAGCACATTATAACCAAAACATTGTGTCACCAAATAAGACCTTCATTTACTTCGAAGGGAAACTACAGGGAACAATTTAGTTCTATTATAACATAATTTGGTAAACTTACAGTATTGTCCTCACAACAAAAATTACATAAGCTAAAACAAAAATAACTTCAATGCAAAACAAATTTAAATAAATATATCGAATCGCATACTTTAAAAAGCGAAATTAACGGTATCAAAACTAATTATTATTTATCGTAGCTAGAAAAGAGTCAGCAGTTAAAACAAGAACATGGCGCAACATTTCGTGACAGTCTCAATCCAATATGGTAGTATTTTCAAAATCGTTTACACTTCAGGTGAAAGACAAAAATGTATGAAATTAAATTCGGTTTTCACATGCTTAAACTATGCAGGTTTGTAGAGAATTTCATTCTGATGCGTTTTTATATAAGGTAAGCGTTGTTTTATTTTTTTATTTAGAAGTTATGGCCTGAGGACTACACTGTAAGCTTACCCATAATTTTATATGGTGCAGTAGGTTTTAGCACATTGTTCAATGAACAATTCAAATTTAAAACATTTGTTCCTATAATCTGTTTCCAGTAGTATTATTGTATAATACACTTTTATTTATATATTTTTAAAAGTAATTATGACCAAAAATGTAAAAGTGATTAGCCTTTTTTGTAAATTTGTACAATTTCTACAGTTCTCATTTATTGAATACAGTTAAAAAATGACATATTTTACTAGTGGTGATTCATACTTAGAATTCTGGTTTGAATATATTTTCTATTCATTGTATCTAACAAAAAATATCAATTTTATCTGGATTTATTAGTGAAATAGTAAAATTTTGAAGTCAATTTGTCAGCAAAATCCTGCGGAAATTAGGTATTTCTGAACATTTTCGTACCCGATCTTTAAAACTAAATGCTCAGTTAAGTTTTAAAGTTAGGAATCTAATTTTTGGTATCAGTTCTCACAACACCAAACCCCAGCTTTCGCCACCACAGCAGCGTTGATTTTCTAAAAGAAGTGGGAAATCGACCTGCCCTACTGTGCAGTTCTAGGAGGTCCACCCTCCCAGGCTTTGCCTCCCCTCTTTGGCGAGTAAGTTTATTGCTTACTGTCTGAGGTGCCCCTACCGGGGAATGCCGACGGGGCTGCCCAGGCAATTTTTAAACCCCACTTTCCTGACCCGACCTTGGGTCACATCTTACTTGTGGGAGTAAGATAAAAACTGGCCTTGTGCCTAACTCCTGGAGAGGAGTAAATCAATACTCAACATACGTCTGTATTATTATTCTTAATAATATCCACTCAATTTTGAGCATTATATATATATATATATATATATATATATATATATATATAATATTTCTAAATAAATATTAAATTATTTATACCTACTGACGCTAACGTTTCAAGCTTATTGTTCTCATCAGTAAAGGAAAGTAACAATTTCAGACGGTCAGAGGTGCGAACCCGGTTCACAGAGTTAGCCTAGAGTATGGCAAGTAGTTGCCATATCCACTCAGCCACTGGAAACTGTCATGTGATTTAGGGAAATTAAGATTGATATGTACCTAGAAGCGGGTACAGGCAGAAGACTAGTCGAGAGTGTTCGACGAATGTATTCGGAATTTTACATTAGAGCTTTTTGACAGTCTATTTTTAACATCCCCGAGAGTGCTCGACTTTAATTTCTTAAAGAGGCTTATTATAATATTTATAAATAAATATTAAATTAATTATTACTACAGATGCTATATATATATATATATATATATATATATATATATATATATATATATATATATATATATATATATGGAAAATATCCCCAGTCACTGGAGTTATAGTTTGGAATCTCACTAGGACTAGCTGCACTGAGCAGTCTTAGAGAAGACGAAACATGTGTCTGTGGGTATATATATATATATATATATATATATATATATATATATATATATATATATATATAACACAACTTCCATGCACTTTAGCCTCACGATTCCCTCTGGGAATGAAATGCGGACGCCTCTGTGTAGCTTAAATGCCCTAAGTATATTTTCATAACTTACTACCGAGCTCTATTACCGCATTAAGCCCTGTTGAAGTAAATATTGAAAACTGATACATAATATATTATATCTCCTTATAATATAATTTGTGGATACATGAAATAATATATATATATATATATATATATATATATATATATATATATATATATATATATAAGCTCCCCTATAGGAAGAGCACTCTAGCGAACGACTTAATAATAATTTTCATTTAGAATTGAGGCAATGCTCTCACATCAAAATAATTGAATATGTTCAATTATGAGTATTGTAAATAAAAATATAAATAAATAACATCATTTGTAATGCAATACAATTTCTCCCACTATAACTAGGAGGTCCGTGGCTCAGTTTGTAATGCATCAGACGTCAGTCACTGGGGTCCTGGTTTCGAATATTGATAGGTCTAGCTGCACTGATGAGTCATTAAGACGATGAAACACGTGTCGATAGATAGCTATAATTTATATATATATATTTTGGTATTAAAATCTTTTTATTTATACAAATATTTTTGGCCACACATTTGCAGCCATGTTTTAGTTCTTGCTGGGAGTAAGTTGAACTTAATACTAAGAACGTGGCCTGGCAAAGTGAATCTGAGTCCCAGCTAGAACTGAAACATGTCTACTAATGTGTAGCCAAAAATGTTTATATAAATTTATGTAATCTCCGGCCTTCTTCAGGTGTATCCCTTCGAACCTGGGAATATTTCTGTCGAACTCGAGAATCTGGACGGAATTTCGAACGGAACCCTTTATTCAATCCACGGGGGTAGCATTCTCTTGTTTCGTCAGCCATAACTGGGAGAAGTCTTCATTAATTCTATAAATAATAGATAAGGTTATTATATATATATATATATATATATATATATATATATATATATATATATATATATATCGAGCTTTTACCTTGAAATGGTTGGTCTATTAAAAAATAGAAAGTATATGCAAGATGATATATATATATATATATATATATATATATATATATATAGTGATATGTAGTAATAAAAGTACTGATATATAGTGATAATTAGTAAGACTACACATAGAAAAAAACAAGAATGGGTTTAAGGCTCCCAATGGCGCAGTGGATATAGTACTAAGTTAAATACAGTTCTAAGTGATAGTCATCTGAAGGTTGAATGTGCAGACGATACGAAGAATTGCGAATTACTGAAGACTTCTCCCAGATTACATATATATATATATATATATATATATATATATATATATATATACAGGGTGGGCCAAAATAAGGGTCCTATCTTTAAATTTGAATAACTTGAATTTGAATAACTTCCACAAAATAAAAGTTAAACTCACCAAACTTTATGTGTGTGTAGACTGACCCTTCCGAGATCTTTTGAAATAAACAAAACAAATTTTAGCCGAAAAACACTTCTTAAAACTTACAAAAACTAAAGTATTGTTTTTTACACTGTTTTGAGTTTTTTAAGCAAAAATAATGTTTTCTAAATGAGGGTACGTTCCTTAGGGCTAATACGGCTCATGCTTGCTTCGGAAGGGGTCCTTTACTTATTCTAAAAAAAAAAAAGAAAAGAAATCAATAAATAAAAAAGTTATGAATTTAAAAAAATAGGACCCTTATTTTGGCCCACCCTGTGTATATATATATATATATATATATATATATATATATATATATATATATATATAAATATTGCTACTGAAAGTAATCATCTTGCTTATACATACACGCTAGAAGAATACCTGTCTCTTAACAGAACAGTTTTTCACCACTTTAATGTCCTCTTATGAAGATTAAAATCAAAATATAACAATACGAAACCTAATACTAAACCTTATGTCTAGAATCTTTATAGTAATTTGGATCAAAATCCATTACATAATTTTGATCTTAGAAAATGTCTAAAGTTTAAGGGAATTATTTATTAATCGATGTCTAATATCTATTGTTAAAATTTCACAAAAAATCTGAATTTTCATGACGGGCTTCCACCACTTTTTAACTCCCCTTGCATAAAACTAAATTAAACTAGATATAACTTACGTGTGGACCCCTTACACCTAACAGCTATGTTAAAAAATTCATAATGATCGATTAATTAGTTTAGGAGTGAATCCTATACATAGAAATATATAAACATATAAACATACTAAATTTTATGCAGATAGAGATATAACAATATATTTATTTATTATTTAAATGTCCTTTAAGTTCACAGAAAAGAACTCTTAATATATATGTATATATAGTTGTAAAATACTCGGAATCCGGGGTTTCGAATCGCATGACCAGTAGTGAATAGTCATATCTCTATGATGATGAGTCCCGATTATAAAGGACGAAACGTATACGTACATAGATAATAAACAAAACAAATATTTATTATATATATATATATATATATATATATATATATATATATATATATATATATATATAGAGAGAGAGAGAGAGAGAGAGAGAGAGAAAGAGAGAGAGAGTAGAGGGTAATGCAGCATCAGTGCAGCTCCAATGAGAGAAAAATGCATATTTAAAGAAGAAGTGAGGTTACCAACATTTGTAAAAAAACTTTTTTCAACCATTGTTTGCTATTTTATTATTTGATCATTTTATAATTTTGTGATTTTATAACGCGTTTCGAGCTTTCGTGCTTCCTCTATTCAGATATATTTTCCATTTGAAAAAATGTTTTATTTTTAACAGTTTGATGTTTCTGCGCATGTGCGCGCGTATGTGTGTGTATGTGTGTGTGTGCTTGCGTACATAGGTGTATGTGTTTTCATAGTTTTTGCTTCTCTGGGTCAAAGTTATTTGGGTTTTTTTTAAAGTATGTGTGATTTTGATTTTATCTTTCGGGTCATCTACGTGTGCGGCGGTTGAGTACACTTTGTTCAGAATGCTTAAAGTAGATCTTCAAATTTTATGACTTTGTCGGCACTACGTCTGTTTGCGTGCAGGTGTGTGTGGCTAGCTATGGTTCGCAACCCGTGCATACACATGTGCGTCTGCCTCCGTCCATACATACACTCACACACATATATACACACACACACGCACACTCACACACACATACATATACACATATACATATATATATCTACATATATATATATACATATACACACACACATATATACATATACATATATATATCTACATATATATATATATACATATACACACACACACACACACATATATATATATATATATATATATATATATATATATATATAGAGAGAGAGAGAGAGAGAGAGAGAGAGAGAGAGAGAAAATAAAGGTCAGGGGAACAGTCCTGTATATATGTAGAATTCAATTGGACACAAATAGATAGATAGATAGATAGATAGATAGATAGAATAGAATAGAATAGAATTGGTAGGTGTATGGATCGATAGATAGACAGATAAGTAGATAGATAGATAGATAGATAGATAGATAGATAGAAGGTAGATAGATAGATCGCAAAGTATATATATATATATATATATATATATATATATATATATATATATATATAGAGAGAGAGAGAGAGAGAGAGTTAGATAGATAGATAGATAGATAGATAGAATAGGATTGATAGGTGTATGGATCGATAGATAGACAGATAAGTATATAGATAGATAGATGGGTATAAGAGTGGATAGATAGATCGATAAGTAGATAGATAGATAAGTAAGTAAGTAGATAAGTAGATGAATGGATAGATAAATGGATGGATAGATGGATAAATAGATAAATGATGAATAGACAGACAGATTGATAGACAGACACAGCAAGTTTTGCATGTATGTACATACACACACGCACATGCCACCTATCCGTTCTATGTATGTGGATGCGCACATGCACATGCGTGTGCATGCATATGGGTTCCCGTCTATACATGTATGCACATTCGTTCTTATATGTATGACGATGTGTGTGGTCTGCATGTTGTCTGATTTGTTTTTTGATTTGTTTAATGCTGGGTTGAATTTAGATATAAAGTTTTTTTTTCTTTTTTGATATGAGTAGTTTTGGGTTTAGAACATTGCCATTATTTTGAATTTTCCTCTGCTGCACGAGTGCACATGTTGAGAGACAAATAACCTTCTATTTTCTTTGATTTTTATGATGCTTTTATGTAAAGCAACTCTATTATTAAGTGTTTTGGTGGTGCCTATATAAGATTCGTTGCATATTATGCATTCTAGTACATAGATAATATTTTTGGAGGGACAGTTTAAATCTTTTTTTATTGTGAATGCTTGTGTTGGGTTTTTGAATGTGTATGAGTTCAATTCTATTATTATGTCACAAACCCCACATCTTTCCTTGTTGCATTTTGTGACCCCTTATGTTATGTATTGGTTGAGTTTGGATGAGGTCAACATTTGTTTGAGGTTTTTTGGTTGGCGTTTGTTTTTATTATTTTCGTTGTTTTTAATATGTTGCTTAGTTTGTTGTTTTGGTTGAGTAGGGTTAGGTTTCTTGTTATTTCTGTGAACAGTTCTGGTTTGTTTTGATTGTGTGTAGAGACGTATGCTAATATATGTTCTTTGTTTTGTTTTTTGGGGATTCGTAATTGTTCTAATGGTATGTTTTCTGCTAGTTCTATACCTTTGTGCATTATTTGTAGTGGGTATCCTCTTCTTGTTAAAGTTTTCCATAGTTCCTCCAGTCGGACAATCCGGAGGTGTTTGTCACTGACTATAGTACAGATTCTGCTAAGGAATAGGATATAGATTTTAGGCAGCTTTTGGGGTGATGGCTCTTAAAATGGAGATATTGTTGGGTGTCTGTGGGTTTGTGGCAAATGTCTGTGATAATATTATTGTTTTTGATTTTAACTAGTATATCTAGGAAGGTTGGTTCTGTGGGACTATGTTCTAGGGTGAATTTAATTTTGGATGTAGGTTTTGTAGTATATTTTATAATTTATTGATGCTCCCCATGTGGGTTCCCAAAGGATAAAGCAATCATCCAGGCATCTTTTCCAAGATTCTATGAAGAGAGTTTGAATATTTTTTCCATATATTTGTTCTATCTTTTTATATAGGATTTCCTCTAGGTAGGATAGTGTTAGGGTAGCATATGTTGGTGCCATTTTAGTTCCCGTTGCTGTACCTAGGGTCTGGATGTAGTTTTTGTTATTGAATTCAAATGAGTTTTTGTTGAGAATAATGTCTATGCTGTCGATAATGAATTGTTTGGAGAATCTTGGGTGTAATATTTGTGGATGTTTGTCAATCCAGTATGATATTGCCTGTTTACCTAAATCATGGGGTATGTTACTATATAAGTTGCTAACGTCAAATGTAACTAATTTTGTCATTTTACTGCTCATTTTTTTCAAATCCAAAACCTCGGTACAATTTTACGAACCGTTTCGTTTATTAACGACCAATTAGTATTTTAAGATCTTTTGACTAAAAAAACTAAAGTTCGCCTTTAGAAAAAATACATTGTAAGACAACAAATAAAAAAACACAAAAACAACAAACAACTCAGATTGATTGCGTATAGATGCAGTTATCTTATTCGAAAATAAGATGACTGTCTCTATGGGTAGAAACATCTATGTTTTTCCTCGAGAGAAAATGTAATCAGTGTGAGTTGTTTGTTTTTTTTTTTTATTTGTTGCCGTAAAAATATACAGAAGTTTTGATTTTAAAAAAATTAACAGTGCAATAAATAAAATTTTGGTCACTGAAATTTAGCTTAATATATATATATATATATATATATATATATATATATATATATATATATATATCTTGTTTGGGGTGAACTATGTTAAAATATATATATATATATATATATATATATATATATGTGTGTGTGAGAGAGAGAGAGAGAGAGAGACAGACAGACGGACAGAGATTCTAGCAATAAAAAAAGGCTTAAAAATATACTCTATCGATTTTTTTGTAAAAATTCACTCATTAAAAAAATAAAATTTTGCTTCAGAGTCCAGAATCCTCTCGAGGGTTAGGGGGCCCTGAGGCCTATGCTTCATTACTTACACAGATTCCACCTCTGGCTATATATATATATATATATATATATTTATTAATTAATTTATTTATTTATTTATTTATTTATCTAATAAATTTTCTTTTAAAGAAGTTGAAATAAAAGCGAGTTATTTTAGCAAACAGAGGTATGAAAGAAAAAGAGGTTTTGCTTTCATTCAATGTGGATTGCACATTCTTTTGATAGAAACGAAGGAAAAAATTGGACGACGACGACGACGACGATGATGATGATGATCTAACATCATCATCATCATCATCATTCAATTTTTTCCTTCGTTTCTATCAAAAGAATAGGCAATCCACATTGAATGAAAGCACAACCTCTTTTTCTTTCATACCTCTGTTATAGATTAGATCAGCCTATGTTTTTCCAATATCAGTTTTTAGAATATCAGTTCTCTGTTATTTAAGTTTGGTTTACGGCATCTCAGCCCTTTTTTGTGTAGATCCACTACTGCTTGTACATACTGGACTTATAGCACGATTTATGTGCATATATGGATGCATAAATTAATGACGTGTGATAAGAGATAAAAAGGATTGTGTAGTGGTGTTAAAGAATTGGCTGTGTTCGAGTTCTGTCTGTTTCATCGCACCACTTTCATTAGGGATGTTGGCAACCTTCACTTGGTCCTTCTTGTGAGTATCTGATTAAAATGAGAAAACCAATGTCAGTAAAGCAGAATGAAAAGTCAAAATATTGTCACCTACTGATTCTTATGAATTGAGAGGGAGAGAGGGAGGGAGGGAGAGAGAGAGAGAGAGACAGAGAGCGGGGATTAGAGGGGAGAGGAGAGAGATAAATATATAGAGAGAGAAAGAGAAAAATGTATAGAGATAAATATAGAGAGAGTAGACAAATATATATAGAGAGGGTGAGAAAGAGAAATAGAGGGAGAAGGAGAGAGAGGAAGAGAGAGAAGAGAGAGAGGAGAGAGAGAGAGGTTTTTTGTTTTAATTAATGTTTCAAAGATGAACAAATGTTATTTTTATGGCACAAGAAGTAATAGTGTGGCCTTAGCAACTGAAACTATGTTACCATATCTGGTTCGCGGCGGATGAGGACAGGGTATCGCTCATATCAGAGTATCACACATAATTTTTCTTTTCTTAATAATGCAAGTTTCTCTCTACACAGGGAAATAAGTGGCTGGTTACTTTTAATACCTCTAAAACCAAGCTTCTCTCTTTTCATAACCAACGCTCGGATACTCGCTTTTCCCCGAGTTGAAATGAATAGCTATATTCTTGAGGAAGCCCCCTGCTTTGTTAAATTCCTAGGACTGACCTTCACTCCAGACCTGAAATGGAAAACTTACATCAAATCCATTGCTATGGTCGCATAAAAAATGATTGGATTACCGCTCCAGAAAGTACCTTACTCCTGGCACAATCCTCTACCTGTCCAAGAGCCACATACGTCATAAGATGTAGTACTTCTGCCACATCTGGGGAGAGGGGGGGGGGGTGCTGTTCGGAGCACTCTCTCCTGCCTTGAAAATCTAGTGGGGGATGATCTCTTCTCTTCCCTAAAACCACTTTCTCAGAGAAGAGATGTTGCTAGTCTTTCTCTACTCTATCGTTATTTAGGTTGGTGCTTGACTGAGCTCCAATCTCTGGTAAAACATTTACTGTAAAACATTTGCTGTAAAACATTTACAGCAAAAACTCGTCTATCTAGAACCACTGTGAATAATTTTCTTTTCTTCTTCTGTGTACCTACTACAATCAATCTACAAAAATATCAACAAACGCGTGCAAATGCATGGCAGACTATTACAAAAAGCAAGAGAAAAGCCTGGAAACAATATATCTCCAAGATAAATACCAACACACCAATAAAGAAAGTATGGGATATGACTAGGAAAAGGAATGGAAAAATGACTACATCTAAATTGCATTTTAAAAAACTAAATGGAGAAAAATGTACAGAAAGGAGTATATTTCCAACCTGTTGGTGGAAAAATTTGAAAACTATTCATTGAGTAAACAGTGTGACTCTACATTTCAGAAATGTAGGTGCATTGCTGAAAAGCAAAAACTAAACTTTGCATCAGACAATACAGAAAATTACAATTTTCCATTTACTATTACTCAATTGAAAAACTCTCAGAAAATCCCATGATACAGAAACAGGACCAGACAATTTCTGAAACAATTACTAGCAACACCTCTAGAGATTTTTAATCAGATATGGTATAAAAGCAGCTTTCCGGAAACATGGTGGGAAGCCATTGTTATACGAATACCGACATCAAGAAAAGATGCATTAAACCCAACAAATTATCAACCTATTTCATTTCATTCTGTTTTTGTGACAATGGAGAGAATTGTGGATGAAAGACTTAGAGAAACATCAATATATATATATCCAAATACCAAAGTGGTTTTCGACAACACCGAAGTACCACCGATCAATGAGTGCGACTTGAAACCTTTTGTATGAGAAACATCAATATATATACAGGGCGACCCCCAAAAAACGGGCCCCAAATCTAATTAGGCCTCGTTTCTTGGTGTTTCGTCCGAATGAAATGAATTTTGGGGCATAACTAGTTTATTATATTCACAACATCATATCAAAACACTAGGGTATTTGGCCTTTTTTCTCCGTTCTACAGCATGTGTTCTAGATGGACTCCTTTTAGCTCCGTGCATTTCTTGAGGCGCAGAACGAAGTTGTTCATGACGTTCTTACAGACTGAATTGGGAATGGCTCTCATCTCCTCCCTGATGGCTTCCTTGAGTTCCGTGATGGTTCTGGGTTTCCTTGCGTATATTCTGTCCTTCCAAAAGAAATAATCTGGGGGGCTTAGGTCCGGGCTATGGGGGAGCCACTCAAAATTAGTCTTGAGACTGATCACTCGGCTTCTGAAGTTCTCTTCAAGCTTACAAGAACGAAAGATGATTACCGCATAGACAAGAGATGCCTATTGTCCTTAGTCTTGAAAAGACCAAGGTTATAGGTAGGAGGAAAAGTGAAAGAAACTACTAGAATAGGAAGCTGTATTACAATGAGGTATCAAAACAGCAAATTGATGGGGACCACTAGACCAACGAGTTAAACGAGCTGGAACAAAAGAAGCAGATAATAGATCACACAATTTTGAAGAACACATGCCATAATAGTATTTAAAAAAAAAGATATTTCACCCCAAACAAGGTAGGTTACCATTGTAGACGTAGGTTTTAAGTGTCATCCTAAGTTGGGAGCTGTGCAGCGAGATGTCTGTTTACATTATTTTTAAACCTCTGCATGTCGGTACAGTCGGGGAAACAGGGAGCAGGGAGGGAGTTCCAGAGGCCGGTAGCAGAGAAAAAAAGCTACTGGAGTAGAAGGCTCTCTGGCATCTGAGGACCTCCACAGTGAATGGATGGGGCCTAGCTGATTGTCGGGTTGTTCTAGTGTATTGGCGACGAGGGGGCACTACAGCAGCTAGTTTATCAGAGCACAATCAATTGAAGTATTTGTAAAACAAGCACAAGGATGCAACATTGCAGCGATAAAGCAGGGGCTGGAGCTTGGTGGATAGTGAGAGACCTATTAAGTTGGCGACTCTTTTTTAGACCTTGTCTAGAAGAGAGAGCCTAGTGGATGATGCACCAGACCAGATGTGACAACAATACTCCATACATGGGTGGATGGTGGCTTTATAGAGATACAGGATAATGTCAAGTGTGAGGAGTTTACTAGCACGGTAGAGGGACCCCATCTTCTTTGCAGCAGCCTTGGCAATGTCGTCAATGTATTTGTTCCAATTCATGTTACCTGTGAAGGTTAGGCCAAGTAGTTTGAATGTTGAACTCTCAGGTAGGGTGTTATTTTCCATGGTAATCGGTGGTTGAAGAGGTTTCTTGTAGTTATTGAAGGAAAGGAGCTTTGTCTTTGCGGTATTAAAAGTTACCAACCATTTTTGAACCCAGTCCAGGTCATTTTTTATGGATTCAGCCATTGCCTTGGATATGTACATGTCAGTTTTGCCCACATGATGAGAGTAGAGCATGGTGTCGTCAGCAAATATACCTATCTCAGACTCGATGTCATCAGGGAGGTCTTTGATAAAAATTAGGAACAATAAAGGTCCAAGGATGGATCCCTGGGGTACACCAGCATTTATGTCATGTTGCTTAGATGAACGGCGATCGAGGACAACCTGGATCCTTCTTTTGGTTAGGAAGGATTTAATTATATTAAATATTTGTCCAGTAATATCATATGAGTGAGGAGCCCTTTATGCCATACCTTGTCAAAGGCCTTGGATATATCAAGCGCTACTGCCCTAGCTTCACCTGCCTTGTCCAGTGTATGATATATGCGTTCAGAGATGACCGCAGTAGATATCTTGTTTAAATCCATACTTGAGGTCAGAAAAAAGTTTAGCATTAACTAGGTGCTGGATTACAATTTTCCAGCTATCAGGGAAGCAAGATTCGGCAAGGTATTTGTTGTAGAGTTTAGAGAGGACAGGGACAAGTTCTGCAGAGCATTTCTTTATTACTATTACAGGTATAAGATCAGGCCCACAAGCTTTGGAGGTGTTGAGGTTTTTTATGATGACCCTGACCTGAGATGGTGTGATGATCAAGTTTTTTCAAGTGTGGCTTCAGTCCGCAATGGAAATTTAAGGAGGGGGTGGTTTGCTGAGTCCAAAGTGGAGTTTCGGGCAAAATGCTGGACAAGTAGTTCAGCTTTATCAGCTGCGGTGCAAACGACATAATTGTGGTTTGATAACGGGGGAATCGTTGATTGTCCATTGTTCACCACACTATTATAGATTTTTCAGAAATCGCGAGTACCTAGTTTCTGTGACTGAATGCGTTTTTGGTTATCTCTGTATACCTTCTCTTTGCTTCACCTATCACTGCCTTACAATTATTTCTTGATTCTATAAATTTCTGTCTATTCGCAATTGACTTATGGTGGCCAAACTTTCGGAATCTTTACTGCCTCTCAGCAATGGCAGCTGCACATTTCGAGGTGAGCCATTGAGAAGAGTGGGGTTTGCGGAAGAATTTTCGCATGGGGACATAGGCTTCAATGCCTGTTTTGACCCATTCGGTTGACATATTTGCACACTGATCAGCAGTGAGTGAGAAGGTTTCACTCCATGTAGTGTCGCTGATGTGATCTTTGATGGACTCAAAATCAGCCTGCTCATAGTATCTCATTGTTTTTTGCAACGGCTCATCAGCTTTTGGATGAGTTTTAGGGTGATAGCAATCATAACTACAACGTGATCAACGTTCCCGAGTGGGCTAATGGCTTCAGTCACACAAGCCTGGAGCAGTGAGGTCAGGAACAGGTTGAGAAGTGAGGCTTGCTGGTCTACTCGATCAGGGAGGCGGATCGGAAAAGCGACAGGCTGTGACAGGGAGTGAGCTAAGGAGAAATTATATGTAGAGTTGCCTGCTGCGTCAGTAAGGCTGGAGAATCCCAACCAGTGCATTAAAATCCCCAAATACATGTTATTGGGCATTCGAGTTGAGTGAGAGTGCTCTATCTATGCTTTCAGAGACAGAGTTTAGCAGGGTACAGTCCTGGGTCGAAGGTGAACGGTATAAGAAATAAAAGTAACCAATGCTGTGATGTAAAGTCAATCTAAAGCACATGTAGGCTTAGTCATCTGATTCTAACCTATGTTTTCTTGTCAGGGGGAGGGTGTTCAGAACATAAACTCCTAGCCCGTGCATATGTTTGTCAGAGTCTTTACGGTAGAGAGGGAGGTAGTCAGTCATGTCAAAGTGGTGAGAGATGGTTGAGGATTGAAGGTTCGTTTCACTTAGTGATAGGATATCCGGGGTGTTTGTCAGGAGAAAAGTTTCTACGTCATTGATGTTGGTTCTAAGTCTCCGGATATTTGTGAATGTGAGCCTCAGGGGCGGAGGCGAAGATGTTTTTTGTTGGGTGTCTGGTTTAGGTTTGATTTTTTTATTTTGCAATGACATGTTTGTTTTTAGATAGAGTGGGGTGAACAAAGTTAGGTGTCAATAAGCTCACACAACCAGTCCAGTAGTCACGACTTGGTCCATGGGGATTGTGGCCTTGGGAAAGCCCACCGGGGATAACTATAGGGCCCCTTTCCATGCACAACATGGCATGTACAGCTACCCACAGTATTATACAACTGATGATGCAGCAGCTGTTCTTAGCACTACCTAAGAGTTTAGGTTCCTGTCCTGTTAGTCGGAAACAGCAGCCAGACAAGCTGTCTAACCTGTACCCTCAACCTGTCGGAACAAGAGCGACCCAGACCGATCATGTAAGACTTAGTGACGAAAAAACTTTCCCCAAGTTGCCCAGATAGAGAGAAAGAGAGACGGCATTCATTGTCCTAGTCAGGAAACAAGGCCCGGCACTGGGTGCCTTTGAGGCATTCCAGCATGGGTACCTCTGCGCCTGACTAATAGACAGAGAAGGAGTGTAAAGGCCGGGTGATAGGCAGAGCCCATCTACTCCTTAAGCAATTTTAGGTTTGCAAACCGGATATTTTGTTCGAAATTCCAGCTCTAGGAAGGTTGTCGATCAGGACTAATGAGGCTTCTCGCCCCAACAGTTTGCTGCCAAGACGCAAGAGGTTAGTAGCAAGGTTTTATTATCAGAGTTTTCCTTCTCTTAGTTGGATAGTCTGACAAGGTCTACAGGTCCAACACACCTAGTGGGATAGCCTGCACACGTGTACTAGTTGGGTATTTTTGTGCCACCGCAGATATGAAAAAAAAAATAATATAAAAATAAAATAAAATAAATAAATAAATAAATAAAAATTCCATATATATATACATATATATATGTATATATGTAGATAATAAGTCTAGCCACTGCCTTCCATAGATAATGAAGGACTGAAGATAGGTTCCCCTCTCACTCTATCATGAGCAAAATTTATTTTGAAGACATTTCACCAACCATTATGGTGGGTGGGAGGGTTTAATCTACTTTTGTGTAGGTCTAACGAGGGGGCACTTAGCTATGACGTTACAGTATAAAAAGCAATTTAGTAGTTGCGTTACAGATCGAACTACATGGAAAAAATATTGTTTAACTAAGAAGTAGTCATCGCAACGTTAATACATGGATTATTTAAGACAGACAGTTCAAAAATAAGAAATTAAGAAAAGAAAAGACAGCCTAGCAACATCACGTCTGTGAGAGAGAAGGTGCAGAGAAGAAGAAAGGGTGGGGCCAATCAAATTACAGATAAGTATCTGAACCTTATCAAGAACCCTCAAATAGGACAGAGATTCACCAGCCCAAATATGACAACAATACTCCATACATAGTCTGATAGTAGATTTGTAGAGATAGAGAATAGCCTCAGGTGTGAGAAAGTGTTTGGAGCGATAGAGAGAACCGATTTACAAGAAGAAGAAAGAACAATGGATCAAGAAAGATTTGATGAGAATAAAAGACCAAGAAGGTTCAGAGTCGATTTCTCCTCAAGAGCAGAGCCATCCATGAGAATCTCAGGAAGAAAAGGGACACGCCTATGATTGAAAAACACGAGCTGAGTTTTAACAGGATTAAATGAAACAAGCCATTTCGTACCTGAATCCAGAACCGAACCCAGGTCAACTTCTAGATCAGCTGCATATGTCAACTGATCCCAGGGAGATAGTGAGAAGCAACACCAGAATAGAGAGTGATATTATCAACATAGATGTTAATCTTCAGAATAATATTCTCAGGAATATCATTGATATAGAGAAGAAAAAGTGTTGGACCCAGAATAGAGCCGTGAAGAAACATAAACAAGTTGTTGATATTTCATATATTTTTTATTTCAGATTTCTTTCAGAGATTAGGGTTAGCGTTAGGGTTTCAAAGGGAGTGAACACAACGTGTCATTTACTATCATGGTTTAATTACTTTCTGGAAATATGTTGTAATATAATGAAACCAAAGATTGAACATATTATCACCGAGAAACGGTTTCATATATTATCTTGTAACAAAAGTTCTGTCTGTTAAAACAGATGATATCTAATCTATTTAACCGTAAATATAGTCCCAATCCTTTTCTATGACCTCTTTCCATCTGCCAATAAGCGTTTTGATGCCATGTTCATAAAATTACTTTAATTTTGAACAAAAAAAAAGAGACTAATTTTTTTTCAACGTTTCCCCTTTGACGTAAGTCTTAATACAATCAAATAATTCTGCAAACTTTTAAATTGATGATAATCTGTTGGTTCTAGCTCGGAGAATATGGTGGTTGATGCATAATTTACCAGGGAAATTTTTTCCATGTTTCGTCTTTTATGCAGTGTGATGTCTAGCATCATCTTTCATCATCATGATGTTAGATATTGCACAGCACAAAATATGTCTTAATCCACTCAAATGATATTTGGTAACCTGTTGGTGTGAGATTCAAAGAACATAGTGGTTAATGCATGATTTACCAGGCATATTTTACAAGGAGTTCCTGATATTTTTTGCAGTGTGAGGTTTTGCATAAACATGATGGAGGATGTCTTGGATTGGGGATTATCAAAAGAAAAATAAAATAAAATTAGGGCAGATGAAAAGGAAAAAAGAAAATAATATGATTCGGTGCATGAGGTTCCTGAATGGTAACAGTTTCAAATTACTGCATGGTGAGCAAGATTGAAAGCATGTAACCTGTTTCTAGAATAAATCTTCAGCAGGAACACCTTCAAATAAAATGCTGACGCTCTCCAAAAACACTGACTCTACAGCAACAAGAACGCCTCCCCCCCCTCCAAGTCTAACCCTTCATAACCATGGTAGGGGCGGTAGCAACGTGGTAGTGTTAGAGCTACCCATCTAACAGGGATCTGGTGAAAATCCAGGCGGAGTCGGCATCAGGATCTGTCATTCTCTGAGTGTCGCAAATCAATGGAGCAAGAGTGGCTATGGTGTTTTAATGTGTTCTGAGCTAAACCTTCCCCGACTTCGTATGCAACTACTAAGTCATACTTTTGTTGTAAATGTGAGGAAATTCACGCTCTCTAAAATGGTGCACTCTGGATGGAGACAAACATTAAAATTACCTTAGTCTAGAAGAATTTCTCCTCCTCTGGCAAGGTACAGAACATATACTACACTTTGATTATTTATTTGCAAACAGTTTCAAAATCACTGCATGGCGGGCAACACTTTATATCATGTAACTTCTGTATCCAGAATTAATCTTTAACACGAACACCTTCAAATAAAATACTGACGTTTTCCAGAAACATTGACTCTACAGCCCCCCCCCCCCCGCCCTCAAGTTCAACCCTTTCTCATTGTGGTAGAGGTGGTGGCATTGTGGTAGTATCAGAGCTATGCTGTCTGGAACTCTGGCGAACAGGTTTGGCACAAAGTTGTAGTAGGGCCGAAATCTGGCTAACAGGGCTCTGGTTAAAATCCAGGAGAAGTCAGCACCAGGATCCGTTGTCCCTAGTCCAAGCAAAGACGTGTCAGGTGTGGAACCGCAACTCAATTGAGTGAGAGTGGCAACGTTGTTTCTACACCATTCCTTTGTATGTTCTGGGCCAAAACTTCCCAGACTTCGCATGCAACCACTGAGCCTTACTGCTCTCACTGTCGAGGGTAAAACGAACAGTTGCGACTAACGATGCAGACAATCCCTAGGTCCGATCTTCGTGAGCTCGATGCAGAAGTATGACGCGCCTCACAGCAGCAGCAGCAGCAGCAACAACAACAACAGCAACAACAACAACAGCAACACCAATACATCCAAGCAGGTCTAAACAGAACAGACTCTCTGACTGCTGGTTTCATGGTCACATTTATAGACCAAATAAATAGGCAAGAACCCATGGAGTCAGCATGTGAAGTCCTTATTTAATTGCCTATCTACAAGGGCAGAGTTAGGCACATGGTCCGTTTTTACTGTAAGGTCGATCTCTAAATGGGAGTGAGACTTAAGTGGAAAGAACTTACATAGAAATGGAGTTTGGGAGTGGATGGTATCCTAATAATAAGAAAACAAAACAATTAGAGAGGCCAAGGTCAAAATAAAATTGGGGAGTAGACATCTTGGAGGATTATTACCAAAAAATAAAAAATTGGAAACAGGACTCATTCACTTAACTAGCAACCTGGCTGAGAAGGAACAGGATCAAGAATCGTGTGTGCTACATTTTTTTAACTAATAAGTCACCACTTATCAAGGCAAAAAAGCCACTTGAGGATAAAGGTTAATGAGATGGTTAGATTGACAGTTGAATAATAATGAATAGTATTACGAGAGGATTGAAAATCTCCATATACCACTCATTCAAAACAACAGCCGACTCAGGAAACTGCAATTCTTCCCCCTTTGTCAGAAAGATCGATCATGGAATGTAAGGACTAAAGGACAAAAAAGAAGCGAAAGTTACGAAGATGCCGAAAGTAAACTCACGGTCAATTTTCATGCTGAGGCCGAGTACGTACTCATAACTGACTCTCCAGAAAATCGGAGAGTATCAGTCTCTTAATATCAACCACTTTTATAAAGCAGGTGTTGAGGTTTTCTTTCACTGACGAGAAATGCCCGGATGAGCTAAGTGTCAGAAAACCTGTATACGACGAACTTTCTCATGTAAATTCACTAGACAAACTCGACAATCAGCTAAATCCCATCCATTCACTTTGGAGGTCCCCAGATGCCGGAGAGCTTTCTACTCCAATAGCTTCTTTCCTTGTGCTGCTGGCCTCTTGAACTCCCTCCCTGCCCCCTGTTTCCCCGACGGTACTGACATACAGTAATTTAAAACTAATGTAAACAAACATCTCACTGCGCAACTCCCAATTTAGGTTGATACCCCCCAAACCTTCTCCCTTTTTTCTCAGTAGCCCCTTACGTCTACAGTGGCGGCCTGCCTTGTTTTGGGGGAACTATGTTAAAAATAAAAAATTCAATATGTCACAAGCTATTTTAATCTATTATTAGTAGATTAATAAATGGCTGATATGTTTTGCTATTATGACCCTTCGAATTTCAGAAGCAATTTTGAAGCCTTAAAATTGGTGAATAGAAAGTAATTAGTAATTTTTCTCCCTCTTCTTCTTCTTCTTCTTCTTCTTCTTCTTCTTCTTCTTCTTCTCTTCATTTAACGTCACTTTTCCCTTGTTCAGGGGTCAGCCGTTTTCTGATATTTCGCAAGCTCTCACTCTCCAATTCTCACGGTTCAGCAGGTCAGCAGTCTCCAGATTCCACTCTGGTACTGTCTTGTCCAATCACCTGCTTCCCTTGCTTCCAAGTTACTATGTTATGTTAATTTCTGCTTAAATTTAAGTGTATAAGCAAAAGTCAAGTAATATGATTTAGTTGTGCTTCTAAACCAAAAGTGAAACAAACATTAATTTTCTTATCAAAGAACTATACTAACTACTTAAAATATAAAATCTGGAAGCGCATAATTTTTACCAATTCACTAGTTTATACCCACTCCTTGAGCGGTGTTGGTACAATACCTGGGTATGTCAGTTTCCATCTTTAACTACCTTCTACCGCTTTGTAGCTAATACGAAAAAAAAAAACATTTGAAATTTGGTGAAAAGAAATGCTACTTAGTATTTGTATGAGAGAGTAAATAACTACGATGAATGTATTTACGCATTATGTTTATTGGCCAAAAACATTATAGTTTATGTTTTGAAGCAAAAATAATTCGCTTTGAACTAATGCCGAATACCTTTTATGTCTATTTTTTGCAGATATAAAAAAGGTCACTTAGTTTAAAAAAAAAAATCTAATGTTTTTTTTATGTTATGCTAATTACTTTAAATTTATAGAACACATATCTAGTTAAAAAAAAAACATCCTTAAGACTTACGTGAGATTCGAACTCGGGTATTGACATTGTAAAAACTACTGCTTTAGTAATGTGTACTCTGCCTATTCCTTTTTTGTCAACCAATTACATGGTTCTATTTGCATACGAATAGACAAACTTCAAAACACCATAACCTTTCAATAGTATATAGATAGATGTGAACTGATATAAGATTAGGGCATCATTTTATTTTGGTTACCCACTGTGTAACGTAAGATTAAAAACTGAAGACTTGATTATATATATATACTAGAAGAATACCCGTCCCTGGACGGGTAAAGTGAATTCCTAGAGCAGAACAGTTTTGCACCAATTTTATGTCCCTTTACAAAGACTAAAATCAGATATAATTATATTTTACCTTATGTCTAGAATTCTTATTCTAATTTTGATCAAAATCCATTACATAATTTTGATTCTGGAAAATGTCTAAAATTTAAGGTTGAAGATTAAGGGGTCCTAAAAAATTCAAATTCAAAGAATCTTGCTTAATTGGTGGGTAATGACTATGGATCAAATTCAATGCAAATCTGAAATATTTGAATTTTCAAGTTGTGCCCATATTATGCCCCGTAAAACCCCTTTAAAATACCTCAAAGAAACTGAAATTTAGGGGAATATTTATTAATTGATGTTTAATACTTATTGTTAAAATTTCACAAAAAATGAGAGGTATCTGAATTTGTACCCCTCTTTTGGCAGGATTTTTCCTTCTTGTTGACTATTATGACATCCGGTCTCCTTGCTTGTATTAGTTTGTACCCCCATGCCCCAGAGGATTTTGTGATTTTAGTTTTCCAGTACTGCCTCTGGTTTGTGTCTGAACCATTTTTTTTGAGTGTTCAAAATGCAGCTGTTTGCATAGTTCCCAGTGTACTGCCTTCTCACACAGTCGTGTCTGTTCTTGTATTCTTTTAAGGCAAGTTTGCCGCATTCACTTATTATGTGATTTTCCTTTTCGTCTCTTTGTCCACAGAGTCTACATTTATTATTATTATTATTATTATTATTATTATTATTATTATTATTATTATTATTATTATTATTATTATTATTATATAGAAGTAAAAGAGACTTAATATTTTGCCATTTAATTTACATACGTGTTTATGGTGTATACAGACACGCGTATGTAAATTTAATATCTACGATGAAAATACAGGGTCACTTTTTTCTAAAGGCTCAGAAAGACATTAAGAAATATTAGAGAATGGTTAAATTAGATAGAGTGAGAGGGGCGATAGAAATACATAGATAGCAGAGATAATCATGACTTGATTCTGGTCCAAATTTAAGCGCGCAGGTAATATATACGTAATATGAGAGAGAGAGAGAGAGAGAGAGAGAGAGAGAGAGAGAGAGAGAGAGAGAGAGAGAGAGAGGGAGATTCGTTCACCAACTACGGTTGCTAAGATGTATATAGAAATATTTCATGTTGCCGAATAATATTGATTTCTTTCATGAAGAGATATTTCTTCTTCTTCTTCTTCTTCTTCTTCTTCTTCTTCTTCTTCTTCTTCTTCTTCTTCTTCTTGTGTTGCCGCTGCTGCTGATTTTCCCGCTTTACTTCCGCGGTTCTCCGAACTTGAGGAAAGAGTTTTTACAAATTACACAAGATCTCAAGACTGTCGCCGCTGAAAACGAACAAAAGAAACTTGTAGCAGAATTATTGTCTCTTCGAGTTCAGAAGTGTCTCTCCGTTTTCGCCTTGACTGCAGACTTGTGTGAGGAAGACGACGACATTTTTAAGAAAAAAAGTAGAAGAATGCAATTCACTCCGTATTTTGTTCAAAGATTGCATTTAGAGGGAAAATAGTTGAACGGAAAAAGTCAAGTTGGATTTTTTAAAGTTTGAAATCATTACGTTGTCATCGGAATATTTATTATAAGGGAGAAGGAGAAAAACAATTAAATTGTGGTTGCAGTTAAAAGACCCCCCCCCCCAAAAAAAAGCAACACATTTTGCAAGCAAGCAAGCAAGAAAAAGTCTTTCTTCACAATACCAGGAAACTGACATTCCCTAAACTTCCCTAAAGCGCGCAGTTAAAAGAAAACGATATATTTGTCTTTTTTTATAAAATAATTTTAAAAAGACAAAAAACAACTTTTGCCTAAATGATTTTTAAAACAAAATAAATATATATATATATATATATATATATATATATATATATATATATATACCAGAAAACTAACAGTTTCTTACCCCCTCCCCCCAACAAAAATGTAGTTAAAATAAAACAATATTTTGTTTGTTTTTTGATAAAATGGTTTTGAAAATACAAAAAACAACTTTTATCTAAATGATTTTTAAAGCAAAATATATTTTAATATACCAGGAAACTGACAGTTTCTCATCATCCTGAAAATGTGATGTTAATAGAAACATAAGTTTATTTATGAACTGATTTTGGAAGAGAATAAAAATGTTTATGTAGAGTGTAACGAAAGTAGATCATTTTTCAATTCAAAATTTTTAAAAATAAAATAAAAAATAAAAATAATAGAAAAAATTTCTGTTAAAACAAAACGAAAAATATTCAATGAGGATTTTTGGAAACCCCAAAATGTGCACAGTAAATATTATAATGTAAATAAAAAAATAATAAAGAAAAAAAGTTCCTTATTCGCAAATAAATTTGTAGGTAAAAAGAAAATAATATTTTAATTAGAAAAGATTCTAAAAGTAAAATAAATCGATGTTGGATAGCACAAGAAAAAATGATAAAAAATAAACTATAAAAAGATTTAATTTAATTAAAATTACAAAAAAAAAAAAATGGGAAACTGTTCCCCTATCCAAAACGCGCCCCAAAAAGATGAAGGATGAAAAATTTTGTGTAAAGAAAATATTTGAAACGAGCAAAACTGACAATTTTTTAGATGCAAATTATTCGCTTTTTAAAAAAAAATCATTTTTACCTGGAGTACATCTTGAAAACAAATAACGAAAAACGAAGAAAAAATGTCTATGTTAAATATTAAAAAGTAAGGAAGATACATCTTCTCCATCAATCACGAAATAATTTTTACCTGAGAAGCATTTTGAAAAATTAAAAAGTAAAAATCTATGTGGAATATTAAAGTGCAAGAAACCACAAATTCTTCATCTTCTGAGAATTTGCTGTAAAAGAAAGTGCATATTTATCTGGAAAGAATTTTGAAAAAAAAATATTTATGTTAATTTTTTGAGTGTAAAGAAAAACATAAAAATAAAAAGATAAAACTGGCAGTTCTTCATTTTTCAAGAATTTGTTATACAATTATTTTTACCTTAACATAATTTTGAAAATCAAAAATAATAAAAAGTCTATGTTAATTGCCATGTCTGCATTCCCCTAAAGATTTACTGCTAAAACAAAGATCATTTTACCGGCAAAAGATTTTGAAAAGAAATACTAAAAAATGAAGCAAATTGTTCATATTTCAAGACTTTGCCGTTCAAAGAGAAAGATTATTTAGACCATTTTTCCCGTAAAGAATATTTAAAATATTTTAAATACAAACAAAATATTTTAAATACAAACAAACGAAAAAAATATATGCTAAGTTTTAGAGTTTAAAGAAAACTGCAGAATCAAGAAATTACTAGTTCTTCATCAATCTGACAAAAACAAAAACGGAAAAAGAATATTGAGCATTTAACTTAACATAAGAACCTTGAAGATTACCTCTTGTACATCTGAATACCACGAGGAAAGGGGCATTGTTAGTTGAATGGCCTTTTCTTTTTTACTTCGCATTTTGTATCTACTTTCACTTTCACTTTCACTTTCGATTTTGATCTGTTGCTCACTTCAGCACAAAATAACTTTTTTAAATACGTTTCTTCTATGCTTTTAAGAAACAAATGTTGTCACTTTAGTTGAAGTAACATTTTAACAACCAACTTTCACGACTTTTGATGAGGAAAAACAAAGAAAAACGGTAAAAGAAACATTTATTGTAGTTCCAACCAAAACATAGTTCAAATACTAAGCTCAACTTCATTTCTGATCTGTATACCTGCGAAGAGAACCTCATTAACGGTTGTATTTCGCTGTTCTTGATCAATCATTTAAAGGGTCCTTTTCTTTTCATCAAAAAACAAGTGTTGGCTTAGTTCTTATTTTATTCTTTACCAAAGACTTTGACATACATACATACATACATACATACATACACACACACATACATACATACATACATACATACATACATACATACATACATACATACATACATACATACATACATACATATTCTTTCTATAACAAAATTCATTAACAACATACTTGTTTTAAACTGATTTTCTCCTGGGTTCAATTTTGCAATGATTACATGAAAACTTATAAAAACGTTTACAATAAAATTTGAATTGCGAGTAAAAAAAAAACTTTATTAAAAATATTATATAACAAACTAAATATTTTCCTGGAAAGGATTTTGATCAAGGTGCATTTTTTAATACGAATTGAAAATACCAAATTATAAACTTGACTTTCAATTTAATTTTCCTTTGGTCTTTTCAACAACAACAACCACAACAATAACAATAAGCTGCAAGTTCTTTATATTCTAAGAATGCGCGGTTAAAAAAAAAGATAATTTTACCTGAAAATATACAAAAAATAACAACTAAAAACACATATAATAATAATAGTAGTAGTAGTAGTAGTAGAGTAGTAGTAAAACTTGATCTATACATATTTTAAATTAAGTTAAAACTTAGGAAGTGAATGCAATGTGCTAAATTTAAATGCAAAAGTGAACTAAGTTGAGCAAACTTGTTGGCACTTAAGTTCTAGTGAATGCTATCACTCGTCTCTTGATACTACTACTACTACTACTACTACTAATAATAATAATAATAATAACTACCACCACTTTTTATTACTAGTAAGCAATCACTGATAAGACTTGCGTGAAATAATAATAGTATGGTACTTCTACAAAATTTGAACCGAACTGTTTTTGTTTTTTTAACCCTAACCCAACCCTAACCTAAGTTTTAGGTTTAGTCCGGCAAAAGTCGGTTTGGTTCGGTTCAAATTCTGTAGAAGCACCAATAATAATAATAATTATAAACAAAATAATAATTTTCATTTTTTTGTCTCCAAGTAATATCGAAAAAAGCAAACAACTTAAATGACATTTTCATAGAAAAATGTAAGAGCAGACTTGGCATACACACACACACATACATATATATACATACATAACTTGACATACATACATACGTACATGCAAACATAACTTGTCATATATACATACACATATAAATATTTAACTTGACATACACATATGTACATGCATAGATATATAATACATAAATACATTGAACATTATTATACATACACATACATAAATACATTGAACAGATAGATTTTAATTTGATTTTATATATCTCTGATGTACCTAATATTAAAATAACCTTCAATGACAATATTCCTCCATACATAATATTTATTTTTACTTAACTAATCTAATATTGCTATTAACAGTAGAAAATACATTTATTGCCATTAAAAGCTAAAAGAATGAAAGAAACAAGAAAGTTTATTGAATAATTTTACCTATTTCTGAACATTTACATAATTATTGGAGTAATGCATTCAAATAATGTAAATGCTTTTTAAGTAATTAAATTTTGGTTGCATTTCTAAGATAATAATGGTTAAAGATATCAGTACAAAAGAAAAAAGAAAAATACTATATATTTTTCAAAAAGTATTAAAAAAAATACATTCAAATAGTGGTTTTTTTTTTCATTTAAGCCACTGATTATACAGACATATATTTCCTATCTGCAATTTTTACGGTATTAAATTTTAAATTAAAATAAACCCGTAAAAGTAAAATTTTCTTGAAAAACCAAAACAAAAAAGCGCGCAACAATTTGGACGCAAAAGTCAAACAATAAACAAAAACAAAAAACACACGCACAAAATCCGCGCGCAACTTGCTGCTGCTGGTGTTTTCAACTAATGTGACAATCTGTCAACATGGCGGCTAAAAGCGCACCCTTCAGTCCGGGTACGGCATCTGTACCTTCGACACAAGTGGAACTATCCATTTCTTGCCGGTAAGTAATTGTCTTAAATACTTATCATATTGTTTTAATAAAATATTCCACCAATGCTTCGAATCTATTTATCTATCTTTTAATGCGTTTGTTTTGAGAAACAGGTGCGTCTTTTTTTTTTCTTCAAAACTTGCGTTCGCTTCAATCACCGAAAAGGTTTTGTTTGTTTTTCTTTTTTTGTTATGTGATTTTATTTTAATATTTAAGCTCAGCTTTGGATTATTCAGACTATTTTCATCTGTTATATTCACAACGTTTCCGTCGATGTAACCTCCGGTCTTTTTTAGGTGCATCTTTTCGAACTGTGCACTTTTAACTAATCCACGGGGG
This sequence comes from Sepiola atlantica, assembly GCA_963556195.1. Taxonomy (NCBI): domain Eukaryota; kingdom Metazoa; phylum Mollusca; class Cephalopoda; order Sepiida; family Sepiolidae; genus Sepiola; species Sepiola atlantica. The sequence goes on from OY744518.1 coordinate 168,184,859, forward strand.
TAGATTGTTCTCATTCCGCGTTAGAATAAACAAGGAAGAAGTGTTCATTTATATCGTTTTTTTTTAATGTAAATAATTGGTGTTTTTTTTTCTTTATGATTTAACAATTTTTTTAAAGTTTCGCGTTAAGCAAAAAAAAAAAAAACTTCTCTTTTCTACTTTTTATAAAAAGTAGAAAAAAGAAGTTTTTTTGTATGCAAATCCTGTTTAGATAAATTAATTTATTTAAATATACAAAAAACTACGTAAAATAAAGGACAGTCTTTTAACTTCGGTATGAATTTTCCTTTCTTTCTTTTTGGTTTTTTCTTTACAACATTTGACTGGCAATAATAATATATAACAAAAATATATTTTTTTAACTTCTCTGAATTTTTAACACGCATCAGCTTTTTTATGAAAATATATTTAAAAAACTGATATAATAACCAGTCTGAATTATTTATTTTTATTATTTTGTTGACCATTTATATTTTTTAAAGTTTGCATACCGGAAAAAAAAGAGCGTAGAAAAAAGAAAAGAAAAATACGCCCCCCCCCCTCTCCTCTCATAATTCTTCCGGATTATTAACCAACTTATCAATATCACATGTTTATAAACCTAATTTCTTTTAAGAATTAGAATGTATAACTTTTTTGCATGCGAGAGCTTAGAGAAATATTATTGTGTTATGTTGACAAAATCAAATAAGAAAATCTCAAGATTTTAACGCAAAACAAACAAAAACAACAAAAATACGCATTTTTTGTGAAGTTTTTTAAAATCCAATTTCTTGAATCAAAGAATAATAGTCGATAAAATCAATATTTTGAATGTGTGTAAGTAAAATATTCGATTAATAGGTAATTATTTACTATTCGTTCTCAAAACGTGGTTGCTACCCCTTTTACAACCAGTAGTAGTAGTAGTACTAAATATCTATAATAAATAATAGTCATTCTTTTAGAGGTCTCCGGGTCAAAGTAATACACTTAAACCCCGTATGACTAATATTACTAACAACTTAAAACTCATCTTTAGTGTAGCCCCCAAAAAGGCGCAACTTTTCATTGAAGGCGTGGTTCCTGCTCCCAGCTCTATTACAGAGGCTATACACTGGGGGTGGGGGATATTAATCTAGTGGCGCATCCTAAATTCTGCGGCAATATCATCACACGGCAAAGGATTCGTTTTTTAATTATTTTTTTTTCGAACCGGTCAAATTTGGAATAATTTTACATTTGGTTTAGTCTCGATTGAATTGGTGAACATTACTGAACGGTAATTTAACTTTAGTTGCAGACTCGGGTTTTGGTGTGAATATTTTAATTTTTAAATAGGGGTTAAAACATGGGTTGCGGAGTCAGATGTTTTGAAAGGAGTCAGACTCGTAAGAATACTTGAAGTCGGATTTTTTAATATTTTGGAATTTGGGGAATTGGAATCGGACCTTATAGCTTCCGACTCCGCAACCCTGGTTAAAACACTGTGCTATCCACTAAGGTATAAAAGGTATCAGAAATACTACCTTGGTTTCACTCTGAAGAAGTTTCTGTTAATAAAAGAAACACACACACTAAAAAAAAAAGAAAAATTTTTTAAACAGGCGATTCCAACCCACTACGTTCCACTGGAGCCTGGCAATATTTTTGGATGATACAAATTTAGCTTTAATCTTTATATCAATCTTATACATAGTTTGTGGGGGAAAAAAATCAGGTTTATTTGTATTTTTTTTTTAGGGGGGGAGGGGATATACCTGGACCCGCCGTGCGGACCGTAAGATATATTGATATGTTATTGGGAAAGATTTTTTTATTTTTTATTTACAAAATATGAAATTTTAAGGAACGGTAAAAGTCTACTCCCTGTTCCATATCCAAGAAGAACGGAATGAATTTTTTTTTAAACAGGAGGTTCAAACCCCGTGCGATCCACTGGAGCCTGGCAATATTTTCGGGTGACACACGTGAGCCACCTTGCGACCTTCTCATGCGAAGTCCATAACGACGAAATAAGAATAGACACCGCGTGTCACATTTTCAGAAGCGTGAGATGGTAAATTAGCAGATGCTTGCCTCTCACGGTCGGTCTGTCAGTCAGTCCTTAAATGTAGTTTACCCCCCCCCCCCCGCAGATCCCCTTTTCATCTTACTCCACAGCAGAGGTTACAGGTCACGCAGCACACTAGTTCAAATGAACGTAACAATTATTGAATAATAAGTAAGGGTAGATGGCTATCAGATGGTTAGAACAGTGACTCGTTACGAATCAATAAAATTGCCCACGTAGTAAACATGCAGAAAACACGTGACTTTGTTGTTGTTGTTGTTGTAGTTCTGCAAGTTTGTTTACAGATGGAGACATTATTGTTAGGACGGGTTAAGTGTTTACCGTCTAGCGTTTCTTGTCTGTGTACAAACAATAAGGTAGATAAGGTAGGTGTATTAGTACTGTGTTGGATTATTTGGAATATTCGGACTACTGTTCTCATTTTGGATGTTATTCTCACAACGGTTCGGCCGATGTAACCCCCGACCTTCTTTAAGTGCGTCTCGTCGAACTCAGGAATCTGTACGGAATTTCAAACGGAACCCTTTATTTAATCCATTGGCGTAGCTTGTTCTCGTTCCGTCAGCCATGATCTGGTTAATTCGAAATTGTATCCCTACTGAGGAGTGAACATTTAACTCCAAGAATACTGTCATCTAGGACTGATTATAACTTAGCTCTTATATCCGTTGCGCCACGGGTCCTTGCGGATGATGAGAACAGTAGTCCGAATAATACAAATTAACAATCCTTATCTAAAAAAAAATCCGAAATAACTACTACTACTACTACTACTACTACTACTACTACTATTGTAAGAAAAAAAGGAAAGGAAGAAAAACAAACGAAAAGAAAGAGAAAAAATCCTTTTTTCTTTACAAAGTCTGAAGTCAGAAATCGATCTGTCATCGTCGGCCAGTGTCTGGTTGAGGCAGATCACAACAAACGGCGTATGGCCGTTGTTGTAGAATTTGGTAAGCCAGCCCTCTGTTAGAATTTATTAAAGCCCCCCTCACTGATTGGCTGTTGCCATGTCCCTTAAGGGCCTCACGGATTGGCTGTCAGGCATTGCAACCCCTTTTTAGTATAGGTGTCACGTGAGCCAGCCCTTAAAAACCCTTGTATACGGCTTCCCGCCCTCTTTTTCGACGACTCTGCTCGAGTCAACAACACATCGGCTGGTCTTCTCAGTGATACAGCCCTCGACGGCTCACAGAGAATGACCTCCCGCCGATACCCAAACTCTATGCAGGCTCTTTTCAACGACTCCACTCCAGTCAACAACACATCGGGCGGCCTTATCAGTGATACAGTCCACGACGGCATCACAGAGAAAGACCCCCCCCCCGCCGTTACCAGAACTCTAAAACAGATAAGTTCTAGCGAACCACATTTTCGCAATCAACCAAACCCAAACCCCCAAACCTCAAACCCATCTCTCTACCATCCTCTTTTCCATCCTCTCTATGATTTACCAATGCCTAATGAACTGTTTGAAACTGTAAATACTCGCGCCAACTTTCTCTTTCTTACTAAATGATATGAAATTACACCCTTGTGTTTTGACGACTGGCAATAAACCGATCTCCACCTCCTGAAGGAGGAGGTAACACCTGGGAGGATGCCATGGCACCTCTGCCCCCACCCACCCGCCAAGAACGTTCAGCTCCATCGGTATTCCTCAGTGAAGAAGTCTCAGGTAATTATCAATAAATGAATCCTGCCTTCCAAAGGAAGAGATGATGCCTGGGAGGATGACCTCCTGAGACTGAACAGAACCATACTCCACTCTGATATAAGGTAAGACACAAGGTCAGCGCATTAGGAGAAGTGTACTCTAGCCTACAAAAAATTCCTGAGCAGATCCGTCGGGTCGGCATTCCGCTGTAGGCAATTAACAATAAACTAACCCTAACCTTCTCAGAGAGAAGGTAAAGCCTGGGAAGGTGGACCTTCTATCACTGAACAGAACCATACCTCAGCCAGACAGCAACAAATCCATGGTCGGAATGATTGTCGAGGACGTATCCTCGACTCATATATATTTCTAAATATAAAAAATACATAGAAAATGTGGCACAAGGCCAAAAAGGGGCGGGAAAAAGAGCAATTATCCCTAATTTCTGCTGACTAATCTAACTTGTCAAATAGAACAATCATGTATTATTGAGTAATTTGAAATGGTTACTTTGTGCTTTTCACTTTTATTATTAAAGACAGAAAAATAAATAATAAAATTAATGAAGATTGTTCTAAAAAATCTTAAAGCGGGTTAGAAAAATATGGTGGGTACCTTTGTATATTAACACCCTCAGCTGAATCCCCCCCTCCAAAAAATGAGATTCTCTTTTTTTTAGGCGATTACGTGAGAACCGGACGCCAGAGGTCACAGTTGGTAGTGACAGGTGTCAAAGTGGCAAATCTCGGGGCTGATACGCTCGTTACATCTAGCCACACTGATTAGCCATGAAACGATGAAACAGCTGCCTGTGGATGACTATATTTTATATATATATAATTATCATTATTATTTTGATAAATATTTTTTATATCCACAGACATGTACCCTGGTCTCCGTGTGACATCATCGAGATCGACCAGGATTTTTTCTGAGTGACTAATACCTGGTTGAAAAGCAGATGTTATTGGCACATGTTTAACTATTTGAACAAAAAAAGAAGGAATAATGAGACGCGTGCGTCAGAGACGTTAAAATGGGAAAAGGAGGGGGAGAAAAAAAAGAAAAAGAGAAGAAAATGAAATGCAAATATGGATGAAATGTAGTAAAAAAGAAAAGTTACTTTCACCGGGATCGCAGTTATTTAAGCAGTGACGTGATATACTGCATTGTTTCAGTGCGGTTCTTGTCAGATGTTTGCTTGAGGAATAAGATTCCCGTTCTGTGTTCTTCTTTTTCCTATGTTTTTACCCTTATCGAATAAATTTAAAATCTTAACTTTTTCTGAAGATGTTCGTTGATCCGAACGTAACCGGTAAAATCTCTCACTTCTTGATGATTTATTCCTGTATTTAATTTTTTTTCCTTTGGTCTTTTATACACATCCTGTCTTTCACGGCATTTCATTCTATGATATATCGTGCATTTTATCCCCCTCTCTCTCTCTCTCTCTCTCTCTCTCTCTCTCTCTCTCTCTATATATATATATATATATATATATATATATATATATATATATATATATAACTTCTTTGTAACATAGTAGGAAAAATTCCAGCAGAGTGCTCGATTAATTAAGAATTAAAGTTAAAAATTAAGAGCATAATATTTATTTATCTCTATAATAGAGATGACAACAGAAGCTGAAGAGAGCCATGGCTAAGACTTTCCGAGCTTGAAACCGACAGGACGAATGTTGTACTAATTTTTCTGTACCAAAATAAATAAATATATATATATATATATATATATATATATATATATATATAGCCAGAGGTGGAATCTGTGTAAGTAATGAAGCATAGGAAGCATGTTAAAATGAACATAGTTTGAGTATCCGACAATTTTTTCAGAACCTTCTCGGCTCCTCCTCAGGGAGAAGGTTCTGAAACAATTGTCGGATACTCAAACTATGTTTATTCTAATATAAAAGCTCTAATATATATTGAGCACTTTTGAAAAGTAATGGTTTTGTTCATTTAGTTAATATTTAACTTAATTAATTAATTATATATATATATATATATATATATATATATATATATATATATATATATATATATATATATATATAGGACGTTTTTACTTTTAAACTACACAATCAATTTTTATATCGTGGGGGTGGACTGACTTAAAGTAATGTTGTTGTTTTTTCTTGTTTTGTTTTTAATGAAGACGTTCCTATGGCGACCATTGGCAAATGGATGCTTTGGCACAGAGAACATCGCAGCTTCGCAAAATATAATTCTTGTCAACAGGAAGGTGCACTGCTTAAGCAGAAATGGGAATATATATCCTCCAATCTATAATAAAGGTGTATTTATTTATAGTTTTATTATTGTTATCTGCTGACTTGTGTTTCGTCGTCTTTACATCTCATCAGTGCGGCTAGACCTTGCAAGATTCGAAACCGGTGCCTCAGTGACTTACGTTCGGCACTCTACCATCGAGCCACAAACCTGCTAGTAGCAATAGGAGAGATTGTATCGCATTATAAATTATGCCATTTATTTATATTTCAATTTTATTTACCATACTGATAACTGAAAGTATTTAATTATTTTTACAGAAAAGCATGAGCTTAATGCTAAGAGGAAACTATATATATTGCGTCCATCCAGGGCTTCACCACGCTCCTCAGAACCTCCTGGTATTATGTTTGTGTCAGACTTTGCTGCAACATCCTGTATATATTAAATATGAAAATATAGTTATCCACAGACACGCGTTTCGTCGTCATTACGAATCATCAGTGTGGCTAAACCCAGCAAGATTTAAAACCAGAACCCCAATGACTAAATTTAGCGCTCTACCACTGGGCCACGAACCTGCTTGTATATACTTCCATCAGGTCACATAAAGGTTAGTGAGTAAAACATGTGCTTTTTTCTAGCTCCCGGGCGAAGTGGTGAGGTGAAGCAACAAAACAAATAGCAAGTCAGACAACCACCTCAGACTTACCTTGCCGTCTAAAATAAATTCAGAAAGTAATCCTTCACTCTATAATAAAAAGTCGATGATGGGTGTTTTTTAAAAAAAATTTTAAGTCATCAAAAATGATAATAATAATTTATATCTAGGAAATTAAATTATTGGCGAAATTCTATTATGTTATATTAATATTTTAGTAATATATTTAGATAAATAGTGAGTGTAAACACTAGCAAAGCATAATTTATTTCCGTCATTTTTTATGGAAGATGTACACTAGTATATATATTGATATAACTTGGTAAGTAGTTATAAATAACAAAATAACTCATAGTGTGAAAGGGCTTAAAATAGTCGGTTTATTCCAACGTATATATCTTGTACACACAATAGTAACTACAGGTAATCCAATAAGATTTAACAGAATACAATTGAATGCACGTTTGTAGTTGTATTTATTGTCCAGACTAGTTCACTGATTTAGTGACTGAGGGGAGTCCGATATCACATCACAACATATATATATATATATACATGTATATATATATATGTATGTGTGTGTGTGTGTGTGTGTGTGTGTGTGTGTGTGTGTGTGTGTGTGTGTGTGTGTGTGTGTGTGTGTGATAGATTTACGTGTGTTGTCTGCATACTATTTATTGGTGTGTCTACTATTTTTCTTACTAATGAGTCACCATTTATCAAGGCTAATAGCCACTCGAGTTTAAGAGTTAATGGGATGGATAGATTACCAGTTGAATAATGAAGAATATTATAAGAGGATTGAAAATGATGAAGAATATTATGAGAGGATTAAAAATGATGAAGAATATTATGAGAGGATGGAAAATGATGAAGAATATTATGAGAGGATTAAAAATGATGAAGAATATTATGAGAGGATTAAAAATGATGAATGGAATAGAAAAAAAATTTGATTACTTATGGTGACGGTTTATGACAAGTATTTGTTGACATTGGATTTGAAGACGACCATGTTGTAGTCTGCAGGGAAGCAGTTTGTTTTCTGTGAACTAGGGAACATTTTTTATCTTAACACAGCCGGCAAGTTGCAGATGACTCATTGACGTCACATTCTGTCATCATCTCAGGTCAGAAACTTCAATTGTGGTAGAAGATGAGTTCTTGCTGTGAATGCCTTTTGTTTTTAAGCTTTTTATATACGAAGTAAAATGGGATGGGGGTAATGTGTTCATACCTTTCCCAGTAGTATTAATGACCACAATAAATCCGATAAGACTTGAACTCTGCCTAGCCGATTTAATAATCAGTGATGGTATCAATTAGATCAATAACGCATCTTCTCGGAAGGATAGAAATCAGATGAAAGAGGCATTTTGGGGTTATGTGTCGCCAATGATTAGAATGGGTCTGAAGTGTGAGATCATCAATCATTTCCAAGCAGGATAATCTAAATACGCTCTCGAACAACATTGCGTTGCTAAGTATGTGATGGAATTTTAAGTGATTATTGGAAAATTCGAACTGTGAAGAGTGAATATCAATAATACAAAGCAGAAGCATTATTACATTATATTAAATTAGCAGGGATACCCGTCAATTACGCAGATTACAAAAAAATATTGTTCCAATTTTGGCATGGATACTCCAATAGTAGAATGCTGGTGTATTTTGATAACAAGTCGATTTTATTTTTAACTTTATGGGGCGCTCACTGCCATATACAGTTCTATGTTAGAGCTTACTTTATTTGATTTCATAATCATTAGAGGACACATTCTTAATACACAATCCTTCCATTTCGGTCAGCGCTTTGCCAATCTTTCCACTATTAGCAAAGGAAGCTCTACATCACTTCAAATTTAATCCGGCCAGTGTTTGGGAGGCCAACCATAAGGTCTTCCTTAAATGCTCGGTAAACATTGCTTTCAGGATCTCTTTTGGCGCCGTGGCCAAACCAGTTCATTCTCCTTTTCTTGATGATGTCATTTCGAAACGCAAGAGTTTCTTTTATTTGGGTTACCCTACGGCGATCCAGACGAGTTTTTCCAACTAGGACACATTCTATTTTATCCGTAAATGTGGTCCACACATTCTATTTAATCCATAGATGTGGTCCACACATTCTATTTAATCTATAGATGTGACCCACACATTCTATTTAATCTATAGATGTGACCCACACATTCTATTTAATCCATAGATGTGGTTCATACATTCTATTTAATCCATAGATGTGGTCCGTACATTCTATTTAATCCATAGATGTGGTCCACACATTCTATTTAATCCATAGATGTGGTCCACACATTCTATTAAATCTATAGATGTGACCCACCCATTCTATTTAAGCCATAGATGTGGTCCACACATTCTATTTAATCCATAGATGTGGTCCACACATTCTATTTAATCCATAGATGTGGTCCACACATTCTATTTAATCTATAGATATGACCCACACAGGTACTACTACTCCTGGGTAAGTGTTGACCCAGGAGTAATGACAGTAAATGATGATGCCAAACTCCCTAAAGCTCCAAAATTTGGACTTCATTAACGAATGCAGTTTTATTTCACATTCAGGACAAGGTTTCATTGGGTATCTGGTCCGCACATGGTGAGCAGATTTTAATTGTTTTCTTTATCTTTGTAGCCAAAATCTTGCATAAGGCCGGATCATATTGTAACATACACATTTTTTGTTATAAAAATGCTAAAACAATAGTAATAATTCAGATTTGTTTCTTTTTGTTTGATAACACATCAATTCTAGTTAGTGTTGTGGTCTATTCTGGTCACGGCACCAAATTAGATAGCAGTATTTGATATCTTTCAAATTGTCTTATATACAGGATACAGTCTATTTAATCTATAGATGTGACCCACACAGGTACGACCACTCAAAATCAGAGTGGTCCTGAGAGTAATGACAATGAAAAAGTGACTCCACACTCTCTAAAGTACCCAAATTTGGACTTCATTAACGAATACAGTTTCATGTCACATCCAGGACAAAGTGCCATCTGGTATTTGAACCTTCACATGGTCAATAGATCGGGATTGTTTCAAATACTTCATAGTGGTTGTACTTCATGGTCTGGTATGAATACAAATGACATAGAATATTTCTGATTTGATATTATTGCTTTTTACAACATCAACAATCTCGGGATAGATTGTTGGGTTGCATCATAAATTCTAAAAATAGAGTAAGCATCGACTAAACTGATCATCTGTAGTTGAAGTATCCGAAAGCTCCCAAATAAGGAAAGTTTTTCCTTATTTTCTTTTTTCATTCGAGATGTTCTTTTTCTTTTCTTTATAAACAAAAGTAAAAATTCATTTGTAATTTCGAAATTGATGGATTATTGACTTATTCATTCTTTCATCTCACTTACGTCTTGTTTCGTTCTCATCAAATGAAAACCAGGTTCACTTTTAACTTACATACTGAACATAACAAAAGTGTGTGCGTATAGAACATAGGAATATTTATAAAAGAAATTTGAACGCAATGGATCCTGGGTAAAAGCTCCCCAAAAGAGGAAGGTCTACATGTTAAATTAAAGACTTAGAGGAATGCTATGGAAAGTAAAGGTCTGAGAGTGAATGTTACCAATTCCAAAGTGATGATCTGTGATTGTAGTGTTAGAAAGCTCACAGAAAAAAGGAAAGCTCCCCTGTTCAGTTTGTGGACAGAGAGTCAAGTGCAATTCAATTTTTGTGTGGTACTTGTAAACATTGGGTACACAAGAAGTGCAGGGGAATAACTGGTAGGTTGAGAGAGGATAATCAATTTGTGTGCAAGAAGTGTAAAACAATAGAGATGGATGAGAAATCAGATGTGAAGAAAGTATATCTGGATATTAAAGCTCTTGAGGTTGTCAAGATGTTTTGTTACCTTTGTGATATCATTGGAAAAGTCTGAGAGTCAATGTTACCAAGATCAAAGTGATAATCTGTGATTTTAGTGTTGGAAAGTCCCCCAAATTTTTTGTGGTACTTGTAAGCATTGAGTGGAATCAGTTTATGTGCAAGAAATGTAAAACAGTGGAGATAGATGAGAACTCAGATGTGGAGAAAGTATATCTGGATGTCGAAGCTATTGAGGTTGTCAGTAAGTTTTGTTACCTTGGTGATACCATTAGAGCACAGGATGGAGCAAGTTCTAGTGTGATTGCCAGAGTTAGGTGTAGATGGAGTAAGTACAGGGAACTTCTACCATTATTAACCAGCAGAGCACTACGACTGTCGACTGAGAGAAGAGTATATCAGGCATGTGTACATAGTGTGATAATGTATGGAAGTGAAACCTGGCCAGTGAGAGTTGAGGACATGCGTTGCATGGAGAGAAAAGCTATGAGAATGATATGATGGATGTGTAATGTGAGTCTTAAAGGCAGGCTTAGATCTGATGACTTCAGAAGAAGATTAAATCTGGATAGTATAGGGAGATGTGAGTAGAACAAGAGCCTTTGACGGTATGGCAACGTTTAAAGAATGGATGAGTGTTCTTGGGTTTGTAGATGTAGGACAGTTGAGGTAGCAGGTTTAGTGCAGAGGGGAAATCCAAGGAAAACTTTGGAGGAAGTTATAAAAATAGACCTGAGGGAAAGAGGGATAAGTAAAGACCTTGACAGAGATAGGTTAGTTTAGAAGTCAATTTTTTAAAGCAGTCCAATGCATATCAGCATGTAAAACGGACGGTAAACCGATGATGATGATAAAGAAGAGGATTCTTAGAAATTTTGATTATCATCTGCATGTTTACGCTGCTGTGGACATGACCCAAACATATCGGTGGAAAAACTAGTTCTAATATACTTGCTCAGGTTCCAAATAGAGTTGGCTTCGTTTTCGGGTTATTGTATGCCTTTTCTTTATAAAAATAAAGGCAGATTATTATAGATTATCACGCATCGAGCATGATTATCGAAAAATACATTTCAAAATGGGGTTCACTTCGCTATTATACTTTTGATTGTAAAATGGACACTGACTTTATAGTCGATGTAACTTAAATCTCAAATTTCTATGTTAAAAGCAGCATAAACAACGTTTTGCATTTTAAATCTAGGTCTTTATACCTCCCCCCCCCCTACGCTTACGTAAACGGATCCTAATTTGGCGTGACCTCGTTCTCACTAAAAGTCTGCAAAGTCAGATCATTTTACGTTAAATGCACTTCCCGCCTAAAAATGAAATTGAAGTAATTTCCAATGCGTTTAGTTCAAACGTCTAAAAAAGGTAGAAAAAAAACAGCATCAATTTATATCTGAAATGAAGAATAGTGCAATCGTAAAAATTAACACCAAATTAATCAATCTATAATAAAAACCAATGTGTCATTATTTGTATTTTTTATCGATATATAAATAAACTAATATATATATATATATATATATATATATATATGGAAAATTAAAAAATTAAACTATAATTTATATATGTATTCATCAATGTTTGGTCTTTATTTCAAGACTTCCTCAAGATGATTTGTCTGAAGAAAATAACACACAAAGTACAAAATATTTGAAACAATGGTAGGAGGAGAAAAGCTTTTTTTCATTAATTTGGAATATATATATATATATATATATATATACAGGGTGGGCCAAAATAAGGGTCCTATCTTTAAATTTGAATAACTTGAATTTGAATAACTTCCACAAAATAAAAGTTAAACTCACCAAACTTTATGTGTGTGTAGACTGACCCTTCCGAGATTTTTTGAAATAAACAAAACAAATTTTAGCCGAAAAACACTTCTTAAAACTTACAAAAACTAAAGTATTGTTGTTTACACTGTTTTGAGTTTTTTAAGCAAAAATAATGTTTTCTAAATGAGGGTACGTTCCTTAGGGCTAATACGGCTCATGCTTGCTTCGGAAGGGGTCCTTTACTTATTCTAAAAAAAAAAAAAAAAATCAATAAATAAAAAAGTTATGAATTTTTAAAAATAGGACCCTTATTTTTGCCCACCCTGTATATATATATATATATATATATATATATATATATATATATATATATATATATATATATAATTATTTATAAATAATGTTTTTCAAATTAACCCATATACACATGTGTTTCATGCCAAACCAACAATCATCAGTATGAGAGGAGACAATCCCTGCCAGTCACACGGTTAAAACCTCAATACAAAAGTCATATTTGACTTAGTAGTTGGAGCGCATATCGTTGTGCACACTATACATCCTGGAAATGGGAGAGTAAATTAACATCTAAATAGCAAATTCAACGGCCATCTAGCAAGTCGTCAAGAGGACTCGATAGGCGGGGCCTAGAGTATCGCATTACGCTATAAATAACGATTGTTGTTAACTTACTTAAAGTGCTAAACCTACCACCCTGGCTTTGACAACATCCCTGCCCTACTCAAGTGTGAGAGAGGGACACTGTCTGTAATTGTGGAAGGCAGGAGACCACACTGTTGGCATTGTGAACAGAAGGGTCACATGGCCAAATCGTGTCCAAAAAGATACCTCGCGGACGTCCCAGCCCAGAAGAAAGCTACTGCTGCAGAAACAGCAGCTGTAGTGGCAACAGCAGCTCCCACAGAGGAAAATTCGGAGGGCTGTAGCACAGTCACCAATAGGGGTAGGATATCCAAAAATACTGCCTCCACCCTGAAACCAAGAGTCACAAAACAGGGGAAACAACCCTCACTGCAGCCACCCCCAAGGCCAACAACAGCAGCTGTTTCTCCCAATAGAAACATCAACCAAGGCGACTGCTGTGAAAAGGAAACATCCCGCCCCTTCACCGAATATGAGGGTGAGCGATTTGGCCATGACAAAAAAGAGACAGTAAGCAAGGTCATTCAACCGACCAAACGGGCAAAAGAGGCTGAGCCATGACCCCTCCCCAAAGTAAAAGAACAAGAAAACAACAACATTACTTACCCTGCACAGTCCCCTCAACCCCAATCCTGTCCACTTCGGTTGAGCAAACCTCCCTCTCTTTCACGCCTGCTCAGCCCGCTTCAGTTCTTGCTCTTAGTCTTTGAATCGGGACGCAAAGAATGAAAAAACGAAACAGACCAAGAACTGGAACAGGACATTCCCAACCCTCCACCACCTTCTCCTCCCCTGTGAGGCAGGCGAGAACCAGGAAACTACTCTTTTTACCAGGGGCCCAGATTTGTGAGGCGGACCCATTACATGCAATGGCTGACCTCACACCCATACAAAGAAAGAAGTCGAAACCCATACAGGGTCTCAAAGAGGGAAGAGGATTAAGCATCACAGACCCACAGCAAGTCATAGACATGCCGAAAGATTGGCTTTTCTGGGTTGCTCTTTGACAGAAGATGTTCCTTGGGTCCCTGCAGTTGGGAAAGCCTTTCCCAACCTTATACCCGACCCTGCGGTCGAATCCCATCATAGACCAGGGGGGGGGGGGACACAAATTTTTCACTGAATGCCACGTTGCCGGGGTCCAGGGCTCTTACACAGCCGAAGAAAAGACTATATTGGGAGTTAGTGGAGGGGGTCCGCTTCGGATCCGTTTGGGGAGCGGCTGGGATGGTCGTAGGAGAAGATTCGCTCTTTGTAGAGTTAAGCGCCAGGTAAGAGTTAGCTCAACAACTTTGAGTACTCTCTGACCTGGCGATTGGTCTGAGATGCACTTCTTCTTCATGACAGCCTTACCAGAGATTAAGTGAGGAAAGTTTCTTTACTGTAGTTATTTTCTTACTCTCGCCAAAGATACAGCGGACAAAAGAGTCCACTTAATATAGTAGATAAACAAATTGTCCAATTTTTTTTTAATAAATTAAATAATTATAATAAATAATACTCATTTTTTATAATTTCAAAGTTCATTATTTGAACATAACACTCCTCATTAAATGAATGTTTTATTTATATCGGAAATGGTGTCAATTCAAAAAACATTGAAATATGCTAATATATGTATCACTGTATTGGTTATGCTGTTCAAAGTAGCAGCAGCAGTCAATGTTGTTTGAGGTATCGACTCTTGATTGGACAAAAGCTCAAATTGGCAGTTTCTTTCAACCCATTAACACATCACTCAATAAGTCTAAAGTTTAACTAATAAAACAACAAATTTTAGGCACCATTTGGCTTTATCAACTTAGTGTCCTTCTAAGGTGATTCATTGATTCCAACACTTCTCTAATAATTTGATGCTTTTTTTTAGAATTATTTATCTGACATTAAAAACTCCTCAGTTTCCGATATCACTTCATCATTGGAGCAAAATCTCTTTCCCTGGAGCATTCTTTTGAGGTCTGTAAACAGCCGTTAGTAGCCGGGGGCTATATCTGGAAAATAGGGTGGGTGTGGAAGCAATTCAAAGTGCACTTTACATTGTTTTTCCATTGTTGCGATAAACTTGTAACGTGGTGCTTTGTCTTGGTAAAAGAGAACTTTTTTCTTCATTTGTTGCTATTTTTGACGATTTCTTCCTTCAAACATAACGCGTTGTTGTTGTTGTTTTTGATGGACTGTGAGCAAATGTGGCACCCGCTTTGACCACAGCTTTCTTATTGACAAATTTGTATGTTTGCCGGAACAACTGTCACAGTTAGGCAGGCTCAGTATTCAGGATCACTTGTGTCTGTATCACCACATTTTTCATTCTTTACAAACACTTCATTTTTTATTGTCTTAACAAATTTCTCAATAAAAAATAATTATTTCGTATGCATAGACTTTTTCATTCTTCCTTTCTTTTGATAAGGTCCTATCTCCCACAATGATATTGGGCAATGGAGATAATGTTGCAGGTTCGAATACGGGTATCACCTGTTTCAACTTTTAGCTTTGAAACATGGATAGGCATTACACACTTTTTACAAAAAAAAAGTTTGGATATGAGTCATTTAGTTTTCATGTGCTTTTTTAGTGTGTGTCTCTCTCATATATATATTTACTACAGATGTAATAAAAAAATAACCGGAAAAACATAAAAAGGCTAATAACATTTTTGAAGTTCAAACTGCTTTGAAAAGGATACGACATTGTGGCCCTATGATTATCGACCCAAGTAACAAATTTCTTGTCCCATAGCGAGATCCTTCCTCTATTGTTCATTGTCGGACTCTCTTGCCAATCTACTCTTCGACAACCAGTGTTCCCGAATATATTTACTATCAACTGGATATCGGATACGTCCGATTTTCTCTCAGTTTACCACCTACAACTGACCACATCCGCTTTCTCTTCAGGCGGCTTCCTGCATCGTTATCTGGCAACCTAGAAAGTTAACAACTAATTGTCATGGCGTCCATGTCTGTGAAGTACAATGGATCAGCCAGTGATTTTTATTATCGTTCATTTTCCTAGCTAATTTCTTTCTGTCCGGAAATTGTCATTATTAACATTACTGTATTATATTTGGTAAGCGAGAGGGGCCGGGTAACAGAATCCTTTATTCTATTTGGAGTTGTCGGGGAGCAATAAATGTAAATGACAGTATTACATTTAAATCTCTTTGTACTATTTTGATTATCAGCATCATTTCTCTTCATATTATTGTGAAAGCGGGTGGGGGAACGGAATTACGCGGCATCAAAAATTTCATTGTGTTTTGTTCTACTCGGCGTTGTCCAGGAGTAATAAATGTAAGATTACAATATTACATTTGAAAGGGATAACTCTGGTAAATGAATTACATTTTTTTAAACACATTAAAACAGGAGAGAGGGGAAATAATGGGTGAGGGAGAAAGAGAGAAAGATAGACAGAAAGATTAATATAAAGATGTTACACACACAATTTAATTTCTTCTATTTTGTTTTTATGGCTTCGGGCAACGCTGGGTAGCCTTGCTAGTATATATATATATATATATATATATATATATATATATATATATATATGATAGATTACAGGGTAGTCTCCTATACTAATGAACGGATCATTATGAATTTTGAAATATATATTCTAGGAAATACAGTGAGTAACATGGACACGTCTTTGTAAATGTTAACATTTTTTTTAATGAATCGATTATAATGAATTTTGAAATATATATTCTAGGAAATACAGTGAGTAACATGGACACGTCTTTGTAAATGTTAGCATTTTTTTTAATGAATCGATTATAATGAATTTTGGAATATATATTCTAGGAAATACAGTCAGTAACATGGACACGTCTTTGTAAATGTTAGCATTTTTTTTTAATGAATCGATTATAATGAATTTTGGAATATATATTCTCCGCAAGTAACATTCTAGAAAATGTCTAAAATTTAAAGTTTAAGCTGAAGAAAAAATTGAAATTCAGGGAATTTCGCTTAATTGGTGTCTAATGACTAAGGATCAAATTCAATGCAAACCTGAAATATTTGAATGTGCCCATATTATGCCCCCTAAAAAGTCTTTAAAAAAACCCTGAAATTTGGGGAATATTTATTAATTGATGTATAATATCTATTGTTAAAAGTTTAGAAAAGTCGCAGATATCTGACTTTTCATGAAGAGTTTCTACCTGTTTTTTAATTTCCTTTACATGAAACTAAATATAGCCCATATTACAACCCTTTGCGCCTAGCAGCTGTGCTCCAAAATTAATAATAATTCGTAAATTAGTTTAGGAGTGAATTATGTACATACGAATATATAAATATATACACATTCTTAAATTTATATAAATAGAGATATAATATATCCGTCATATTACACAGAAGTTAGCAAGTAAAAATCGTGCCCTTTTTCTAGCGTGTGGACGAAACTATTTTAAGTGGTGAGGTGAAGCGAGAAAGCAAATAACAAGTTAGACAACCCATGCTATCTGAAATTAATTCGGAAAGAAATCCTCCACTCTAAATAAAAAGTAAAGTGGAGGTGTTTTTTCTTTATGTCATCAGAAATGATAATGATAATAATTTATATATGAAAAATTAAATTGCTGACGTAATTTTATGATTTCATATGAATACTAGGTGGCTTTGCCAGCTCGCTGTCGCTTCGCAAACTTCACTAGTTGAAATATTGAAACATTAATTAAAAATAATAAAAGTGAATGTACGTGTGTCCAGACTGCTTCAATAATTATGTATGGAAATTTATTTTTATGAGAAAAAGAAGGAAGGCTTTATCTTAATCTTAATAATAACTGATAATAATAATAATAATAATAATAATAATAATAATAATAATAATAATAATAATAAAGAAGGAAAAAATAATTGTATATATAAATTAAATTTTTATGAGCAAAAAAGAGGGGGCTTAATCTCAATAACTAATGATAAAAAAATAAAGGAAAGAATTTCTTTCACTTTTAATAGACACAAAAAATATTCTCGTGTTGTTAATCTTTTTGTGACTAAAATAGGCAGCAGATGCTTTATTTACAGATTCATGCGAGAGAAAGTGATTAATTCATTTTCCGAAGTAAAACCTTACCATGCGTATTTGGACGAGTGGTTATAGCACTTGTCTTTGGGCTGGACGACCCGGGTTCGATCTCACTCACGCATGCGAATTTTCGGGTCTGAAAACTCCCTCTGTCCACCCAGCAGTAAATGACTAAAACTCAGGGATGGTTCAAAGCAGCGGAAGGAGATGGGCTCCACCTTCCATATGCTGTGCCCTAGACAAATCACCGCCGCTACGGCCATGGACAGTGTGCGATATCGGCAACGACACTCGTGCGCGTCCAGGCTATGCGACCTTTACCTACCCGCGTATTTGTTCTTTAAGTAAAATTTAACTCGCATTATTTTTTATGGTGTTCTTTGTTTTAAAATTTTTTATTGTGTTCTTTTTAAAAAATTTTGATTGTGTTCTTTTAAAAAAATTTTGATTGTGTTCTTTTTAAAAAAAATTTTATTGTGTTCTTTTAAAAAAATTTTGATTGTGTTCTTTTTAAAAAATTTTGATTGTGTTCTTTTAAAAAAATTTTGATTGTGTTCTTTTAAAAAATTTTGATTGTGTTCTTTTAAAAAAATTTTGATTGTGTTCTTTTTAAAAAATTTTGATTGTGTTCTTTTAAAAAAATTTTGATTGTGTTCTTTTTAAAAAAAATTTTATTGTGTTCTTTTAAAAAAATTTTGATTGTGTTCTTTTTAAAAAATTTTGATTGTGTTCTTTTAAAAAAATTTTGATTGTGTTCTTTTAAAAAATTTTGATTGTGTTCTTTTAAAAAAATTTTGATTGTGTTCTTTTAAAAAATTTTTATTGTGTTCTTTTAAAAAAATTTTGATTGTGTTCTTTTTATTTGATAAGTTTTAGCTCAATTAGTTGTTTCAGTTTTTAGCGTAAGATTTACATCGCGTGTAACAACAGTAGGAAATCGATTGTTATTGATAAAAATGAATTACTTACTACTCCCCAGGAAACGTCAGGTATCCCTACGAGTTTAAAATAATAGACATTTGACAAACCATAAGAATTCCCGATTCAAAGTCTGCAGCAAACGGTGTCCGGTCAGATTCAGTTCCTGATATTATTTCAGCACGGTCAATCAACTGCAGAAGATTGTTTTTAGAAAGCCATTCATAACATGGGGGGATGGGGGCTTTGTTAATTATTCTGTACTTTCATTTAACAATTTAATAAATAAATTAATAAATAAAAATTAGTACAAAACTTGGCAAACCACAAGAGTAAGCGACCAAAAACAAGAAGTCTTTAATACCAGGAACTGAAATCGGACTGGACACCGTTTGCTGCGAACTTTGAGTCGGGGATTCTTCTGGTTTGCCAGACAATTTCATTCAACCCTTTGTTGCAACAGATTTATTTATTGTGACCGTAAGAAAAAGAAGGATTTGCCTTTTCACCTGCAACTTGTTGAAAATCAAGTCGATCTCTCTAAAGAAAGCAACATTTGAACACAAATACAAACAATATTGAAATGAAATCAAATAATATTGCGAAACATAACTATTTGTTATATTAAAATCTAAACAATCATTGAATTATAAAACAATAACAAATAACACTTAATTAATAAAATCTCCGTTTTCAAAACCAATATGCAAATTAGTTAACCTTGCGACTCATCTTGCATATCACATATACATAAAACAGTATAAAAAAAAAAGATGGCGCTGCGCTCGGCCTTTTGGATCTGTTTCGGATCGGGATCTGGTAGTTTACTTTAAACACCAACTTAAAGTAAAGATCAGATGCGATTGGAAACGATTACATCACATGGATTTCGATAGGAGATGGGTGCATGACACTAGTTTGTGCATCCGACGAGGCGCCAAGTTTGAGTTCGTGTTCCCTCCATAGTTATGGCACACGCGGTACTGGGTTCTACGGAACCTACCCCTGTAGAGTTTTTTGATTTATTTCAAAAAACTGGTAACCTCTTAAACTAGTAGGAATGAAAGTTATCCTGTCCCTATTTTATTTTTGCCGGCACTAGAGAGCTTCCAGAGATTCCCACTTCCACTGTTTTATTTTGTCCCCGGTCTTTTGAAACCCTTGGCATTACTATCTTGGAAGACGCCATCCACCCCAGGATCCCATTCCCGATCAATTTATTTTTTGAACACTCCTCTCTTAAGTTCCCACTCCCACTTAGTGACTGACCCGCTTGTTTTCGGTCTCGTGCCGGAAAACAATGGGCGGTCAACCACTTAGTCATGAGGGAAAGCCGGGCCATACTAACCTTTTTACCATTTTATTTCGTTCTTTATTTTTCTTTCTTTTTGGGTGTTTTTAATATTTTTTCCCACTCCCACGATAATTCTTTTTTACGCCAACTCTGCTTGCTGTCGTGCAAGTCTTTCCAAATCTTCATTCAGTGACAAACTTATTCACCCAAATGTCTGTAGCCTTCGGATCAGCAGCTTGTAGCTCAAAATCTCTGACGGAAACACTAGGGATGTAACTCTGGTTAGTGCTGTCCACTGCACACTTGTGTGGATGGGTGATGAACTTAACAAGACGGGTGCGCTCGCGAAATTCTCCAAAGTGTGCTTTGAATGACTGCAGGAGATTAGATGTGAAGCCTGCTAGCTGCTGAAGATCCAGATGTTGAAGAGATTCACTTGCTGTGCATGCATCTTTAAACTCTCACAGTTTTTCAAAGTGTAGTAGACAACCTGTTTCAATGTCTTCGATGAAGAGTTCTAGCTTGTTTTCAAATGCAAACACTGCTTGTTGCAGGGATAAGATTGTATTTCCAACGTCTTGCATTTTCATAGTGAGCTGGTTTAGATGTTCAGTCATGACCACGAGATAGTAGAACTTCAGGAGCCACTCAGTGTCAGCTAACTCGGGATGCTCGACATTTTTCATTTCAAGAAAAGTCCGGATTTTGTTCAGACAAGCCTCAAAACGGCCGAGCACCTTCCCCCTTGACAACCAACGCACGTTGCTGTGCAGAAACAGACCAAGATAATTATTCCCAACTTCATCCAGCAGTGTTTTAAACTGACGATCAACAATAAAGTTGACCACCCGAACGACCAGCAACATCACCTCACGAAGCTGCTCGCCACACAGCTGAGTACAAAGCGCCTCTTAATGTAGGATGCAGTGAAAACTTAGGATGCGTCTCTTTTCATGTTCACGAAGGAGCGCTACGAATCCTTTGTTTTTCCCCACCATGCACAGAGCACAATCAGTGCACACCAAAACAAGTTTATCCATCGATAGATTTTTTCTTTTGCAAACTCAGTGAAAGACTTGAATAAATCCTCCCCTCTTGTTGTCCCATTCATAGTCAAAACTGCAAGACTTTCCTCATGTAGTGTGTCACCGACAACATACCTTGCAATCACGCTGAACTGGGATAGATTGCTTACGTCTGTTGACTCATCCAAAGCGATCGAAAAAAACGGCGCCGCATTTATGTCCTTCACTTGCGTTGCCTCAATTTGATTTGACATCATGATAGTACGATCGTGAAGTGTTCTTGCCGACATAGGCATGTCTTTTATCCGTTTAATTATCTTTTCTTTATCTGAAAAGTCGTCAAAAAGTTCATTGGCAACATCAAGCATGAAGTCTTTGGCATACTCCCCATCTGTGAATGGCTTTCTATTTCTCACAATTGCTAAAGCGCCAGCAAAGCTAACGGAATTCCAGTCACCTTGTTGGGTCCAAACATGGAGTTGCTGCTGACTAGCTTGCACTCTTGATAGTAGCTCTTGACATGCTTTCTTCCTGCTGCCCCCTGCAGGATATTTCGATGCACATGTAGAATGGCGTGTGTCAAAGTGCCGCTTTATATTTGACCGTTTCATAGATGCAATTTTATCATTGCATATTAAAGACACTGCAGAATCTGCTCTCTGGACAAAGGCAAATTCCTTTGTCCATTCCTTCTGAAAAGTACGATACTCCTCGACTGTTTTTCTTTTAGCCATCTTCTCAAAAGGGTTTGTTAAATCAGTTAGCTGACAACTCGATTAAAACGACGGAAGTTTGCGGACCCTTTTGCACATGCGCACATCGACCGCTATTTTTGACAGCAAAATACGGCAACCCCACTTGAACAATAGGGCGATTCTTGTAACCTATTTTGATGACCCTAAAACTTATTTTTAAATTGCATCTAGTGAAGTCATTTCATTTTATCTATTTCATAAGATCGAAGTTAACGGATGAAGTTTAGAAAATTGGATTTCATTTTTATTTGATTAAAGAAAGTTTTTTTTTACATGCGTTCACATTGCAATACAAGTTGAAATCAAACATCGGTTTTTCTTTGAGATCAAACGAAAATACACAAAAGTTAATTTAATATATTTATTTGCGGTAATTTGCAACAAAGTGACGTGATAATTAAATGAAAACATCTGAAAAGGCTGGATTTGAAATAACTGATAGAAAAGTTTCTATCATAACTTAGTCGACTTGCAAACTTTTGTTGTTGTGTTGGCAGCCATGACAGAAAAAGACGAGAAGAATAACAAAAGAAAAAAAGTACGGGGAAATAAATTTAAAAAAAGGTCAACACGTTTTCCATTTCAGAATGTACGATTTTTTTGTGTAATATATAGATCTCAATCGAATGTTTAATATAAATCCACTATTAAAGGTTATTCGTGACAGGACAAACCAATTAAATTGGACTTTTCTTGTTTTTTAAGTACAGAAACTTAACACCCCCTCCACCTTTGCGCACATTTTTAGAATAAGAAAAAATTAAATTATTTTAATTTTATTATAAATTCATTTTTTTTTTGCATTCATGTAAATGAAAAGATGAAATCAGATCTTAAAGAAACCATTTTCTTTAAGAATTAATTTTTTAAAATTAAATTAAGAATTTGTTGAAAATTAAAACAAAAAATAATCGCAAGAGTGAAAAATAAAGAACAATACTAACTCAACTAGCAAATTATAAAATAAATAAACAAACATTTATATACGCATATATATATATATATATATATATATATATATATATATATATATGTATGTATATATATATATATATATATATATATATATATATATACACATATATATACACACACACACACACACACACACACACACACACACACATATATATATATATATATATATATATATATATATATATATATATATATATACACAACAAACTAGAAAAACAAAACTCAAAATCAGAAGCGAACCGAATCAAGACAACATATCTTGAACAAAAGTGCTCGATATCCCATAGGGTAGTGCTAAATATATAAATTTAGAGCTAAGTATATAAAATGTACTTGCTAAACATTTTACTGCAACGTTACGACGATGATGATAATGATGACGACTTGAAACTGCAGTAGAGTATCCAGTTTAAGTACGTTTTATTATCATTTATTATATTTTATGCGTATATAAAAATACATTTCAGCGACTTCTTTAGTTTAGTTATGACAGCGGCAGCCAATCCATTAATGAAAACGAAACCTATTCTTAACATGGGGAAGAGGGGCGCTTTTTCCTTTTCATTAATGGATTGTTAAGCTGTCAGAACTAAACTAAAGTGCCATAAAAAAATACATTTGAGTGAAAGTGTTTATTTCAAAATATGAAAATCGAAAACAACAAAAAAGGGGCTCAATTATCGAGGTATTAATAAACAACAGCGTTGCTATGCGATAGATAGATAGATAGACACAACGACATGTATGTTTGCCACTTTCCCACCGAAATGACTGCAAACGGCTTTTCTAGTCGCGGGTTCGCGCATGCGCAAAAGAGTCTAATGAAACATTTTAATAATTAAAGATTTGTCTGCGAGCCAGATGCAGCCATCAAAAGAGGCACATCTGGCTCGCAAGCCATAGGTTCCCGATCCCTGATGTAACGCATGTCCTCAACCCTCACTAGCCTGGTTTCACTTCTATACACCATCACACTACGTACACTTGCCTGATATACTCTTTCCGTGGTCGACAGTGGTAACGCTCTGCTGGTTAGTAATGGCAGAAATCTCCTGAATTTACTCCATCTACTCCTAAATCTTGCAATCACAATAGCACTCTATGCTCCAATGGTATCATCAAGATAAAAACAATTCTCGACAACCTCAATAGCCTCGACATCCAGATATACTTTTTACACATCTGAGTTCTCATCAATCTCCATTGTCTT
This sequence comes from Sepiola atlantica, assembly GCA_963556195.1. Lineage (NCBI taxonomy): Eukaryota > Metazoa > Mollusca > Cephalopoda > Sepiida > Sepiolidae > Sepiola > Sepiola atlantica. Next base: position 168,209,022 of record OY744518.1, read on the forward strand.
ACACTTTATGCACACAAACTGGTTATCCTCTCTCAACCTACCAGTAATCACACTGCACTTCGTGTGTACCCAATGCTTACAAGTATCACAAAAAATTGAATTTCACCCGACTCCTTTTCCACAAACTGAACAAGGGAACTTTCCTCTTTTTAGGAAGATTTCCAACACTACAACCACTGATCATGACTTTGGTCTTGGTAACATTGATTCTCAGACTTTTACTTTCCATAGGATTCCTCTAAGTCTTTAACTTAACAAGTAGGTCATCCATTGTTTCACAGGAAAGTACTAAATCATCAGCATACAGCATCTCTTCTGAACAACCGTATGACAGAGCATAATTTTTTTACCGTCATGTTTGTACCTTACAGCCGCTTTCTCACAGAATAGACGCTGCTAGTCTCTTTCTACTCTATCTTTATCTCCATTGAAAGTGCTCGACTCGGCTCCAATCTTTGGTTCCTCCTTGAAAGACATTCACAGCAAGAACTTGTCTTACTACCACAATGAAAACCCCCCTCTCCTTTCATCCTATAGCGTCAGGTGGAATTTCCATGGACAAAGTTTCATTGCAAGGGCTTGCCACATGTGGAACACATTATCATGGGACTGCTTCCCTGTTGATTATAATTTCAAATCCGATGTCCACAAATTCCTCTTATGGATTACTCCAAAAGTAATCAAATGCAGTTCATACCATTGATCAATTTTTGTACTCCCACAGTGTTCCTCATCTTTCGGCTGGCAATCGTTTCCGTTTCAGTAACACTTCTCCTCGTGTGGCTCCTGGCCTTGATAAGTGGTGACCTCAATAGTAAAACATAAAGTTTAAGAAATCTTTAATGGCTATCGTGAGCTTGATGAGATTTTAATTTGAGATTATAGCCCTCCCACCCTATTGATAATCCCTAAGGTAGATGATCAATAAAAATCTTAATCACTCATGGATGCCGCATTTTAAAATTGTCTGCCAGAAAAAGATAAAATAAAATAAAGCTGAATTTCAGAAAAATAATTAAAAAACGATAAATTTCACTTTTCAAAATCTATGAATTAAAATTGAATAATTAAAAAAAAATATGTCAAAGACTAAGAGGGGGGCGCTTAGAAAGGTTAAGCCATTATAGGTGGAACCAGATCACGTGATGGGTTAGAAAACATTTTTTCTCCAAATCTCTGGTTCTTCTTTGTAAAACATTCACAGCAAGAACTCGTCTTTCTACCACAACTGCAAAGAACTTTCCTTTCTTCCTCCGTTTGCCTAAAAATCAAACGGAATTTACATGAACAGAGTTTCTTTTCAAGAACCTGTCATCTGCAGAACACATTACCACGGGACTGCTTCCCTGCAGGCTACAACATGGTCGTCTTAAAATCCATTGTCAACAAATACTTGTCATAAACCGCTCTCATAAGTAACAAAATATTGTTCATTCCATTCATCGTTTTCATTCTTCTTTTTCCCGTAAACCGTTGGTGACTCCAATCACTCCGATCAACTAACTCCCAACTTTCCGAGTCTTTTTACTTCCTTATTAATACTGACCAGAGCAGAAAAAGGAACACCACATTTACGCGTAAAAACAGGGACAACGTCGTCTTTTAGTTAAAATGTGGCTTTTATTTTTTAACATTTTCCCAAATTCTCTGAAAATACTTTAGTGAATTTATTTTTAGGCCCATTTCAAATTTTCTGTATGCCACATTTTTATTGGAGAGAGGGCAATTTAAGTGTAATGACAAAACGAGTGTATCGGCAAGTCCCACAATTCGAACAATTCTGTCCAGTCGGTTCCAAATAATCTTGGAGTCTTATTTTTAAAACATATGCTTCCGCTTTAGCCAACTTGCCATTAAAAAACATTTACTATTCTTTTTCATTTAAAAATAAATTCATTCACAAGAACACTCCGTACCATTTTCTTAGTTGAATTCAAATACGGTTTTCCGGGTATTATATTTACACATCCAATAAATGTCACCAATTACATTTTCGCTCGATTGGTGACATTTATTGGGTGTGTTTCTACCAGCATTTTGTTTAATTTTCGATTCTTGAGTGATTGTCAGGGGTCCTCGCGCTGGTCTTATCGGCGTCATCTTTTTCCCATTCTAACTGAACAGCATTGACACTATGTTTGCTTTTAAAAAAAAAAACGCTTTAAAATAAGTTAAAAGACAAATAAACTTATTCAGGTAGGTAGAAGTGTAATTTATCTTGCTTTTGGTAACATTTATTTGTTGCAGATTTGTTATTTTTTACCCCTTTTTTGTTCTGTTGACTTCAGTAAATAATATCCGGTTTTCCAGTAGCTTTCCACGTTTTTCGTCGATTATTGAAATGTCTCTTCTTAATACTTTTGTTATTCAGTTTAACGTTAATAAATTTGCTGTTCCCCGTTTCATTTTCATCTTTCTTTGTCAGAATTACCTTTGCTGGCTTTTGCAAATTTGACCTTTTAGCCTATGGCCGACCTTCTTTCTTTTTTTTTACATCTGAAACACTTTCTCTCTCGGAATTAACAACAAATGTTGAGATGCAGACCACTACTTTTTTTTTTCAGTCCTCTTTTTACTTTTTACGAATATGCTGGACCTGAAAAACGTCTCTTAAATTTTCGCAGTATCGTGTTTTAAATTCATGATCCTTTCACATTCCTCGGCTACCACCTGCAACGTTAGTTTCGAATTCGCTTCAAGCTTCGATAATATACGAGAGCGAATTTCCGAGTCTCTTTCAGCCGTTAACCTTTGGACGGGTATCTTTTACAATAGCCCTCAAACTCGCGAGTCGGGTTCAAAAAAAGTTGTAGAACGTGGTAAAAAAATGAATATGCAACAAATAAATGCGACGTACGTCGAGACTGGAGATTTTCCTAGTTAGCTATTCCATTTGTTTGTATTTTTACGTAGGATAAATGGTTTTTTATTAGACATGAACATTTTCTTCTGGGCACGGATTTTTACTGCAAAAACATGGCGTCGACAGTCTTGTTTTGCCAGCCTCGTTTCGGGTTGTCGTTGTCAAGTGTGTGTGTGTTTTTTTACCGGGACCCATAATCAAAGCGGCGTTTTTTGTTTTATTTTTGGTTTGCATTTTTGAAATTTAATTTTATGAAACGAACATTTTAACGATCAGGGCTGGATTTAGAGTTAGGGTTAGGGCTGGAGTTAGGGTTAGGGCTGGAGTTAGGGTTAGGGAGAGCAACGAGATCATCCATCCCCACTAGATTGTGAAGTCGGGTAGGGTTTTAGGGTTGAATGAAAATAATATGTAAATAAAAGCACAATGACATGTAAATAAAAAGAAAATGATTTTATTCCTTTTGCTTAAAATGTAGTTTTGTTTTGTTCTTTTGCTTGGCTGAAAAATGAAAAATTGCGCTTTGAATATGAGTCCCAGTAAAAAAAACAACCCCGAAAGGATTCAACGAAAACGAGGCTGCGAAAATGGCCGCCATTTTATTCTTCCAGTGTCCGTCCGATAAAAATATCGATTCATAAAAAACAGCACTTTTAAAAGATTATAATCATTAATAAATGTCACAGGTATGTTAGAAATCCAGTTTTATCGACTACGGTAACTTTTATTTGTTGTATATTTGTTTTTTCAGCGTTTTCGTTTGAGGGCTATTGTAAAAGATACCCAATAAAGAGCCCTTTTCACTATTTCATCAAAAGTTATGGTCTTCGTTTTTTTTTTTTTTTTTTTTTTAAGGCAAAACATAGCTACAATATTTTTCTTTTTTTGCCAGTGATAATTTAGTAAAAGGAGACTTTTACCTTTTTCTCGTCTGTCCATGTTTTACATTAACTTCTAAAAATCTCCGGCAAACCGGAATATTAATCAACTCAGTTCAGAAGTAAGTCAGCAGCAAACGGTGTTGGCTTATGTGTAGTCCCCGTTATTAAACTTCCCCCCATAATATAACTTCCGGCGAGAGTTTCAGTTTCTAAAATTTATTAATTTATTTATTAAATTGTTAGGTGAAAGTATAGAATAGTTAACAAAGCCCCCCCTCTCCATGTTAAGAATGACTTTCTAAATAATAACGTTATTATTGCAATACGGTCCGTAAACTGCAGAAGTACCAAAGATCAACCCACCTATTTGATTATTTATTTTTGTAAAAGAAATTAATTGAAATAAAAATTAGTACAAAACTTTTCCTGATTTTCTTTATTTCATTATTTCTTTAATTAAAATATACAGGTGACTATTTTAGGCAATCACCACCTGGCTCCGAAACACTTCCCATTTTGGGTTGCCTAATATCCCGGTTTGCCAAATCGCCTCAGATCTCTTAAAATAGAATGTGAACGTTATGTCTTCTTCGGATTATTTTTTCTTTTTCTTCGGATTATAAGTAAACTCGCCAATTGAATTAGCAACAGTGTCTGGGGTCAAAGAAATTATTGAATTATTTCCTTGTGCAAATTTTTGCAAGACTGTTTCTAAAAGCTTGAACTGCGGCATCCAAATTTGTTCGAATCTTTCTGACGAAATCCTTTGTCATTCGTTTAAAATAAAGAGTTCTCCCTTTCTGCTAAAATTTAATTTTAGTTTTCGTACTTCGGATCCGTTGTAAATTCGAATTGTCGTCGTTGCTTTTATGTCGCAGTAAAGATAGGCAATTAAAAAAGAAGTAGAAGATATGTAATAATAGAGAATAAGAGGAAGTCAAGTACTTTAATAATAGTAGATTTATTCCATCAAAGAATTCATATATATATATATATATATATATATATATATATATATATATATATATATATATATATATATATATATATATATATATATATATATATATATATATATATATATATATATATATAGTATCTATTTCCCTCTGACTGCGGGAAGATATGGTACAAGGCCAGTAGGTGGTGATGATAGGCCAGCACAAAAGAGGTAGTGCACTCTGGCCCCGTCAAAAATGCCTGAGCAGTTCATTGTCATTCCACGGTAGGGGCGCCTCAAACGATTGGCAATAAATCAACCCCTTCTCAAAGAGAGAAGGTAAAGCCTGGGAGGGTGGACCCCCTAGGACTACCCATAACAAACACCTCAGTCTGACAGAAGATGCCACAATGGTCCACCCTCTGTCAGACTGATCGTCAAGGACGTATCCTTGACTGGTATCAGTGCATCCGAATACAAATTCAGATACTGTCTGTCTGTCTGATAGATAAGAAAAATTCAACCATTCTCTTGGGGGTTGTAGTGGATTTAGGTAATCCTATAGAACAGCACCACAGGTGATTAGAACATTAACAGTAGGTAGCAATTTTAGCGCCATGGATAATCAGGACATTAACATTGGGTATCTCTTTTTAGCGCCATAGATGATCAGAGCACCAACGTTGGGTTTTATCCCATAGATGACTAGAACAATAGTTACATATTTTCTTGTATCAATTCTCATCAGTTCTCCTCTGTGAAAGGGTTTGTAAATTTGTTGTCGATATCGACCACTGGTTGATGTAACATAAACAGTTATTATCAAGGGGGGGGGGTCGATAATCGCTTGTGCATCAGAAAGAAATCAATGAAACGCTTAAAGGTTTTCTGTTAATTGTATTTCTTTGGGGGGAGGGAACTGACACTACACCAATAAGACATATTACTTAAATTGTTACCAACAGTTAAACGTTATTGATTCATGCGAAAATGACAATCTTTCAGGCTTGGATACTTGTTTTTGGTTCTCAACAAACCGGAAAATAGTTGGCGGTATATTATTTAGAAAGGGTTGAGAGGGTCTTACTAACTGGTTTTTGCTTTTCTTTCTCCCACTCCCCATTATAATCCAATGAATTTCTGTATATACAACCATATTTATGAAAAATAAAAATGTTAAACCAGTTGGGGATATCTTAAGAAGGACGGCCCCGAGAGTAAATGCGGTATTATGGTGACTGAGATGATTCTAGGAGGATGTACATTTTTATCACTTTAGACCGAGGATGACCAACGACACCCAAATCCCACACTTTTGATGGCCTTGTGCTTAATTTGTTTTGAATGTAAATTTTTTATATTTTATGCGAATAAATAATTCCGTAAGTGTACTATCTGTTCTGTCTTCGGTCAGAGGAGGAGACATCTTTCTTGACTGGGGCAATTTTTATTTTTGTACTGTGCCTATTCCTTTTTTGTTACATGTTTCTATTGGCATATGAAAAGACAACCCCCAAAACACCATAACTTTTTAATAATATATATATTCAATGAACCGTTTTGAAAGTAGATAGCTTGACCATGATGATGAAAAATGACCGGATGGGGAATACCATTTTCCACTGTTGGCGTAGAGTCGGTGATTTGGAATGTTACTTGCAGCGACACATTTTAGAATCACAATTTAGTCAGGTTCGCAATTGAACTGAGTTCTGACACTTGGAACACAAAGATTAAAAATATAAATAAATAATTCTCTCTTGCAGACAAATGAATTTTTACTTCAGTGGCAGTGGAGACTTCTGGGGTTGGTGACCCTCGTTCCATAGCATTCCTTTTGAAGATTAGTATAAGATCCCTCAGTAAAAGGATGAATCTCATGAAAACAACGGACTCTTGAAACATGTCACACTGACAGGGGTGTGCGGTAATATTTTCATGATTATTGCATTTTTGGGGATGAGGTGGGAGAAATTCCTTACACAAAATCTTCCGTCTTCAAATAAACTATCTTTTATTTATAATTCGAATTTTTTTATATAATGGTTTATAATTGGATCATTCAGACTACTATTCTCATCTAGGTTAACGATCATTTCTAACTGGCATAGTCTTTTCTGAACTAAGAATCACAGTTTAATTAACACTAACTCATTTTTTTTAGTCTTTTCTTCTGAACTAAGAATAACAGTTTAATTAACACTAACTAATTTTTTTAGTCTTTTCTTCTGAACTAAGAATAACAGTTTTATTAACACTAACTCATTTTTTTAGTCTTTTCTTCTGAACTAAGAATAACAGTTTAATTAACACTAAGTAATTTTTTTAGTCTTTTCTTCTGAACTAAGAATAACAGTTTAATTTACATAATTTTTGTAGTCTTTTCTTCTGAACTAAGAATAACAGTTTTATTAACACTAACTCATTTTTTTAGTATTTTCTTCTGAACTAAGAATAACAGTTTTATTAACACTAACTAATTTTTTTAGTCTTTTCTTCTGAACTAAGAATAACAGTTTAATTAACACTAACTAATTTTTTAGTCTTTTGTTCTGAACTAAGAATAACAGTTTAATTAACACTAACTCATTTTTTTAGTCTTTTCTTCTGAACTAAGAATAACAGTTTTATTAACACTAACTCATTTTTGTAGTCTTTTCTTCTGAACTAAGAATCACAGTTTAATTAACACTAACTCATTTTTTTAGTCTTTTCTTCTGAACTAAGAATAACAGTTTAATTAACACTAACTAATTTTTTAGTCTTTTGTTCTGAACTAAGAATAACAGTTTTATTAACACTAACTCATTTTTTTAGTCTTTTCTTCTGAACTAAGAATAACAGTTTAATTAACACTAACTAATTTTTTAGTCTTTTCTTCTGAACTAAGAATAACAGTTTTATTAACACTAACTCATTTTTTTAGTCTTTTCTTCTGAACTAAGAATAACAGTTTAATTAACACTAAGTAATTTTTTTAGTCTTTTCTTCTGAACTAAGAATAACAGTTTAATTTACATAATTTTTGTAGTCTTTTCTTCTGAACTAAGAATAACAGTTTTATTAACACTAACTCATTTTTTTAGTATTTTCTTCTGAACTAAGAATAACAGTTTTATTAACACTAACTAATTTTTTTAGTCTTTTCTTCTGAACTAAGAATAACAGTTTAATTAACACTAACTAATTTTTTAGTCTTTTGTTCTGAACTAAGAATAACAGTTTAATTAACACTAACTCATTTTTTTAGTCTTTTCTTCTGAACTAAGAATAACAGTTTTATTAACACTAACTCATTTTTGTAGTCTTTTCTTCTGAACTAAGAATCACAGTTTAATTAACACTAACTCATTTTTTTAGTCTTTTCTTCTGAACTAAGAATAACAGTTTAATTAACACTAACTAATTTTTTAGTCTTTTGTTCTGAACTAAGAATCACAGTTTAATTAACACTAACTCATTTTTTTAGTCTTTTCTTCTGAACTAAGAATAACAGTTTTATTAACACTAACTCATTTTTTTAGTATTTTCTTCTGAACTAAGAATAACAGTTTTATTAACACTAACTCATTTTTTTAGTCTTTTCTTCTGAACTAAGAATCACAGTTTAATTAACATAATTTTTGTAGTCTTTTCTTCTGAACTAAGAATAACAGTTTAATTAACATAATTTTTGTAGTCTTTTGTTCTGAACTAAGAATAACAGTTTAATTAACACTAACTCATTTTTTTAGTCTTTTCTTCTGAACTAAGAATAACAGTTTTATTAACACTAACTCATTTTTTTAGTCTTTTCTTCTGAACTAAGAATCACAGTTTAATTAACATAATTTTTGTAGTCTTTTCTTCTGAACTAAGAATAACAGTTTAATTAACATAATTTTTGTAGTCTTTTCTTCTGAACTAAGAATAACAGTTTAATTAACACTAACTCATTTTTTTAGTCTTTTCTTCTGAACTAAGAATAACAGTTTAATTAACACTAACTAATTGTTTAAGTCTTTTCTTCTGAACTAAGAATCACAGTTTAATTAACACTAACTCATTTTTTTAGTCTTTTCTTCTGAACTAAGAATAACAGTTTTATTAACACTAACTAACTTTTTTAGTCTTTTCTTCTGAACTAAGAATCACAGTTTAATTAACACTAACTAATTTTTTTAGTCTTTTCTACTGAACTAAGAATAACAGTTTAATTAACACTAACTAATTTTTTAGTCTTTTGTTCTGAACTAAGAATCACAGTTTAATTAACACTAACTCATTTTTTTAGTATTTTCTTCTGAACTAAGAATAACAGTTTTATTAACACTAACTCATTTTTTTAGTATTTTCTTCTGAACTAAGAATAACAGTTTTATTAACACTAACTAATTCTTTTAGTCTTTTCTTCTGAACTAAGAATAACAGTTTAATTAACATAATTTTTGTAGTCTTTTCTTCTGAACTAAGAATCACAGTTTAATTAACACTAACTCATTTTTTTAGTCTTTTCTTCTGAACTAAGAATAACAGTTTTATTAACACTAACTCATTTTTGTAGTCTTTTCTTCTGAACTAAGAATCACAGTTTAATTAACACTAACTCATTTTTTTAGTCTTTTCTTCTGAACTAAGAATAACAGTTTAATTAACACTAACTAATTTTTTAGTCTTTTCTTCTGAACTAAGAATAACAGTTTAATTAACACTAACTAATTGTTTAAGTCTTTTCTTCTGAACTAAGAATCACAGTTTAATTAACACTAACTCATTTTTTTAGTCTTTTCTTCTGAACTAAGAATAACAGTTTTATTAACACTAACTAACTTTTTTAGTCTTTTCTTCTGAACTAAGAATCACAGTTTAATTAACACTAACTAATTTTTTTAGTCTTTTCTTCTGAACTAAGAATAACAGTTTAATTAACACTAACTAATTTTTTAGTCTTTTGTTCTGAACTAAGAATAACAGTTTAATTAACACTAACTCATTTTTTTAGTCTTTTCTTCTGAACTAAGAATAACAGTTTTATTAACACTAACTCATTTTTTTAGTCTTTTCTTCTGAACTAAGAATCACAGTTTAATTAACATAATTTTTGTAGTCTTTTCTTCTGAACTAAGAATAACAGTTTAATTAACATAATTTTTGTAGTCTTTTCTTCTGAACTAAGAATAACAGTTTAATTAACACTAACTCATTTTTTTAGTCTTTTCTTCTGAACTAAGAATAACAGTTTTATTAACACTAACTCATTTTTTTAGTCTTTTCTTCTGAACTAAGAATCACAGTTTAATTAACACTATCTCATTTTTTTAGTCTTTTCTTCTGAACTAAGAATAACAGTTTAATTAACACTAACTAATGTTTTAGTCTTTTGTTCTGAACTAAGAATCACAGTTTAATTAACACTAACTCATTTTTTTAGTCTTTTCTTCTGAACTAAGAATCACGGTTTAATTAACACTAACTAACTTTTTTAGTCTTTTCTTCTGAACTAAGAATAACAGTTTAATTAACACTAACTCATTTTTTAAATCTTTTCTTCTGAACTAAGAATAACAGTTTTATAAACACTAACTAACTTTTTTAGTCTTTTCTTCTGAACTAAGAATCACAGTTTAATTAACACTAACTAATTTTTTTAGTCTTTTCTTCTGAACTAAGAAGAACAGTTTTATTAACACTAACTCATTTTTTTAGTCTTTTCTTCTGAACTAAGAATCACAGTTTAATTAACACTAAGTAATTTTTTTAGTCTTTTCTTCTGAACTAAGAATAACAGTTTTATTAACACTAACTCATTTTTTTAGTCTTTTCTTCTTAACTAAGAATCACAGTTTTATTAACACTAACTCATTTTTTTAGTCTTTTCTTCTGAACTAAGAATAACAGTTTAATTAACACTAACTCATTTTTTAGTCTTTTGTTCTGAACTAAGAATAACAGTTTTATTAACACTAACTCATTTTTTCAGTCTTTTCTTCTGAACTAAGAATAACAGTTTTATTAACACTAACTAACTTTTTTAGTCTTTTCTTCTGAACTAAGAATAACAGTTTAATTAACACTAACTCATTTTTCTAATCTTTTCTTCTGAACTAAGAATAACAGTTTTATTAACACTAACTAACTTTTTTAGTCTTTTCTTCTGAACTAAGAATCACAGTTTAATTAACACTAACTCATTTTTTTAGTATTTTCTTCTGAACTAAGAATAACAGTTTTATTAACACTAACTCATTTTTTTAGTCTTTTCTTCTGAACTAAGAATCACAGTTTTATTAACACTAACTCATTTTTTTAGTATTTTCTTCTGAACTAAGAATAACAGTTTTATTAACACTAACTCATTTTTTTAGTCTTTTCTTCTGAACTAAGAATCACAGTTTAATTAACACTAACTCATTTTTTTAGTCTTTTCTTCTGAACTAAGAGTCACAGTTTAATTAACACTAACTCATTTTTTTAGTCTTTTCTTCTGAACTAAGAATAACGGTTTTATTAACACTAACTAACTTTTTTAGTCTTTTCTTCTGAACTAAGAATCACAGTTTAATTAACACTAACTTATTTTTTTAGTATTTTCTTCTGAACTAAGAATAACAGTTTTATTAACACTAACTAACTTTTTTAGTCTTTTCTTCTGAACTAAGAATCACAGTTTAATTAACACTAACTCATTTTTTTAGTATTTTCTTCTGAACTAAGAATAACAGTTTTATTAACACTAACTCATTTTTTTAGTCTTTTCTTCTGAACTAAGAATCACAGTTTTATTAACACTAACTCATTTTTTTAGTATTTTCTTCTGAACTAAGAATAACAGTTTTATTAACACTAACTCATTTTTTTAGTCTTTTCTTCTGAACTAAGAATCACAGTTTAATTAACACTAACTCATTTTTTTAGTCTTTTCTTCTGAACTAAGAGTCACAGTTTAATTAACACTAACTCATTTTTTTAGTCTTTTCTTCTGAACTAAGAATAACGGTTTTATTAACACTAACTAACTTTTTTAGTCTTTTCTTCTGAACTAAGAATCACAGTTTAATTAACACTAACTTATTTTTTTAGTATTTTCTTCTGAACTAAGAATAACAGTTTTATTAACACTAACTAACTTTTTTAGTCTTTTCTTCTGAACTAAGAATCACAGTTTAATTAACACTAACTCATTTTTTAGTATTTTCTTCTGAACTAAGAATAACAGTTTTATTAACACTAACTTATTTTTTTAGTCTTTTCTTCTGAACTAAGAATAACAGTTTAATTAACACTAACTCATTTTTTTAGTCTTTTCTTCTGAACTAAGAATAACAGTTTAATTAACACTAACTCATTTTTTTAGTTTTTTCTTCTGAACTAAGAATAACAGTTTTATTAACACTAACTCATTTTTTAGTCTTTTCTTCTAAACTAAGAATCACAGTTTAATTAACACTAACTCATTTTTTTAGTCTTTTCTTCTGAACTACGAATAACAGTTTAATTAACACTAACTAATTTTTTAGTCTTTTGTTCTGAACTAAGAATCACAGTTTAATTAACACTAACTCATTTTTTTAGTCTTTTCTTCTGAACTAAGAATAACAGTTTTATTAACACTAACTAATTTTTTTAGTCTTTTCTTCTGAACTAAGAATAACAGTTTAATTAACACTAACTAATTTTTTAGTCTTTTGTTCTGAACTAAGAATCACAGTTTAATTAACACTAACTCATTTTTTTAGTCTTTTCTTCTGAACTAAGAATAACAGTTTTATTAACACTAACTCATTTTTTTAGTATTTTCTTCTAAACTAAGAATAACAGTTTTATTAACACTAACTAATTTTTTTAGTCTTTTCTTCTGAACTAAGAATAACAGTTTAATTAACACTAACTAATTTTTTTAGTCTTTTCTTCTGAACTAAGAATAACAGTTTAATTAACACTAACTCATTTTTTTAGTCTTTTCTTCTGAACTAAGAATAACAGTTTAATTAACACTAACTCATTTTTTTAGTCTTTTCTTCTGAACTAAGAATAACAGTTTTATTAACACTAACTCATTTTTTAGTCTTTTCTTCTAAACTAAGAATCACAGTTTAATTAACACTAACTCATTTTTTTAGTCTTTTCTTCTGAACTAAGAATAACAGTTTTATTAACACTAACTCATTTTTTTAGTCTTTTCTTCTGAACTAAGAATAACAGTTTTATTAACACTAACTCATTTTTTTAGTCTTTTCTTCTGAACTAAGAATCACGGTTTAATTAACACTAACTACCTTTTTTAGTCTTCTGTTCTGAACTAAGAATGACAGTTTAATTAACACTAACTATTTTTTTAGTCTTTTCTTCTGAACTAAGAATAACAGTTTAATTAACACTAACTAATTTGTTTTAAGTACGTCTTAATCCACTAAAATAGTTTTCAAAACTTCTAAAAAGGATGGTAATCTGTTTGTACGACATCCAGGGAATA
>OY744518.1:168224657-168284657 GCA_963556195.1 Sepiola atlantica
TGCATTCGTTTAACAATTGGTCTAAACTGTTTTTCTTCTTCCGTTGATATATTTTGTTCATAAAAAGGTGAAAATACATTTTCTATTGTATGTACACGTATGTTCCTTTCGTTAGGTTTTATTGTAGGAAACAAACAAATTTAACTAAAGATAGATAACTGTCCTTTTTGTTAAGAACAAAGTGTAGTATGTGTTCTCATGCTGCACTCAATGTTTTCTGTCCTCGATCAGACTGAGGCAAGTTAAATTTTTGTTCCAATTAGAAAAATCGAAAAAATAAAAAAAGGTATAATCAAGCAGTAGAATTATGTTATGTTTAACAATGTTTGCTCCAACATTCCTTATGATCACTGTGAAAAAAATTATACGATACATTTTTGGAGCTTCACTGATATTTTAAGCGTTTTCATTGGCTACTGACGATAGTGAGAGGGGGGAAATAATGGGTGATTTTTTTTACTAAACCGGTACAGCAGGTAAAGTTTGACTGAAAGGCGTATTTTTTTGTGTTTTCATGATTTTGAAACACTCGTCCTCTGAATGTTCTGTGGTGTAAATGAGGAAAAAAGAAGAGAAAACAAGAACGACCGACCGCGTTTTTGCGTGGCTTACCTCGTGTGAAGAAGAAGGAAACAAGAATGGCCGACTTGTTTCTTTAAATGCCTACAGGGTGACTACGAGGTATGCAAATGAGATGCTCCTGATTGGAAATGAAAGAGATAAAAGAGGAGTGATTGGGGGAGGAGGCAGAGGCAAGTTAGATTGCGAACAGAGAAGTTTGATCATAGGGGAAAAGTCGGATTCGTAGAGAGTGAAGAAAAACGTTGCAGAAATTCGTCTCGGAGTGGATAGAAAGCGGAAGTACGGCCAGCAGTGTCACGTATACCACAAGCTATTTCGGCGCATCGAGCAAATTACCATGGCTGAGTGGAGACTGAGCACTCACATGCTGAGACCCTTTACTGGGGAGGGTGACCTGATTAAGTGGCTGGAGAAATTAAAGATGGTGGCGAAGCTGCAAAAGATAGAAGATGTGGTCACCCTGCTGCCGCTATACTTAGAGGGGGAAGCCCTCACGATTTACCAGCAGATGCGAGATGAAGACAAGGAAGACTTTGCCTCAGTGGAGCAAAGGCTGAAATTGGCCTTCGCTGAGGGCCCATTCGAAGCACTTGGTAAGCTTTCCAGTTTGAGGTGGACCGGCGAGTCGGTTGACGTCTTTGCGGCAGAGATCAGGAGACTGGCAGGGTTGGCTGGTTACGTGGGGAGGAGCCTGGAGATGACGGTAAAGCTGTACCTAGTTAACGGCTTCCCAGAGGAAATCTCTACGAACATGCAGAGAATCACTGGGATCCATACTATGGAAGTGGACGATCTCTTGGTTCACGCCAGAGTCCTAGTGAAAAATGTTAAAAGCCCAATCGTGGCTGCAGCTGTGGGTGGAAATATGTGCATGAGGCCTCACTTGAATGAGAGGCAGCCGGCGAGGCGACAGGAGGGGAGACCTGCAATCAAGTGTTTCCGGTGCCAGGGCCCTCATCTGATCAAGGACTGCAAAGAGCCGAGACCGGGGATCACGTGCTACCGATGTGGACAAGTGGGGCACCTTAGCCGCTATTGTGTTGCTGCACGGCACCAGGGAAACGAGTGAAGGGGAGCTATTGCGCCAGTGGTTACCCCTTCTGTGCGGAGATGGCGCATGATGGAACGTTGCCTCGGTTACTGGTAGTAGTCAATGGGAAGAAAGCCATAGCCCTTGTCGACACAGGCTGTACTACAACGTTGTTAGCGAGGAATGTCGCTAGGTCATGGAGCGGAACCAGGACTATTAGGACCGTGGATGGCAGGGATGTGAAGTGCCTAGGTGAGACGACAGCGGAAGTAATGGTGCAAGGGGTGTCCATTGGACTGCGAGCCTTAGTGTTGAATCATCTGGTCGGTGGTGTTGACGTGATTATAGGTATGAGTGCAATTAACCGACTGGGGGGCGCCACGTTACGAGGGAGCCAAGTGACGTTCGGACGTCTCGGCGCAGTGGGGATGGCAGGAGTGGAAGGTGATAGAACCATCAGAATACCAAAACCGGAGGTTTGCTGCATTGAGGACAAAGATTTCCTGGCAAAGTTTGATGGCGTGAGGTGGACGGTGGAATGGAAATGGATCTCCGGACCCCCGGAATTACAGAATAAAGTGGGCTGCTACGAAAACACCCTGCGAGGAGAAATAAGAAAAGGATTTGAGGAAGAAGTGGAGAGGTGGATAAAAGAAGGAATTCTGAAACCGTGGACAGGGGAAGAAAAAGGAGTGTTGCCACTACTGGCGGTTGTTCAGCCTACGAAAAACAAGATTAGGCCCGTACTGGACTTCAGAGAATTGAACAGACACGTAGCCTGCCACACTGGAACGGGGATCGACGTATGTGAGGAGGTCATGAGGAAATGGAGAAGAATGGGACGGGCCACAAAAATTGTCGATCTGAAATCGGCATATCTGCAGATCCATGTAGATGAAAAACTCTGGCAGTACCAGCTGGTCCGGTACAAGGGGCGAGTGTATTGTCTGACGAGGCTAGGCTTTGGGCTGAGTTCAGCCCCCAAAATTATGACTGCCGTGCTGAAGACAGTGCTGAGCAAAGACCGTTCAGTGGAGGAGGCCACTAGTTCGTACATTGACGACATTCTGGTGGAGGAGGCAGAGGTGACAGCGGAGAAAGTAAGAAGCCATGTCGAGAAGTATGGGTTAACTGCAAAACCGGCGGAGGCCCTGGATGGAGGACGGGTGCTGGGGTTGAAACTAAGGCGAGATGGAAAAGAAAGCCTTGTCTTCGAACGAGGGAGTGTAATACCCGAAGTCGGATCTGAGCTGACAAAGCGAGAACTCTTCTCAGTCTGCGGGAGGCTGGTCGGGCACTATCCTATCGCTGGCTGGCTCAGGATAGCATGTAGTTTTATTAAACGACTAGCAGGCACTGCTGGCTGGGAGGGCCGTGTAACGAAGGAGGTTATGAACATGCTGCAAGAAATCATTGCGAGGGTGAGGAATGAGGACCCAGTGAAAGGGGACTGGTATGTCAGCAGCGGAGATGCGGGTGTGATTTGGTGCGATGCCAGTAACCTGGCGTTGGGCGTCGTACTAGAGATGGGAGGCGTAACTGTGGAGGATGCGGCATGGCTAAGAAAAACCAACGACTTCTCCCATATCAACGTAGCAGAACTAGATGCCATTATGAAAGGACTCAATCTGGCCCTGAAGTGGGGATTGAAAATAATTGAAATTAAAACCGATTCGGCAACGGCAGCATCGTGGATTCGGTCGGCAGTAACTGGCGATAAGAGAGTTAAGACCAAAGGTGCTGCGGAAATGCTGATCAAGCGCAGACTCGGAGCGCTCGCCGATCTAATAGCGGAGTTCCAGTTAAGAGTATCTGTCGTGTTGGTCCCATCAGAAAAAAACAAGGCGGATTCGATGACACGCGTGAAGAAGGCCTGGCTGCAGGAGGGAAAGGAGGTCTCCTCGGTATGCTATGCAGGGGAAGAAGTCAAGGAGTCACACGAAATGCACCACTTTGGTCGGGAACGAACGTTATTCCTAGCCAGAGAGGTTTACCCGGAAACCACCGAGGAGGAGGTTAGGGAAGTGGTGGAGAACTGTCGAGAGTGCCAATCAATTGACCCTAGACCGTCCAGACACGAAACAGGACAGTTGCACGTCGCGGAGGACTGGAAGCGATTGGCTATTGATGTGACGCACTATCACCACAAATTGTATCTCTCGATGGTCGACTGTGGACCGGGAAGGTTTGCCATCTGGAGAGAAATCAGGGCAGAAGCGGCATGGGCGATCGGAGGGGTCATCGAGGAGATATTTTTGGAGAGAGGGCCGGTTGAGGAACTCTTGATGGACAATGGGCCCGCTTTCCGATCTGGAGCCTTTAAAGGGGTATGCGATAAGTGGGGAGTAAGGCAATTTTTTAGAGCAGCGTATCGGCCGAGTGGCAACGGAATAGTGGAGAGGAATCATCGCACCATTAAAGCCGCTGCGGAAAAAAGCAACGTATCACCCATAGAGGCGGTGTTTTGGTACAACATCTCGCCAAAAACCAAACAAGACGAGACAACTGTCCCTCATAGGGCCGTTTTCACATATAAGTGGCGGCACCCGTGCAACAAAACAGCAGGAATCGAGAGTGAGGAAGCCACTATCAAAGTAGGTGAAGAGGTGTGGGTGAAACCCCCTAATGCACAGTGTACCACTCGTTGGAAAAAAGGGGTCGTAACGGGATTGCGGTCGAAGAACAATGTGATGGTGAACGGCGTTCCCCGGCATATCCTAGACCTGCGTCGCATGACACTGCCGGTACGCAGTGAGGGCAGTAAAGAAGAGGAAATCGAGGGCCACCGAGAAGCAAATGATGCGACTCTACCTGACTTAGACCCACGTTGTAGTGAACCTGAAAATGTTAACCCCCAAGAAGTTGTTCCCCAGAGGCCTCGACGTGAGAGGAGGCGGCCTGCTTGGATGGAGGATTACGAAGTATCCTATTGATCTCGAAGATCAAGGGGGGCGTGTGGTGTAAATGAGGAAAAAAGAAGAGAAAACAAGAACGACCGACCGCGTTTTTGCGTGGCTTACCTCGTGTGAAGAAGAAGGAAACAAGAATGGCCGACTTGTTTCTTTAAATGCCTACAGGGTGACTACGAGGTATGCAAATGAGATGCTCCTGATTGGAAATGAAAGAGATAAAAGAGGAGTGATTGGGGGAGGAGGCAGAGGCAAGTTAGATTGCGAACAGAGAAGTTTGATCATAGGGGAAAAGTCGGATTCGTAGAGAGTGAAGAAAAACGTTGCAGAAATTCGTCTCGGAGTGGATAGAAAGCGGAAGTACGGCCAGCAGTGTCACGTATACCACATGTTCGAATACTCCAGAAACGATTCCCAAATGAACCCCGTTTGCACTAGTTTGCCCTTGTAACCGAAAATGAAGAACGAGCCTA
The DNA here is from genome assembly GCA_963556195.1 of Sepiola atlantica. Classification (NCBI taxonomy): domain Eukaryota; kingdom Metazoa; phylum Mollusca; class Cephalopoda; order Sepiida; family Sepiolidae; genus Sepiola; species Sepiola atlantica. The sequence goes on from OY744518.1 coordinate 168,229,652, forward strand.
TACGGACAACGCTTTGTCTTTTTAAAGAAAAAATGTGAAAAATATTACTAAAAACCTAAAAAAAAAAAGTGGAATAAATTAGAAAAAAATATATAAAAAGCGAGTAAAATAAAACAAAAACCTTTGTCTGCCGAGCCCAACCGAAATTTTCTGAGTGACGACCGCCATTACTGTAGGCTTCCTGTCGAAAAGACAAATTTCATAGTAAAATACTATGAAATAAAAACTCTTACAAATCGGTTCCACGTGTTAAAATTAGACAGGTTCGGTAGAGAATGTTATTCTAATGCGTTTTATATAAATTATGTGCTGTTTTTCTTTTCTTTGTTTACTAGTTCTCGAGTGTTAATTCTTCTCTTCTTACACCATTACATATTTTTAGCATGATGTCTTCATTTCTTTCATGACACTAAAACTCTTTCTCCACCTATGTACTTCGTGGAGAGAGAAAAGGGGAGGTACATGATAACAATTGCAGCATAACATGTATTGTTCATTACTAATAATGCGTTAACTTTTTTTGTACTTGGAGGGATTAGGAATTGCTCGAGATAGATCAGCTAAAAAAGATGGAGGGGATAAGGACTTAACATAACACAAACATTGAACTTTATTTGAAGTTAATCAACTTTTTCATCATCATCATCATCATCATCATCATCATCATCATCATCATCATCATCATCATCATCGTCGTCATCGTCATCATCATCATCATCATCATCATCATCATCATCATCATCATCATCATCGTCATCGTCATCGTCATCATCATCGTCATCGTCATCATCATCGTCATCATCATCGATTTAACGTCCGTTTTACATGCTGCATGTGTCGGACGGAACTTTGAAGTTGACTTCCAAACAAATTGATCTCTAGCCAGGTATCTATTTATCCCTCTTTCTCTCAAGTTCATTCTTATCACTTCCTCCCATGTTTTCCTTTGCTTTCCGCTGTGAACTAAATCTGTCACCTCAACTGTTCTACATCTACTAACCCAAGAACTCTCATCCATTCGTTCAATGTGATCAAATCATCAAAGTTTCTTGTTCTGCACACATCTCCCTCTTCTGTCCAGATTTAGTCTTCCTCTGAGGTCATAATGCTTTTAATTATTTAACTAGCAGGGATACCCGACGTTGTTCGGGATGATTGATAAACAAGAATAGAATAGTTAAAAAAGTGTGTATAACATCTTTCTTTTAAAAGTTATCTCTCTCCCCCTCTCTCTCTCTCTCTGTGTCTCTCTGTTTTCCCCTCCCCCCCCTCTCTCTCCCTCTCTCTCGTTGTCGACAAGCACTCAAAGCTGGACAAAGCGATGGGCCTTACAACAGTCCGGTATATATCTTCGACTCTCTCTCTCTCTCTCTCTCTCTTTCCCTCTCCCTCTCTCTGTTCAATATAATAGAAAGAAGAAAGAAAAGGAAAATGTCATCAGCTGACTGCTTGACTTATTTCCAGTGTTGTTTTTTTAACAACTACCAATAAAAAAGTATTTTTTTAAAACCTTCATGCCTTAATTTGGTATTTGACGACCCCAAGAGTATGACTATGACAGTATCTTTATTTTACCATAACCAGGAATACAAAATCTGATCATTTAAGGTATGTAGATGTGTCGTGTGTAGTTTCTGACTTTTAGCCGTAGACACACACATACAGAATTACGACTTTCTTTTATATAATAGAATATTTATTTATTTTTGTAAAGTAGCGACCTCCAAAGTTCACCATAGAATTTAACCCCCCATATGTAACATAATGTAACTTTAATATAAGTTTATATTATCATCATAACTTTTTTACTATTCAAAAGAAGAAACATAAAATAAACTGCTGGTAATTATTGAAATTTTTTCAGCATACGATAATAATGAAAATGAGAAAATAAGAATGTGTGTACTTTTATTTACGCCTTAAAACAATGTTCCTATGTAGCGATCACTTTTTATGCGCTAACACCCGTGTGTTTAATAAATTTAACAAAAATCAATAATGGTCAGATTTTCACGAAAGTTTCAATACTTATTCATTATTCGACTAATTTATCTATAAAATGCTTTTTTTTTCGTAAAATAAATCAGGAAAAATATTTTTTCCTACGTGATCCCCCCCCCCCCCTTATTTCATTTTATGTAAACTGAACAAAATATATTCTAATCGATCGAAATTTTAATGTTATATAAAGCGAAAGAGTCTTAAAAAACACATCAGATTTACCATCTTTTTTAATTGGTAAACACTTTTGAGTAAAGTATCCGTGAATTCATAAATAAAAAGTGAAAATAAATACGAATTTTGAATTTTATTACTTAATTTTCTTATTTGGTGAATTGCAAAAAATGTTCTAAACAATAATTAATTTTTCAGAGATTTTAATTCATTAAATTACATCAAACCACAATACTTTTTAAATGTTAATGTTTAATTTGATTTTTATTATATATAAAATTTAAGCCAAACACTAACAAAACAAAATAATAGCAAAAATCGCTACTTCCATTAGTCCTTTCAAACTATTTTTTATATTTATTTTGATAAAATTCAAACTTTCTTTCCCTTAAAAGTGTTCACTTCAGTTATATTCTTTTAGTTATTATAAGTGTAGTATTAAATTTAAGTAATTTGTTTCCCTTTTGCTCATCCATACATATTGAACATTATTGATGACGTCATTTTATGGTGCGCTTTGAAGGTACCTACAGAAACCGTTTTTTTTTTCTGAAATAAGAGTGCACTGTTTTAGCCAAGATCTTTCATTATCCGCATAACATTTTTTCTTCTTCCTTTTAAAAAGAATCAGAAATATATGCATGTTACATGAAAATGCAACTTCTTATTCTTTCATATTTTATGGATCATATATCACAATATTTTTCTGACAAGCTTTCTTGACGGCTAGGTTTTTTTTCAAAAATAATATTAGCGTTCTGCTATTTAAGTTATGTGTTACATTGTAGAATAGGGCCCGTTGTAATATCTCCCTTATTCCACTTGGTGTTCGCACATTTTGGATACAATTGGCTGTTCATCTTAAATTGTATATTTATTCCTGAAATAAAATTGTAATATACTTTTTAGAGGTTTAAAAATCGAATTTTAATTCGACATTTTTATTGCTAGCGGCCATATTGTTTTTTTCTCATACCAAAATATTTTTCATTTTAACATTTTTTCATTTTACACTAAACACACGAAAAACGAATGTTACATCTTTTTACACACAGACAAAAAACAATTTTTAACGGAATTTAACAAATTTAAAAGCAAAGAGTAAAAGGTTAAAACATGACTAGTTGATAATTTAATGACACACACTCGTTGGGTAACCCCTGAAGATGGCCCGGAAGGAACCGAAAGTACTAGGGTACCCACGAGTATGGCAAATTCATCTGCCAGTTTCAGCTTGAAACTCGAACATCAATCAGCCATTTGGAAATGATCAACGAAAAAATATGCGAACACAAGTCATCTATATTATTTAACGAAATATGAAACAGTAATTATATATATATATATATATATATATATATATATATATATATATATATATATATATATATATATATATATATATATAACTTCTTTGTAGAATGGTAGGAAAAATCCCAGCAGAGTGCTCGATTAATTAAGAATTAAAGTTAAAAATTAAGAGCATAATATTTATTTATTCTGGTACAGAAAAATTAGTACAACATTCGTACCGTCGGTTTCAAGCACGGAAGGTCATCATCGATCCGAATACAGCCTGTTTAAATGTCCGCGATGAAATATTCAGGGGGTGTGTCCACAAGAGACAAGCATTGCTTATAAACTGGTCTGACCGATTCACATAATGTCTAACTACCCCCCCCCTCTACTAATATAAACACAATAAAAACGAACAAATACCTCATCAACCTATATCCACTTAAACTTCAAGAGCAAAAACTCCGACCTTCACAAAAATACAAAAATATTTAATTTATTTATCAGTCACTAGATTACTCTACAAATCCATTTAAACAAACTATATCCACATAAATTCCAAGAGCAAAAACTTCGACTTTCACCAAAATACAAAAATGCAAAAATATTTAATTTATTTATCAGCCACTAGATTAATCTACAAACCCATTTTAACAAACTCAAATATTTCATATTTCCAACTAAGTTACCTCCCTTAGATCCGAATTTCTTCATTAAAATCACTCCAATCTGGGAAAAAGATTTTTACACACTAACGGTTTTTTAGAACGCATACCTTCAAAAATATAACGGCTAATGATACAAATTCATAATTTGGCTCACGGGAATTTCAGAGAAACCCTTTCTTTATTTTTGTTTTTAATCTTTAATTTTTAATTTTTAATTTTTAATTTTTAATTTTATTTTTTATTATTATTATTATTTTTTAATCTTTAAATTTATTTTTAATTTATTTTTATTTTTATTTATTATATTTTTATTCTTTCTATTTTTATTCTTTCTTTCTCTCTCACTCTTTTTTATTCTCTACATTTTTATTCTCTATATTTTTTATTATTTTTTTAATTCTTTTTTAATTCTTTTTTATACCTTTTTATACTCTTTCTCTTTTTTATTCTTTTATTCTTAGTATTGAAATGTTTTTTTATATATATATGTTTTTTTATATTTATTTATATATATATATTTTTTCATATATATTTTTTTATTTTTTACCCCCCTTTTTTATTCCCTTTAATCTTGAATTCCCTCGTGTTTTAAATCTCAACGGTCTTATTACACTAAATTCAAATTTAAACAAACACACACAACACACTGAGCAAATAACGCGTCCCAACAAGAGTGTCATGTGACCTCACATTTCCAAAACAGATGACAACAGAAGCTGAAGAGAGCCGGATGGGTAAGACCTTCCGTGCTTGAAACCGACGGTACGAATGTTGTACTAATTTTTCTGTACCAGAATAAATAAATATATATATATATATATATATATATATATATATATATATATATATATATATATATATATATATATAGAGAGAGAGAGAGAGAGAGAGAGAGAGAGAGAGAGAGAGAGGGGGGAGAGATTTAATTAAAGAAGATTAAGATTTTTTAGATTTAATACTTTTTGTAAATCTTACGCGCGTTTCACAGCAAAGTCTCAAAGTTTACTAAACGAATGCTACGAGAATAGATAGATTCGCAATTAAAACGACAACAGGTGTCCATAGAGACATGGACAACCAGAACGCGCATGAACGCACGTGATGGGGTTTGTGAATCCAGCCTCCGATTTATAAGTTTCAAAAATAAAATACGATACTTGATCACAAACGTTGAATTAGAACTCAATAACACAAGCATCAACTGAAAATTGACTTGTAATATTTTGAGACATGAAAACCGAGCAGTGTTATTACCTGACGATTAAATGTCAGGTTCCGGAATGTTTTTAGATAAGGATTGATAATTTGGATTATTTTGACTACTCTTCTCATCTTGGGTGTTATTCTCACAACGTTTCGGCCGATGTAACCCCCGACTTTCTTGTGTTCTCTCTGATTTAGTGATTGTGAATCCCAACATCATTTTCTCACATCTGCACACGTACCTTCGACATTAATCTTCTGTCTAACACCATGCACTGACTCTCCGTAACCCCCAACCTCCCATAGCCGTGTATTCTTAGGCTTTTCATTGAATTCCTCCATGGACATCCAATCGGGTTACAAAAAGAAAAATATCAAAATCAATCGAATCATGATTCTTGCTTATTTTTCCTGTTTTATTTAGTTTGAATTGTACTCGGTTGTACTGCAATGTTTTTATGTTAACTCACTAAAATCTATATATTATACTAAAATTCAGTTAATTAAGGTTTATTCTCAAAAGGATTTTTTCTATATATTTTGATCACACAAAATACATACTAAAATATTCGACAGTTTTGGGATTGAGTTAATAAACTTCCTTTTTAATTGCTCTAATTAAACCTTCGTAAAGTAAAGGCCACTGAGTGTCGTTTATCTGCTGACATAACAGTGGTTGGTGTTAGCAAATAAACAAGACTTCGAATAGTTCAAGCTTCAAAGGGAACTGTTATACGCTATATTTAGTTTGTTGGTGGACATATGACGATGGCCTTTTCTGTCTGAAATTATATTTGATCTAGTAATGACTTAAATGATTTCATCTTTGATCTAGTAATAATCAGTTCTAAGTGACAGTCTTCTGGAGGTTGAAGGTTTGTGGTGTTGCTCCTTGCTTCAGATAGTGTATTTAGACGACAGTGGCGCCTTTGAAAAGTACCAAGGACAACGCTAACAATTAATACAAATGTTATAAATAGCGAAGGAAGAAAAATGGGGATAAACGGCGGGCGGTCATATTAAAATGGACATGGATGAAATATTAAGGAAAAAATTAGGGTTACCAGTTAGCAAGTTCTAACTAAATACATGAACAGAGTTTTGGAAATGAAAAATCAAGGAAAATATGATTGAATAACAAGACATTTATATAACTATAATTTTACATGAATATAAGTCATTTTTAGTTAGAAATGTTCATTTGGGGAAAGTTTATGTAAACTCTTGTGGAGAATGTTCAGTGAATAAGCAGACATGATGGCTAAGGATGCGTATGTCTATATATTTGTTAGTGTGAATATGCGTGTGTGATTAATAGGCAGCGTGGAACTGTGTGTGTGGTCTACCTTTGTTCTGTTAGTGTGTAGATGGAGCTTGTACGTGCGTTTGAAGTGTTCCTTTCGTTTTTGCCTCCCGGCCTAAGGCGCGGGGAGGAGGCGGCATACGTTCTGGATCTCTTTCGATGGCTGCCAGCCTGGATGTTCATTTGTCTCGTATTTATTAAAAGTTCCTTTTTTCGCGTCGGATTGTTACATTTTGGGTTTCAATCGAGCGGGAACCATTTTGAAAATTCACACCTCTATGCCATTTAAAACAGGAATCATTATTACTGGTTGAAAAATGTTAAGTTAACATGTCTTTGTGAAAACCCTTTTAGAAGTGAAGAGGAGAGGGTATCTAAACGAACCAGAAAGGTGGCTATTCAAGCCAGTCGCTTTTGAACGTTCGTTCGAATCGTGTCTTCCTTCACTACGGTTTAATCCTCAGTACGGGCGATACTAAGAATACAATTATGAATTACTACCCGGTCAAGGCTGACGGGACGAGAGCAATCAACCCTCGTGGATTAAATAAAGTGTTTCAAAATTCCGTACAGATTCCCAAGTTTGACAAGATACGCTTGAAGAATGTCAGAGGTTACATCGACCGAAACTTTGTTAGAATAAAATCCAAGATGAGAACGGTAGTCCGAATAATCTAAATAATACAAATTATCAATCCTCATCTAAAAAAAAAAAAATCGGAAACATAAAAACTCTTTTATATCTCGCGTGTTTTCTCCTCCGGTGCAGTTCGTGTTTTTGTTGTGAATCCGCCCACATTTTGCATTTCTTTTTTTGTGTGTGACACGAATACGTGCGTCTCCATGTTGTTGAATTTAAAATAAATTTAAAAAATGTCAAATAATTTTGGTAATTCTTTCCCGCCATTTTTTTCTTCTTTCTTTTTTTTCTCGTTATCTCTTTCTCTTTCTTTTTCTTTTTTTCTTTCGTTTTCGTTTTCTTTTCTTTTCCCCCTTTTTTCTTTGTTTTCTTCCTTGTTTTCTCTTTCTTTTTCTTTTTTCTGTTATTTCGTTCACTTCTCTTTTCTCTCTCTCTCTTCTTTTTTCCCTATCAAAACTAGATTTCAATTATTCGTATTCGTTTCAAAATCATTTTTTGTAATTTAACAATTTTCTATTTTTTTTACCTTTTGTCTTTCGTTTTCTCTTTCTCTCTCTTTTCTTTTCTTTTTCTGTATCCATTTTATTTATCTTTTTTTGGTAGTTTCGTTCCCTTCTCTTTCTTTTCCCCCCTTTTTCCTTTTTCTCGTTTTCTCTTTCTTTTTCTTTTCTCTTCCTCTCTCTTTTTTCTTTTTCTTTCTTTTCTCTTCCTCTTTCTTCTTTCTTTTTCTCATCAAGACTAGATTTCAATAATTCGTCTTTGTTTTAAAATCTTTTTTGACAATTCGAATGAAAAGAAGAAAGGCGAACTTTTTTAATATCATCAGATTAAATCAAATATATGAAAAAATGAATTTAATCCGTATTTACACTTTTCAAACTATTTTTCATTTATTCGAAAATGATGTGATTAGTGGGTGAAAAAATGTCTTCCTTTCAAAAACCAATTTTGTTTCCATCGTTTTTCTTTCTCTTTCTCAGCATTTTGTTTCAAAGAATATGGATTAATATTTTTGTCTTGTATTTATGTTTTTTTAATCAAATATATTCTATCAATTTTTAAAAAAACTGATAATCATGATCTCACGAACGGACTTTTTCCTATCAGGAACAAATGTGTTGAGAATCCGTTGACTCGGGGATTTGCAGAAATCGAAGCATCACGCTTCGATAACTAAACAACACAAAAATCTAAATAAACACGAAAAGATGATTCTCTGAAGAAAATAGAAAAGGCAAATCTTAGCTTAACAATAAACATTTATACAAACACTAACTGGTTTTGCCAGACTCGCTACCGCTTCGCAAAGTTCTCTACTCGAAATACTTACAACCTTAATTCAAAATAATAAACATTTCATTCATAACTTATTTTGTAAACCCGAAACAAAATCTTTCTCATTATCTGATATAGATATATAAACATTGACATTTTGGTAATTTCGATACAAATTTATTTATGTTTTAAATGTCACTGTAAAGAAAGGAAAGGAAAGAAGAAATCAAATAATAATCAAGAAATAGTTGTGATACTAAAATCAAAACACTCATTGAATTAAAAAACAATAACAAATAATAATTAATAAAATGTTTTTTTTTAAAACCAATATGCAAATTAATTAACCTGGCGACTGATATCGCATATACATGAGCAGTATATGAAAAATATGGTGATCTATTGTGTAAAGTGGAATTAACTTGAAATAGGGCGTTTTTGCTTTACCGTTAGTGCGAGAAATGTACCCAACTTTCGCATTTATTCAACTATATCTTTTTTCTTTCTTTTCATTCGCTAATATCTGGTGTGGTATTCGTCCTGGACAAGCATCCGGCTTCCACTGAAATATCTAATTCACATGCGGTCCTCATCCGCATGTGAATTTCCCGAACAGGGGAGAGGACATACAACGCCTAGTATTCCTAAATGGTTACCCATCTTGTACTGACTAGGCTCAATGTCGCTTAACTTCAATGGTCAAACAAGAACTGGTGCGTCAACGTGATTATGCCGTAGATACATAACTATATAATAACAGGAAACTGTTCCTTATGTTTTTGAAGTAAAAAAAAAATTGGTAGTTTGTCTTATTAAGTTGTTTTTGTGAAGGCAGACTCTATTTTAGTCTTTTGTAAGTGAACGAATGGCGGCTCTGCTGCTGTTTTAGATCTCATTTTGTTCGATGATGCCCGACATGCCCTCTCCCTGTTGTTATTATGGCGACCGCCGTCCAAGTGTGCCTTATTTCTGTGGTTAAGAAATTGCTTAAAAGTGGAATTGGGTACCAAACTGGGATTTGTTCTCTGATCACCATGATCGCACCAGAGTTGAAGAACATACTCACGTGCGTTACCACAAAATGGTGTGCTGAATACTTGTATGCCACACTCATTGTGGCAAAAATAGAATTTAAAAGAAAAACAGAGTGTAGCAGACCAATAGACGGACTCACAGACAGGACCTCTTATATAGTGGACATATCTGCTCCTCGCAGGGAAACAGTTAAGAAATACGAATTACTTACAATTGGGCTGATTCTCTTGTCTAAACACTTGAGACAGGCCTTGAGGCCACTGTGGTTGAAACACTGTGATTATATCAGCCACGATGACGACACTGGCGCGTTTTTGTAAATAACGTAAATTTCCATTCCTTATCTCAAGAATTCAATGATGAAGAAATTTCGAGTTCTATGCGGAAAACAGTGGCTGAGTTTCGAGCAATAAATAGGTTAATCTTTTCTTGGGTTGACTTTCTTATGGAAAGAAAAACAGAAACTGATTAACTGCCTCAGGCTGATCGAGGTTTATTTTTTATATTTCTGAATAAATCAGAAAATAATTTTTTTCTTTTTAGCAAAACAACTTTTTATTTATAGAAATTATTTCTATGAACCTGGCATTGTACGAGAAGACGGAGAAACATTTGAAGAATAAAAAGAGTCGATATTCTCAAAATGTATCAAATCAATCTGTAATAGACCAACAAAAATTCTATTTCAAACTTCAAATTTAAACATGACAAATCTCCGAAAATGCTTTTTTCAAATTTAAACATGACAAATCTCTGAAAATGTTATTTCAAATTTAAACATGACAAATCTCTGAAAATGTTATTTCAAATTTAAACATGACAAATCTCTGAAAATGTTATTTCAGATTTAAACATGACAAATCTCTGAAAATGTTATTTCAAATTTAAACATGACAAATCTCTGAAAATATTATTTAAAATTTAAACATGACAAATCTCTGAAAATGTTATTTCAAATTTAAACATGACAAATCTCTGAAAATGTTATTTCAAATTTAAACATGACAAATCTCTGAAAATGTTATTTCAAATTTAAACATGACAAATCTCTGAAAATGTTTTTTTCAAATTTAAACATGACAAATCGCTGAAAATGTTATTTCAAATTTAAACATGACAAATCGTTGAAAATGTTATTTCAAATTTAACCATGACAGATCGCTGAAAATTCCATTTTAAACTTAAGTGTGGCAGACCAACGAAAACGCTATTTCGAAAGTATGACATATCGCTTAAAATGTTATTTCAAACTAAAGCATGACAGACCAATGAAAATGCTATTTCGAATTTAAATGTGACGGATCTTCAAAAATGTTATGTCACACTTAAATGTGACAGACTAACAAAAATGCTATTTCAAACATAAGTGTAAGAAACCAACGAAAATCCTATTTCAAACATAAGCATGACAGACCAACAGAAATGCTATTTTGAATTTACACGTAACAGATCGTCAAAAATGCTATGTCACACTTAATTCTGACAGACCAACGAAAATGCTATTTTAAACTTTAGTGATAAACAAAAAAATTGTGCTTTTGGCGTCACGACTTAATTTTCTTCAACTTTTTCTTGTATAAAAAGGCATTCTTTTTCAGTAAAGTTCCTTTTCTACAACAGATTAAGGCCGATTACACGACCGAAATACTGGTTGGCATTAGAGATGTGTTTGTCTTATTATTTCGACATGTCTGTTTTCATGTTTATCTACTAATCGTATATACTTGTTAAACTATGCTCATGTCCCCAAACGACTATTTTATCCAAACGTATGTGCCATGGTTTTCCGTCTTCTTCATCTGTCTATGTCAGGATGCTAGTGTTGGCGGTCGTAAAGTTCACAAGTTACATACATAATAATAAAGAAAACACAGAGACAAGCAGTGTATACACACGACTTGTTGAACACAGGTGTATGTGTTGTTAGGATCTTATCGCTAGTCTCTACATCTGAACTAAGCCTCCCATCTCTCAAATACAAGATATCAGCTAAGACTGACTCTGAAATCTCACGTCACGACCCTTATTCCCCGGGATCTGTCGCCGATCTCCTTCAACAGCTAGTATCACCAAAATATATTTACTCTTGACCGAAAATCCTAGATGTCCGATTTTTCGCAGCTTACTTCCGCCTGAAACTAGATACTTCTTTCTGAATTCTCTATTTTGACCCCTCTCCATGGCTAACTATTTATGGCGTCACTTCGTCTGTGTAGCACAATGGATCCGTCACTTTCACATTTTCATTTATTTTCTAGCTAATCTTTCCTGGCGGTCCTGGTTGTTAGAATTGGAGACAGTCTATAGTATCACATACTAACGATTCCATATATATATATATATATATATATATATATATATATATATATATATATATATATATATATACACACACACAAACAGAGACAAAATGCACAATATTATGATTGACTACACTGGGATAAAAAAAACATTTTTCATAAATTGTAAGTTTTTTCAATAATAATTTTTTGAGGGAAATCGATAAAAGTGCTAAATAATAATCAGTTCCAAGTGACAGTCTTCTGGAGGTTGAAGGTTCAATCCTCAGTACAGGATATTCTAAAATTACAATTACGAATTACTTCAGACTTCTACTTAGTTATACTGACAAAACTCCCGTGGATTAAATAAAAGGTTCTGTTCGAAATTCTGTACACTTTCTCGAATTTGACATAAAGTTTGACCAGGCGCACATGAAAAAGGTTGGCGATTAGATCGACCAAAACGTTGTGAGAATAATATCCAAGATGAGAATAGTAGTCCAAATAATACAAATAATACAAATTATCAATCCTCATCTAAAAATTTCTGAAACATAAATCAGTTTTTTAGGATCATTTTTTACCGCTGTCTCCAAAAATGACACCTGTTTGCTCTCAATCATACCTATGATAATTTAAAAATAAATCTGACCTTCTGACAAAATTTTGTGACATTGATTATCAATATTAAAAAGAAAAAAATATGTATTGTCAGATAATTTTAATAGATCATTTATTTACATGTAAGTTCAGGTAATTTGATAGAATAACTCTCATCTCCATTCAGGTGGTCTTATGGATCTTTCGAGTGCCCTGAGAACTAGTTTTAATCTGTAGCATTACCTACCCTTCTTAATACATTTGCACAGGCACACACCAGGGGGGGGGGGGGTTAGACTCGAATTATCTCCCCTTTGGCTATCGTAGAGGGCACTTCAATCTGTAATATAAAAAGCGTCGCACAACAAATTCAAAATGTGTTGTCCATTCGGATTGGCTGCAGACAACACCTTACCTCACCTTACCAGACTCTCTCTCTTCCTTCGGTCTGGCTGCTATGAAAATGTGCATGTTCACAAACACAATTTACACGGTATGTAAGACTTCTCATCTCAACTTATACACTCACACCCACACACATTCAATTTAAAAAAAATGTAAACGCGGTTATATTGAATTAATTTTTTTGAAGCCATCCACCAGTTAAATTCACCTCGTTCAAGCCCTCCACCGCCTAAATACAGCTCATTCAAGCCCTCCATCAAGTAAATACAGCTCGTTAAAGCCCTTCACCGGGTAAATACAGCTCATTCAAGCCCTCCACCGAGTAAATACAGCTCGTTGAAGCCCTCCACCAGTTAAATACACCTCGTTCAAGCCCTCCACCAGTTAAATACACCTCGTTCAAGCCCTCCACCAGGTAAATACAGTTCATTCAAGCCCTCCACCAAGTAAATACAGCTCGCTATAGCTCTTCACCGGGTAAATACAGCTCGATGAAGTCCTCCACCAAGTAAATACAGTTCGTTCAAGCCCTCCACCAGTTAAATACACCTCGTTACAGGCCATCCACCGGGTAAATACAGCCCATTCAAGCCCTCCACCCAGTAAATACAGCTCATTCTAAAATAAATCTAATTACAATGTTATCTCATTTGATTGAAATTTGATTAAAATACTTCTTATTTTATTCTTATTTTTTAACTAGGATAAAAAGAATATATTCTAATATATTCATAACTTTCATTGGGAATTCTCTGCAAGATTAGGTTAATCGTTTCCCTAAGATGATGATATCACAATGTTTCTTGTTGTCTACTGTAACATCATCATCATCATCATCATCATCATCATCATCATCATCATCATCATCATCATCATCATCATCATCATCATCCGGTTTATTTGTTGAATCAGGCCACAATTAATCCTCAGATTAAGGTGGGGCCGGATTGTCCATTCCGGTCTTTGGTGAAGCTCAACAGAATCCATACCCATTGGTATGATTTATTGGTATTATTGGTATTATAGTGGTTTTCTTCATATTCCAGATTCCTTTCATTTCTCTTGCAAGTTGCTTGTATTTGTTTCGTTTGTCTGTCTCCTTGATCTTCACCCTGTTTTTTGCTGAGACAATTTTTTTCTTCACGTTCGGTTTCCTTGCTTCTATGAGTGTGCCCATTAGTACCACCATGTCTCAGATAATGTTATGTTTTCCAATACTGTATCTGGTTTGTGCGTGTAGCACTTGTTTGCATGTTCAAAGTGCAGAGATTTGGATAGTTCCCGATCACCTGCCTTTCCCATTCAGTGGTGTCTGATTTTGTACTGTTTTGGGGCTAGTTTGCTGCATTCACTTATTATGTGATTTACCGTTTCGTCGCTTTGTCCACAGAATCTACGCTTATTATTTTCCTGGATTTTGTCTATTTTTTCTTTGATGTAATTCGTTCTGCTCGTTATATTCTGCGCATCTGTCAGTAGTGATTCCATTTCTCTGTTCATGTGTCCTCTTCATAGTCATGTCCAGGTGTTTTCGTGTGAGATCTATCCTCTGGTCAGTCTTATAAATCGTCTATGTAGCTGCTTCTCTTTTCGTTTTTCTATTTTCATCTTTTTCTTTCCAGTTTTGCTGCTCCCTGTATTTAAAAAAAAAAATTTTGCCGGTGCCATTTTCTGTGTTTTCGGTTATGTATTTCTATTTTCTAGTTCTTTCTTTGTACCATCCACACAGTTTTCTATATTTATTAGTGCCCCTTCTCCCTTCGCTTCTTTTTACATAGAGTAGGTCAGCATCATCTTTCAGATGTAGTGCATTGTACATGGTTATTCGCTCGCTTCTCGTCCAGATGTCTGAGTTCTTCTTTTGTTCAGCCTATGAATAGTCCAAACTATATTACTAGGAGTAACACAACCCAGGTATTTATTCCTTTTATCAGATTTCTACTATATAATTTTGTTTCTAAGAGTTTTTTTGTACTCTGTTCCAATCTTCTCATTCATTTCTGTTGGTTTGATGTCGTCTACTTCCAGAACTCCCAGACATTTATAGTTATCATGTTTGCCAAGTGGCCTCATCTTCTCTTGGTTCGATAGTTCTCTTCCCTCAGCTGTCTACAGTTTTCTCCTTTTCATCGCGAATAGTGCAAACTTTTGCATTCCAAAATCCATTTGAATGTCCTGGTTGTGTTTATCAGATTTTCTAGTACCGTTTTGTTTTTTTGCTCTAGGTCGTCCATATACATGAGATGGTTTATTCTTTTTTCTGTGTCTGTGAACTTTTATCTGGCATTGCACTTCCTAAATATTTTGTTGAGTTGCATCATGGCTATGATAAACAGTAGTGGTGATAGAGTCTCCATGGAAAATGCCTCTCTGTATTCTTATCTCAGTCAGGTGTTGTCCTCTAGCTGTAATTTCTAGATTCCATGTTTCCATTGCTTTCTCTGTATGATTGATAATTTTGTCAGATATGTTGAACATCATTAAGCATTCAATTATTCATGCTTGAAGGATTCTGTCGTAGGCTTTCTTGCAATAGAAATAAAGAGACTTATTATGTTCCATGTAATTTACATACATCTTTTCAGTGTGTATAGACATGTGTATGTAAATTAGATGGCACGTTGAAAAAAAGAGAGTCACTCTTTCTGTAAATTCTCACAGAGACATAAAGACATATTAGAAAGTGGTTGAATGTACATAGTGAGAGGGGACGAGAGAAATAAATAGATAGCTAAGAGAGAGATAGCTGGTTTGTTCAGCTAATTACAAATTACGACTTATTAGAACAATTGAAACAGATTTTTTTCAAACATAATTCAATCCCAGAATTAAAGTATATTTTTGTTTGTATTTTGTATTATTAAATTATATAGGAAAAAGCTTTAGGTAAACAAACGTTGATGAATTCACATTTAGTATAATAATAGATTGCTGGGTGGAGGGAGAGAGAAAGAGAGAGAGAGAGAGAGAGAGAGAGAGAGAGAGAGAGAAATAGAGACGTGTAGATACAATCTGTATTCAACTCTGTACTTTACGACAGTAGTAGCAGCAGCTGTGACGTCACCAAGTAGTGTGGCTGACTTCCTTATTTACAATAAGAACAAAGTTTGACACAGTGGACTTTTAATCTGGGGAAAAGAGGAGAGGTTGGAGGAGATAATACCTGGAATGATAGCCTACTTGGACAGAACAAATACTACACTTTGTTCCTAGCCATTTCCACCTGCCTCCTGATCACTATTGAATGTGACACAGGATCGGTTTAATGTGGGAAGTTCATCTCTTTAAAAATGAGGCATTTGGACTCAAGGATAAGGTTAATGAGATTTTCAGTCAGCGTTTTAGGTACACAGAGAGAGAAAGAAAAATTCTTTACAGTGGTTGTAGCTAGATGAGTTTTTGTTATGAATGTTTTACATGAAGGAAACAAAGATTGGAGCTCAGTCAGGCAGCTACCATGAAAATAACGATAGAGTAGAGAAAGACTAGCAACGTCTCTTCTGTAAGAAAGAAGCTGCAGGGAAGAGAAGAGATCCCCCACTAGATTTTTAAATCAATTTTGTACTCTGTCAAGGCAGGAGTAAGAGCTATGAGCGGCATCTCCCCAGATGTGGCAGAAGTACTCCATCTTAGGACGTATGTGGCTCTTGGACAGCTAGAGGATTGTGCCAGGAGTGAAGTACTTTCTGGAGTGGTAGAAAGATCCGACTATTTTTCCTGCGATCTTAGGAATGGATTTGATGTAAGTCTTCCATTTCTGGTCTGGAGTGAAGGTTAGTTCAAACAACTTATCAAAGCAGGGGGCTTCCTCAAGGATAGAGCCATTTATTTCAACTCAAGAAAAGGAAGGATTCGAGCGATGGTGATGAAAGGAGAGAAACTTGGCTTAAGAGGTATTAAAAGTCACAAGCAACTTTTTTCCCCATTGCACCATGTGCTCCAGGTTGGAAGAGAGAGAATCCAAAGAAATCTTGATTATAAGTTCTCTTTACAGGTGAGGATATAACTGGCGATAAACACATCCCCCCCTTCTCCTTTTTTGAAGATGTAACGTCTGTTTGAGACTGAACAGAACAAATGCTAAATTTTTATCCAAGCCTAAAACTGGAATTGGTTTACCTGTCTCTTACAATGGCAACGTCAGTTTATAGTGGGAATCCAGCTCCACCAAAAGGAGCAATCTAGTCCAGCAGCAAAAATTGCCTGTTCGGCCCCATCACTATTCTTTCACAGATAAGCAGGCTGCAGACGACAGGCAATAAACACATCACCTCTCCAAAGGCAGGCAACGAAAGGCAATAAACCCTTCGCCCCCCCCCCCCTCTGAAAGACAAAACAGATACTACACTTTGATCCTATCTCATAGACCAGATAGGATTTACCCGTTTCCCCATTGACGATTTGGCTAAAAACAAAGTGTACTCTCTGTTCATCTTTTCTGTCCTCGGTCAGTGAAGGCGAAATCCTTCTAGATTAAGTCAATTTTTATTTTTGTCCAAATTCAGAGTGTTGCTGAATTTTCCCCACATTAAAAATCAACCTTGTATCTAACTCTGCCCTCGTAGGGAGACAAGTAAATAGGGACACAAAACGGTTTATCATGTGAAGTCCAGCTTTTTACAAAAAGGTGCATTCTGGACCTGGAACAAATATAGCTTGATCAGACCGTTGGCATTCTCTGGTAAGGGCACCTCAGGTAGCAGGTGATAAACCTATCCCACTCTTTTCGGGGGGAAATAATGCCTTGGAGGATTGCCTCCTGAGACCGAATAGGGCAGTTTTTTTTTAGCCTTGTCTGAAAATGTAACTAACTGTCTTAGCTATATATATATATATATATATATATATATGAAGCAATCCAACAAAAGATATAAGCGTCAACTAATATCTTATAATTAGTGAAACATCCGGATAAAAAAACTGAAGCTCAATATACTGGATAGAGCATTAATATTATAATATAATATATATATTTTTCGCTCTTCTGGCTAGATGTGATGGGAGTCCGTCTTGTTTTGCTCAATTCGGATTTAGCTGGTTTTCTAATTAAACAACGAATTTGGATTTGATTAGAGTTGCACATGTTGGGATCTCGGAACTTTGATTGGACTTTTTGTATTGTTTTGATTGATTTATTTATCATTAACATTGAATATGGACACATTTCGCGACTGGATAACCTTGCCGGCCCCTTCAATTTCACATATTTGGACTGCTATTTGTATCTTGGAGTAATGTCCTTCCTGATTATGCTTCTCAACTTATATGACCTGGATGGACTGTATGGATTCAACAAAAGTATGTTTTTGGATTGATATGTTTGATGTTATGTATTTTTATATATTTGTGTATATAATTTTATATATTTTCAAAGCGTAATTTTATTGCCTGTAGTAGTATAACTGCGGTAATGGTCCTCTGAAGAGAAGAATTATCTTTGAAAACTCATGAGCTAAGGACTTAAGGATGCTTTGCATGAATTTTGAATTCTAATAAAATTTGATTGACACCTTATTTTATTACTTCATTTTATATTATAATATATATATATATATATATATATATATATATATATATATATATATATCAGTAGGTGTATCTAACCGGTGTTGCCCAGGATTCATCAATGTCATTTTAGTACGAGTTTTTTTTTTTATTGCACATTTTTCTTTAAAATTATACAGGAAAAGAAATAACATTTTAGTTTTTATTGTTTTATAATTTCAATAATGATATCAATAAAATTCATATCACAAGTAAAATAAAAAATGATAATGTGTAAGTCACGTATAGGCGAGAAACACATATACACAGAAACATGAAAAGTGGTCACAGAATGTTATTAATATAGAGACGAGATAGAAAAAAGAAGAAGGGGTATAAAATGCTTAATAATAACTCTAATAATATAAAGGGGATAAGTCATATTTTAAGTTGCAAAGATTCATCTCCATTACATTATTTCAGTAGTCATTTAAAAATATCGCCATGGTAACAATCTTCCTAACCAGAATATTATTTTATTAAACAAACTTAAGTGAAATACATTTTGGTATTCTAAAGAACATGTGGAAAGAAAAAAAAGACAAAGTGGTTAGGCAGAATCAAATATCGATGTGTCAGATGCGATGCTATTTGTGTTTAAATTCTAAAATCCGACAAGATAACTTTATATATTAAAAGAGTTAGCAATTTTTGTGGGAGTCAGATTTTTTCATCCGATTCCCTACCACTGGTTTATGCCAAAGAAATGTCGAGTTCTTACAGGATCAAAATTTCTGAAATCAAATCACTTGCCACCTCATCATTTTGCCGAGTCAAAACCCAAATCTTGTTACTGTTATTCTGTAATACATGTATAACTATGTATTTATATATGTATTACACTCTCTCTTTCTCTCTCTCTCTCTATATATATATATATATCTATATATATATATATATATATATTAATAATAGAGATTATGTATCTGTCTTTCTGTCTATCTGAAGCAAAAACTACACTATTTCAGACTATTGTACTCATTATGAAATAGTATAGTATATACTATTTCAGACTAATATACTATCTTTCAATGCTCAATTCAGGGGGCATAGTGTAGTATATGTTCTGTTGTTATGATACCATCCTCCCAGGCATTACCTCCTCCTTTTTTGAGAGGTGTGGAGGTAGTGTAGTATCTGCTCTATTGTCATGATACGATCCTCCCAGGCATTACCTCTTTCTTTTTTTGAGAGGGAATGTAGTATTTGTTATGTGGTCATGATACTATCCTCTCAGGGATTACCTTCTCCTTTACTTTTTTTGAGGCGGGAGGTAGTGTAGTATCTGTTCTGTTGTCATTATACCACCCTCCCAGCCAATACCTCCATCCTTTTTTGAGGGGGGGGGTAATGTAGTATATGTCTTACCTGCCCTCTTATTATTAAGTATAATGTTTTATTTCGAACACACAGGAAGTTCTATTTCAAGAAAGAGAGAGAGAGAGAGAGAGAGAGAGAGAGAGAGAGAGAGATGGACACAAGACAGGGGGCGTTATTTGATTAATAACATATAAACAACATATTCTCAGAAATTTATCATACGAGTCGCTCAAAAATGATATATTTACTTTCATTCTTTTATTAAAACGTTTTGGGTTTGTTTTCTTTGAATATCATTAGAAATTATGTTTTAAAGCACAAATTAATTGAATCAAATTGTTTAATTTTAAGCATAATTGATTAAAAAATTACTATTTTTTTGTAAGAAAAACCAAACACATTTTACTAAGCAATTAAATAACTGAATTTAAAATCGTGTTCACGGTATTTTATTTTTTTAATTGTTGATTTTATTTTAGGTTCACCTTTTTTTTCGATTTGAAAAACTTCAAATATTATTATCTTTTTACGACCTTAAGCGAGTTTAGGATTTTTTGTTTTACATTTTACGCCGTGAAGGGTAAATTTTGTTTTAAAAATATGTTTTTATTATTCCGTGTTTTATTTATTAAAATAAAAGATGGGTGATTTTCTTGCTTTTTTTTTTTGTAAAAAAAAAACAAACCCATTTTTCTGAGCAATTAAATAAAACAACTAGCAAAAATACGTGACTAGAGGGAGCATATATTTGCTAGTATATATAATGAAAATAAAGGAAATACAATTTGTTCTCAGTGAACCAAAAGAAATCTAACCAAAATCAAAAGTAGCACCAAACTGCTTTTGTTTTTTTGCTTCTGACCTTTTTTGTTTCTTTCGATGGAATTCAATTTGGCAAAAATTGAAATAGATAACAATGTGTCACATGCTTGACCTTCATGCAAAGAGAAAATTCTCCGGAGTCCTGACAATTGGTTGAGCAAACTGAAATGAAGTTAAACATGCAAAATACACTTACATTACAACCAGTGCTGGCGCTAGGGGCTCATGCACTCGCCTCCAGGTTATAATAAGACCCCCCCTCCACATACACAAATAAAATATGAATGAACTAATGTCGACAAAAGTCAATATGCGCACAGCTAACCAAACACCCTGGGTTAAATTGATCTCATTCAGTCGGTGGCATAGGAAGTTGACTTGTGTTTATTTAACACCTACCCCCAGCCTTGGCCTTTTGGCTGAGATCAAAGTGTAGTATCTGTTCCGATCGATACTGCACGCCTGTCCTGTGCAGTTCTAGGAGGTCCA
Organism: Sepiola atlantica; assembly: GCA_963556195.1. NCBI lineage: Eukaryota > Metazoa > Mollusca > Cephalopoda > Sepiida > Sepiolidae > Sepiola > Sepiola atlantica. The sequence continues at coordinate 168,250,709 of OY744518.1, forward strand.
CCCTCTCAGGCTTTGCCTCCCCTCTTTGGGGAGGAGTAAGATTATTGCTTACTGTCTGAGGCGCCCCTACCGGGGAATGCCGACGGGGCTGGCCAGGCAATTTTTAAATGGCCAGAGTGCTCACCTCTCGAGCGCTGGCTTTTCAAACCCCACTTTCTCGACCCGATCTTGGGTCACATCTTACTTGTGGGAGTAAGATAAAACTGGCATTGTGCCTAACTCCTGGGGAGGAGTAAATAAAACCTACCCCCAATAGGAGTATGTGCCACAAGGTCGGAAAGTGGGATTTGAACAGCCAGCGCCGAGAAGGTGAGCACTCTGGCCATTAAAAATTGCCTGGGCAACCCCGTCGGCATTCCCCGGTAGGGCCGCCTCAGGCAGTAAGCAATAAACTTACTCCTCCCCAAAGAGGGGAGGCAAAGCCTGGGAGGGTGGACCTCCTAGAACTGCACAGGACAGACCCATGGACAGGCGTAAATCAAGCCCCGAAGGCCAACACAATACCAGTCTATGGGGTGAAGCATCCATCGGAACAGATACTACACTTTGATCTTAGCTAATCACATGGTTTAGCTGCTTTTTTATTTATCGGTGTTTGTGTAAAGGGATCAAGAAAACAGGTTTTGAAAAAAAAAAAAATAGGCTGCTGGGCGCTAAGGGCTGATACTCTCCCTCCCTACCCCGAATAAAATCTATGATAAGAACTGTGACATGCAGGAGGGGCAAAACGGTTTAGGTATCCATTTAAAGATGACATCAAATAGAAAAGGAAATAAGATGGTTATTTATAAATTTCAGCACTGATCATTCAAGTTTTGGATTCTAACCACACTGTCAGAAAAATCTGTTAAATCTTTATTCCTTTTATATAATACTAGCAAAAACTACCCGCCACCCGGGCAGCAATTACTGAGTCTTCTTTACAGAAACAAACATTTTTAAAAGATTTTAATTGATATTTTAGTAATTTGGATGAAAAAAAAACCAACAAAATGATGATTGTCGTAGTATTATTTGATATATTCCAATGTGGAGAAAATTTACTGTGCATGAACATAGTCAAATTTTATTTTTTAGGAAAAAAACAACAAAAATGTTAATTGATATGGTCATTAAGATATTCAAAGTCGAGGAATTTTATTTTGTTTCAGCATAAAAATGAAAATGAATTCCCCATTAAAAACTGGCTATATAATGAAATGAATCAAACATAAGGATGGAAGGTCGATGGGTCAAATAAACCAATTTTATATTACTGAGTAATTCGAAATGGATACTTTGTACTTTTCGCCTTTATTATAAACTAGCTGGCTTTGCCAGCTCACTATCGCTTCGCAAAGTTCGCTACTCGAAATACTTGAAACCAAAGTGTTAAATTTTAAACATTTCATTCATAAGTTTGTTGCAACCACGCATATAAACATTTAGGTAATTTCGATCATTTAATGAAACCGCCAAGTCATGAACAGAAAAAATAAACCAATTCGCTCTGTGTGTGCGTGCGTTCGTGTGTGTGTGTGTGTGTGTGTTTTCTTTATTTTTCTTTATTAAAACAAAAACAAAAAACGTCGGTCGCTAACCAAGGAAGCAGTCAGACACGCTTTCCCTTTATCTATTTCGCGTCGCTAACGGGAGAGAGAGAGAGAGAGAGGGGGTCAATCAGTCAATCTTTTCCCCTTTCATAACTATTTCTTACGCTCTGTGCTTATTTCCGTGGGCGTCGTAAAGCCACTACTTTTCTCTATAGTTTAAAGGTTTAATAATTTATCCTTTTTGTATTAAATTACTTTAATTAATTACTGTTAATATCGACAAAAATATTGCATATATATGGAATAAACAGAACGATAAAATTACGAATGAATGACACCAAACATCAATTAATTATGAAGAGTTTAAAAAATAGTTATGCAAATTAGGCAAGGAAAGAGTTCTTTGTGTCTTTTGTCTCTACGATATATATATATATATATATATATATATATTATTTTAAAATTTAAGTAGCAGGTAACTCGTTTTGATTGTAATATAGGAGGGATAAATGAAAAAAAAAACTTTCGCATTTATTCATTTAGAAGACAGGAAAATGTCTTAATCAATATTGAAGAAAAAGAATCATTTTTTTGTAATTTAGAAAGATTAGAAGAGGTTTTTTTCTTTTCTATGACAGATGTTAAAGTCATCATCATCATCATCATCATCATCGTAATCATCATCATCATCATCATCATCATCATCATCATCATCATCATCATCATCATCATCATCATCATCGTAATCATCATCATCATCATCATCACCACCACCACCAATATGTTGACTCCTTGGCCTTTTGGTTAGGAGCAAAATGTAGTATCTGTCCTGAATCTGCACTTAGTTTTTATGTCCTCGGTCAATGAAGGAGAAATCCCTCTAGACCGAGATAATTTACATTTTTTTCCAATCCGGAGTGCATCTTTTGGAGGAGCTGGATTTTCCTCACGTTAGATATGTACATCGTGAGAGGAAGTAAATAAGAACAGCAACAACAACAAATTTATTAAAAATAATAATAAACGCATGTATTTAATTATTAACAGAAACCCTTTTGGTAATTATTGCGTTTAATGCAAACTTTATTTAAAAAAAATAATTATTCGAAAGTTATCGAGGTTGTTGCTATGTGTAAATATACGCGTGCGAAAACGTAACCGAAAAAACAACAAATCATGAAATAGAACTTATGATTTTGAATTTTAAACTTAATTCATTAAATCGTTTAAATAATATTACTACTATTAAGATATTGACATCAAGAAAAGTTTTTCGTATATATAATAAAATAGGAGAATCGAATTATAAGTGAATCGTACTGAATATGAATTAATAAATTCATATTCAATGTTTAAAAAATAAATATGCAAATAATTTTTAGCCTTGAGAGTGTTTAGTCAGTTTTTTTCGTTAGTATATATACGTTTTGTGAAAACACCTTAGTGTATAATTGAATTAGGTAGAGCTAAGGTGTTTTGATATGAATATAGTTCGAATAGATGAAAAAAACTTTCGTATTTATTCATTTATATATATATATATATATATATATATATATATATATATATATATATATATATATTTGAAGCTCCTCGTTAAAAAGTAGAGCACCGTAAAATGGTAGTAGTAACACAGCGTAGCGTCACTTGCTTTATATGCATCGTTCCTTCACTTATAGAAGTTTGAATGCCTCTTCGCTTCGCCGCCGTTAACGTGTTAAAATTATCATTGTTTATAAGCTGTTCAGAACTGGCCTAGCGGTTAGCGACGTTGGACGGGAGTTGGAAAATACTTGTAGTCCAGGGTTTCGAACCGTGTGACCGGTGATGAATAGTCGTACTTCTATGCTGATGAGTCTTGATTGAAAAAAGACGAAACGTATACGTCCATAGATATAAACAATAACAAATATTTTATATTTATATATATATATATATATATATATATATATATATATATATATATATATATATATATATATATGGGAAGAGAAGGATGAAGGTAATCCGACGTGATGGTAAAATGAAAAAGGAAAACCAAAAACTGGATGTTTTTTATGTGTACATCAACGTTTCGTCTTTATTTATAAGACTTCATCAGGATGATGATATAGGGAAAAGATATCATGCAAGCACGGATACATGTAGGGTAGACATGTTGGGAAGAAAAAGAAAATAAAATGAAAAATAATGGCAGCGTCTGGCTGGACGTCCGTACTTGTTAGAGAATGAAAAATGAGTGGGAGAAAAAGGGGAAGGGTGGAGGGAGCAAGGACTACTGTGGCTGGCGATGAGAGAAAGAGGTGGGAGATGAGCAGGGGTAAAATGAATGGCAGAGAGAGATTGGAGGAAGAGGGGGAGGGGGTGTTTGACCAGATGGCTGTGGTCGAGATTGAAGGGGAAGAGTGAGTTGGAATGTTTGTGTGTGGGGGGTGTATGCAGGGAAATGGGGATGGGTAGAGAGGGAGGGGGGCTGTGATTTTGGTGGATGGGCGAAAGTTATGGTCTTAGAGAGCGTTTGAAGAAAATGAGGGAATTTAAGAAGAGGTATGGGAGAAAATGGATGAGAGGGGGAAGAGGGAGGATTTGTCGTGATAGGGTGTGAAATATTTGAAATATTTGGAAAATGATAGCAATGAGTGAGGGATTGGAGTGGGTGGGGGAGGGGGGTGATTGAAAGGGTGGGTGAGGAATATATTTGAAATATTTGGAACATGAGAAAGTTTATTTGGACTCATTTTTCATTCTCTAACAAGTACGGACGTCCAGCCAGACGCTGCCATTATTTTTCATTTTATTTTATTTTTCTTCCCAACATGTCTACCCTACATGTATCCGTGCTTGCATGATATCTTTTCCCTATATCATCATCCTGATGAAGTCTTATAAATAAAGACGAAACGTTGATGTACACATAAAAAACATCCAGTTTTTGGTTTTCCTTTTTCATTTTACCATATATATATATATATACAAATTATTCATTTAAAAACTATACATTACAGATTATGTAGATTGACCATGGTTACATTGACACAGAAGGTCTTTACTGATCAGGAAAAGACCCTTAGAATCCGCTTCAAATCCTTATCATTTTACAAAACGAGAGCAATCCTAAAAATTGGGACGGACAGTGGTGATTATCATCTATGGGCACCCGTTCTTTATTTTGTATTTAAAGCCGTCCTTTTTGGGAAAGTTCCACGTTTATAGGGGGTCTGTTTATATTGAATATTTGAGCTTTAATTATTCAATAATTTTATTATAACTTAGAGTTATTTAGTTACAACTTACTGTTACTGATTACGGAGGTAATTTGTTTATCTGTTTCTATTATGTATTTGGATTTAAGATTAGTAATATGAATTGCTATTAATTTTTACGATTGACTGACTTGCGGTTTTAAATCATATTACATAAAATCGGGCATTATACGTATGCGTGTGGCTGACTGTTATCAAATTACAAATTAACGATGTATTGATATCATTAAAGTATTCATGTTATTTTTGGAGGGTGTTTATGTTTGCGTATAAAGGAGTTATATATTTATTATGTATTTTATTATTTTTCATATGCATTTTTTGTACCTAAACATGCGACTTTAAAAAAAATGTCGTTAGGCTAAGGTGTAAAGGTCCAGTTTGTTGCCGGTGAACGAGGAAGTGTCCCTTCTAGAGAAAACGGCCGGCCTAAAAGATATTTAATCAATTGTGAATAGATCTTTACGGATTATCTATCTTCTTAATGTTTATATAGTGGTTTCTGTATGAGGTTCTGTGAGGCCATTGTGTTTTATTTCATTCTGTTAAGTTTAATTCTGTTAATTTGATCTAATTACGTTTACGTATATATCCAATCAGAAGTTTAAAAGTAATGGGAACAAGCACCTTGCTACACAACTCCCCACTTAGGGTGCCCCTTGTGCCTCAGTGGCATTGTACCTTGCTTGGGATGAACGAAAGTAAAAAAAAAACTAAAAAAACTGAAGTCTTCAAACTTCGTCCAGAGAAGAACATTTGTACTAGCCAAATGAGCTAGTAACCTAAACATATCCCCCCTCCACACAGAAATCTTACACACGCCCCTTTATATAGAAAATACAAGAGCTATCCACTGGTCCAGGACCCTTCCAATTAAATTACATCTCTTTTATTAATTTATATGCAGGGTAACACCTACCAACCAAAATACAACCTAAATCCCCATTTTCATAAGCCCAACCAATCATAAATAACACACAAAAAGTATGTGTACACTTAATAACATACTAACATATTTAAATACTTAAACATATGAAACATCTTACTATAAATAACTAGAAATATATTTATAAAGTACACTTTAAACAAAATAAAAGGAAATCTATGACCAATAATTAAATCTAACCGATACACACAGACCCTCTAATAGATATACACATACGCGTAATTGATAAAATTAACAGAATTAAATAAAACACAATAGCCCCACACGACTTCATACAGAAACCACTATATACACATTAAGAAGATAGCTAATCTGTAAAGACCTATTCATACTTGATTAAATACTTTTGAGGCCGGCTGTTTTCTCTAAAAGTGATACCCCCTCGTCCACCGGCCACAAACTCGACCTTCACACCTTAGCCTAACTATATTAACAAAAAACTCACTCTTGTTACAAGTCTAAGGCAGCAGACAACCAAGATTTGCCCGATACATCATCCAATCTCTGCACATTAAGCCCACTCTTTGTAAACAAATCAATGTTTTTTTCCCCAAATCTCAGGTAAAAAATGTATATAAAAAATATAATAAATATATAATCACCCCTCTATACTCAAACATAAACACCCCCCAAACGAAAATAAAAATAACATATACATCTTTTAATAATATTAATACATCGATAATTTGTAATTTAATAAAAAGTCAGCCACATACACACTTATAATGTCCGATTTAATGTAATAACTTGGGCAGAGGCGAAATAAAAAAAAAACTGAACTCAAGCTACTTCTATAGTACATGCATGTCTCCTGACTCCATATTTTGTATTCCTGTTTTTATAATTCTTTCCGGATCATGTTTGTTGATTTGATGAAATTGTTTGAATAAAATAGATTTGAATTGTAGAAAAAGTGTGTCAATATAACCACAACTTGGTAACCCGTTTTCTTCATATCTAACAAGGTCAGAAGGGTGGATATCTATGTCGCAATCCCTACTACAAAATTGGGATCACTAACCCATTATCTCACTCTTGTTACAAGTCTAAGGCAGCAGACAACCAAGATTTGCCCGATACACCATCCAATCTCTGCACATTAAACCCACTCTTTGTAAACAAATCAATGGGTTATTTTTGCCAAAAACTCAGAGAATTATCCAATTTTAATAAGATTTTCAAATAAAAAAATTCACTTAGCCTTCACAAACATGCCCATCCTTTAAATTATAATTAGTAGAAGAAAATCTCTTACATCGGAGTCAGCCCTTTAAAAATGTCAGAAATCGAGCATTTGGATTACCAAATACAAATCCCAAGTGGACGACCTCTGTAATGAACTCGTCAATCTTTTATCAAATAAAAACGCATATATCATTGTTTTATTTTTTTTCGCTAGTTACCTGCCTCTCCACGAGGGGTGACTGTGACACAAGGTTGAGCTTAAACTGGGGTATGACAATTGGGGAATGTCACAAGGGTTCCCATGGCCTTGTGGAGTTTAACACATGTCGGGGATTATTACATTTTCCGCCTTCCATTCGATATCTTTTTATAACGCTTTAGCCAGAGATTAAGCTGTTATACAGTTCCCTATTTCTGTCTGCCATTTAAGTCACACGTCTTCACATGAGTCATTGACCTTTCAATACGGTTCATTCAAACTAAACTGATATCAAAAATAAAATATTTTATTCAGACTATTGTTCTTATCTTGGATGTTATTCTCACAACGTTTCGTCACATAATTATTTATTTTGTAAATATTAACATTTAAGGAGTGCACGTGTGTGTGTATGTGCGTATCGGCCTTAATTTTTTTAACGGCCTTAATTTTTGAAATGTTAAATTTCTTTTCTTCTTCTTCTCTTTCTCTATCCCTCCACTTCATTCTCTCCAAATATGATCTGAGGTTAAGATCGGATTCTAACTCTGCCTGATTAGATATCAGTTTATAGTAACTGTTGATCGATAACATCGACATGCCAGTGTCGCAGATTTTGTAGATGTCTGTGTAAATAAAATTATCATATATAAAGCTCAATTTTGATATTGAGCACTTTTTATAAACCCGGTTAAAATTCTCTGGATTACCACCCTGTGGATATTTTTCACCTGGATTATTACCATTATTATATATATATATATATATATATATATATATATATATATATATATATATATATATATATAAAATAGTAAGGCTACCAACATTTGTAGAATGTTTTTTTCAACATTTATTTATTATTTTGTTGTTTTACCATTTTATAATTTTATATAACGCGTTTCAAGCGGTGGTCCGCTTTCATCAGATATGTAAATCCATTTGAAGAAATGTCTTTCGATTTGAGAGAATGTTGTTTCATTTGAGGAAATTTGTTATTGTTTTTGCGCATGCGTGGGTTTGCGGATGTGTGGGTATCTTTTATTTTTTTATTTATTTATTTATTTATTTGCCATTTTTCCTGCTTCTCTTTGTCAAGTACGTGTTATCCATCCATGATCTATCGGTCATTCCAGTTTTCTAGGGTGCGTAGAGTTTCTTTTGAAATTTAATACTTTTTATTGCTTTCGTCGTCTCCAAGAATGATGTCGTGTCTGCGTGCGTGTGTGCGCCTGCATGCGTGTGGTCTAATCTTGAGTCTTGTGAATAGGTGAGCGATACATACACACACACACATAAATACGCACACACACACCCATGCGCGCACACACACACAGGCGTGTGGTTATAGTGACAGAGAGGGGGATAAAGGTTGAATTACATACATATACATACATACATACACACATACACACACACACATATATATATATATATATATATATATATATATATACATACACACATACATACACACATATACACACATATTTGCAAAAGATAAGTTAATGCAAACGGTCCAACTAGATTTGAACTTGGTTTGGCCGATTTCATAATTTTGCCAGAAAACAACACAATCCTCTAAAACACACACAATATATAGAAAGCAATCACTCTTCAACAACTCCTCAAATCAACGAAACAAACAACACTCATCCTCATTTTTTAGAAACCCCTCCCCGGACAACAATCCCAGATTAGACAATTTAAAACCCAAAATTATCAATTTATCCACATACACATTTACAAAGGAGGAAATAGAAATACTAAAATTAGGCCTCAAATTCTGCCCAACTCCCAAAAGTAATATCACGGAACTGAGGGAGACCTTAAAGAATTTGAACGCAAATTTAGACTAATAGAAACACTAAACAATAAAGAAAACAAAACAGATCAGTCATTAGTGAGAAACAAATCAACATATTTCCCTAACAAACACAACAATACGAAAGAACTAAACACCTACTTTGAAAACCTATGGAACATCAACCCTCAGAGCAAAACTAAACCTACTAGTAACCTAACATCTAAACAAAACCAAGCACTAGATAACATCCTAAATAATAATAACATAATTATAAAAGAAGCTGACAAAGGCAGTGCGGTAGTCATCATGGACAAACATTACTATAAATCGAAAATTACAGAGGTACTAGAAAACAATGATTACTACAAATCAATTAGCACCAACATTGATACCAACACCATTTCAAAAATCACAAAACTTTGCACAACATACAATAATATACTAACAAAAAAAGAAAAAGATTTCCTAACAAACTTCATGATTAAAACAAACAACTTCTACGGACTACCTAAGATACATAAATCAAATGAGATAAGGAATGCCATCAACGCACAGGCATCAGAATATATTAGTGTCCCGAGTCCCAGTGACCTTACATTTAGACCCATAGTAGCAGGACCATCATGCCCAACAAGCAGACTAAGTAACTTAATTGACATATTACTACAACCATTCACCGATCAAGTCAAGAGCTACATAAGAGACGACATACACTTCCTAGGCTCCTTACCACAAATAGTAAATCCCGGGACTAAATTAGTTACATTTGACGTCAGCAGCTTATATAGCAACATTCCCCATGACTTAGGTAAACACGCAATATCACACTGGATGGACAAACACCCACAAATACTACACCACAGATTCACCAAACAATTCATCCTCGACAGCATAGACATTATTCTTAACAAAAACCTCTTTGAATTTAATAACAAAAACTACATCCAGATTCTAGGTACAGCAATGGGAATCAAAATGGCACCAACATATGCCACCCTAACACTGGCCTACCTAGAGAAGATCTTATATGAAAAGATAGAAGAAATATATGGACAGAATATTCAAACTCTCTTCATAAAATCTTGGAAAAGATACCTAGATGATTGTTGTATCCTCTGGGAACCCACATGGGGGGACATCAATAAATTGCACAGCATACTACAGAACCTACACCCCAAGATTAAATTCACCATTGAACACAGTCAAACAGAACTACCCTTCTTAGATGCATTGATTAAAATTAAAAACACTCACATAATCACAGACATCTACCACAAACCCACAGACACCCAACAATATCTCCATTTTAGAAGCCATCACCCCAAAAGCTGCCTAAAATCTATACCCTATTCCTTAGCACGCAGGATCTGTACTATAGTCAGTGACAAAGACCTCCAGATTGTCTGACTGGAGGAACTACGGAAAACTTTAAAAAGAAGAGGATACCCGCTACAAATAATACATAAAGGTATAGAACTAGCAGAAAACATTCCATTAGAACAATTACGAATCCCCAAAAAACGAAACAATGAACAAATATTAGCATACATCTCTACACACAACAAAAACAATCCAGAATTATTCACAGAAATAACAAGAAACCTAACCCTACTCAACCATAACAACAAACTAAACGACATATTAAAAACAACGAAAATAATAAAAAGCAAACGCCAACCGAAAAACCTCAAACAAATTTTAACCTCATCTAAACTCAACCAACACACAATACAAGGGGTCACAAAATGCAACAAGGAAAGATGTGGGGTCTGTGACATAATAATGGAGGGGAACTCATACACATTTAGACACCCAACACAAACATTCACAATAAAAAAAGACCTTAACTGCACCTCCAAGAACGTTATCTATGTGCTAGAATGTACAACATGTAATGAAGCTTATATAGGTGCGACCAAAACATTTAATAATAGAGTATCTTTACATAAAAGCAACATTAAAATCAAAGAAAACCGTAAATTATTCGTCTCCCAACATGTGCACTCATGCAGCGGAGGAAAATTCAAAATAATGCCAATTTTCCAAAGCCAAGACTACACTTACTTACTAACACAAGAAAAAAACTTCATATTTAAATTTAATCCAGCATTAAACAGATCATAACTCTAACAACACACTTTGATCACACTTTATCCACCTCTAGTTAAGTACAAACATAAATAACTATTTATAGTTATCTATAGACTGGAAAATTCTTATTCAAGGAAGATAATCTTAGTACATAACTTCTTATTACGCACTTCTACACAACTATGAGTTAAATAGCAACTTGTGTTAAATGAATCATTTACAATAGACATTAAATTTGCACATTAAATACCGAACTATGAAATCGGCCAAACCAAGTTCAAATCTAGTTGGACCGTTTGCATTAACTTATCTTTTGCAAATATATGTGTATATGTGTGTATGTATGTGTGTATGTATATATATATATATATATATATATATATATATATATATATATGTATGTGTGTATGTATGTATGTATGTATATGTATGTAATTCAACCTTTATCCCCCTCTCTGTCACTATAACCACACACCTGTGTGTGTGCGCGCGCATGGGTGTGTGTGTGCGTATTTATGTGTGTGTGTGTATGTATCGCTCACCTATTCACAAGACTCAAGATTAGACCACACACATGTGGGCGCACACACGCATGCAGACACGACATCATTCTTGGAGACGACGAAAGCAATAAAAAGTATTAAATTTCAAAAGAAACTCTACGCACCCTAGAAAACTGGAATGACCGATAGATCATGGATGGATAACACGTACTTGACCAAGAGAAGCAGGAAAAATGGCAAATAAAAAAAAAATAAATAAATAAATAGATAAAAAAATAGAAGATACCCACACACCCGCAAACTCACGCATGCGCAAAAAGAATAGCAAATTTCCTCAAATGAAACAACATTCTCTCAAATCGAAAGACATTTCTTCAAATGAATTTACATATCTGATGAAAGCGGACCACCGCTTGAAACGCGTTATATAAAATTATAAAATGGTAAAACAACAAAATAATAAATAAATGTTGAAAAAAACATTCTACAAATGTTGGTAGCCTTACTCTTTTACATATATACTTTTCTCTCGTTGGAACTTCACTAATACTGCACTACCCTCTTTTCTATATATATATATATATATATATATATATATATATATATATATATATATATATATATATATATAATGTATGTGTGTGTGCGTATGTATTGTTATTTCCTTATGAACCGATCAATATTTATTTGAAAAGAATAGATAAGATAAAAAGATTACTACTATTATTATTATTATTATTATTATTATTATTATTATTATTATTATTATTATTATTGTTGTTGTTGTTGTTGTTATTATTATTATTATTATTATTGTTCTTCTTCTTCTTCTTCTTCTTATTATTATTATTATTATCATTTGTGCCCTTATTATTATTATTTTATTTTTATTATTATCATTGCTCGTAGCAATGGAGTAGAAAGTGAGTAGAAATGAAGTGAGTGATAATTATTGCGTTTATTATTATTAATACCATTTACTTATTTTCATCATAGTATTAACATAATTAATCTCTATTTAGACTCAAATAAAATTAAAAATCAAATAAAATTACAAATAAAATTAATTTAAACGGCTCCCATTATCTGACCTCCCCTACTTTTCCCACAAAAAAAAACGGACAAAAAACTCTGCTCCTCCATTCCTCCCTTACGTCCGCCGTCAACCCACTTTCCTGCCTCCACATATATTTCGTTCAAACCTTTAAACCCGACATAGCAACCACCCTACTCACACCACTTAACTTACAACCCTTCCCCATCAAAACTCATGATCTGAGAAGCTGAAAATATGTAGTAAATAGATTAACATTTCAATCTTTTTAATTCTTCACCTCAGCTTACAAACGGTTTTTTCAATTGTTTTAAATTTGACCATGTGACCTCCCAGTTTTTAATTAACTTTTTCTTTTTCCCTTCTTGTCATTCTTTCCTAAGATGAACATCGAAGTGAAATATCAGACTTTTTTCCACCTGATGAGATCTTAGTTTCTAATAACATCGACATGCAAGCGTAGCGGCTTTTTGTACATGCCTGTATAAATAAAAATGATTATTTATATATATATATATATATATATATATATATATATATGACTTTAATAACAAGCAGTACACATAGCTACATGCACGATCCGAACACGTTCGTAGATCACTCTAGCTGCATGGTAAATCTAGCCGCCGACTCGCTATTTACATTTAAATTCCTCTCTAATTACTAACTAATTGTCTATGGCCGATGGGATAAGACTCTTGACTACGAATCAGTGGCGATTTGTGATCAGGGTTCGCGTTGAGAATTAGCTTCCTGCACTGAAGATTGCGCTAGCATGAAACATCAATGTCTGTAGATATTAAAATAATTAATATTTATTTATATATATATATATATATATATATATATATATATATATATATATATATATATAACCCTTACTATTTATTGCTATCTGCTCCCCTCTCCTCATCATCCTCTCTTTTTCACAAGTACTATTTCACACCTAAGGTCGATGGAAAAAATCGCTCTAAATACGCCCCCCCCCCCATCCGACTAATTTTGTTTCTGTTGACCCCCAAAAGAATGAATATTACAAAAAGAATGTATCTATAGTCTATCCGAGGCAATGCTGAAAAAGAATATATCAGCTGTGATGGTTTGTCTTGTGTAGTTGCTGACAGTTAGGTGGACACATACAGACAACTGTCCTTCATATAATAGATAGTTATACTATCAAATAATATATATATATATATATGTAAAAATGCAGTAGCCTGCATTTTTGTAGTGATGCATAAGAATGGCAGACGTTGCCAGTGTTAGATGCTCGGCCAGAGGAAAGAGGGCAGCACAAAATAAAGTGAAAATATCTTTGGTTTTATTTTGGGCCACCCAGAAGTTTATTTCTCTTTGAAATAAAATAAAGTACCTCGTAAAAGGCGGGGAATCATGCTGTGATGTTCACAGATCATCTCCCTGACAATCCTCTGTCTGACAGTTATCTCAAGTTGGAATCTCAAATCGCGAGTGCTTGGCTGGTCCATGACTAGTGAGAAAGACCCTGCCAGGAAGAAAGAGATGGGGAGACCTGACCCACTGGGCATGACAGGAAGTTGGTTTTCCTGAGAGCTATGGGAGTTGAAGCTGGGTGCCCTTCGAGGCAAGGTGGGCCCACTTGCGGCTCTCAGCCAAAGGACTGTGTGTGATTTATATTTTATTTCACTGCGACAGATAGATCTCATTTTGCAAGTCTGCCATTCAACTTGGGAACACAAGTATCATTTATAACATATAACAAATAAATGTGTTACTAGTTTATAAACTGGACTCATGTTTTTTACTTGGAATGGGAGTTCTTTGTTGTAGCATTGACTAAGTCTTTGGACCAGCACAACGTGTGGGACGATTATGGCCAGTGCAATGAATGCACGCATACATACACGTTCACACACACACACACACCCACATGATAACGGTAGAAACATAGGAAAAAGAAGAACGCACAAAGAGACTTTATTGGAACGCGTTTAACTATTTTAAAAAAGAAAGAATAATAAAACGTGTGCAGAGAGACATTAAAATGGGAAAGGAGGGGAGGAAGAAAAACAAAAAAACACATCTTGTCTTTCACAACATTTCATTTTATGATATATCGTGCATTTTATCCGCATATATATATATATATTTCTATGTACAGGATAATCTCCTAAACTAATGAACGGATCATTATGAATATACAGTTTCGACAACAGGGTGAGTAACATAGGCACATTAGTTTTTTGTAAATTTTTTGTAATATATATATGTAATATAATAAAATTACATCATCAGAATTGACCAGTATTTCCGAAATTAATAAGATTAAAGTAAAAAAAAAAAATTAATCTTGCATTGATAAAGGCTTCTATTTTCAATTTTATAATACTGACCCAGAAATGCTTTGAAATGAACAACCCATTATATATATATATATATATATATATATATATATATATATATATATATTAGTATTTACTTCAAAGTGCTGAATAAATGAGTAAAGCTTATTAGTAATAGTATGAAAATATAGTTATGACAAGCAAGCTGTATAAAAAAATTTCATGTTTTGCTTCAAGATGTCTGAAATTTATCAGTAGGGGTCAATTTCCCCCACCCCCACCCCCTCCGTCTTGAAGGCATTGGAGAGTGAAAGGTCAGGAAATCCAGAGAAAGTTGGAGAGTTCCACTGAGGTTTAGAAAAGCATAATATTTTTCTTTTCATTTTCACAAATTAATTCCATTTCAATTCCCAACATTTTCCGTTTCAGCATCGCTAATCACCAGACTTTCTCCTTATTGATCAATTCAAATATTTTTACAGCCACGGGGCATGGTGGGGTATTTCTAAAAAGCGAGGATTGCATTTTTGAATAAAATTCTTAGAACATTTGCATAGACTAGTTCTACAATTGAGATAATCAGATAATCTAGTTCCTCTCTCGAGAAGGGGAAAACATCTTACCTCTCAAGTCCACCACGACCCCCCTTTACCTGTAAATGTTTTGCAAAGTAATTTCTAGGTGAGAAAATGTGCTTCCTCCTCTAGATTTTATGCCCCCCATCTCCAGATATTTTCTTTATCTACCTCCCACGGTGAGAAGATTAGACACGATGTCAAGAAAGTGGGTTTTGAAAAAGCCAGTGCCCTAGAGGAAGAGCACACTGGCTGAACAGAAATTGCCTGGGCCGCCCCATCAGCATTCCCCGGTAGGGGCGCATCAGGCGATTGGTAATAAACGAACTCCTTCTCAAAGGGTGCGAAGGTGAAGCATGGGAAGTTCGACCCCTTAGAATTGCACAGGGCCATACCTTAGACCGACTTTATTGATAATCAGTGATTGACTCTGCTTCAACTTTTCCCCATCACATAATCACACCCCCATCCTTTGTGTTCTTGAGTTTGAGACCCCTAGTAACGGAAGTATCCCCAACATGGTCCTTATCAAGTCTGATATTATTACAGAGATGATCCAGTGAAAGTGAAGATATGGAAAATAACACCAATATAGATTAAGGTTCGATACTTTGGCTTTTATTATTCCTGATCTTCATGAATGACCTCCCTGATACAATCGTATCTGAGATGGGTATATCTGCTGATGACACAATGCTCTATTCTGGACATGCAGGCAAATTGAATGCACACATATCCTAGGCAATGACTGAATCCTTAGAAAAAGACCCCTAGTTTGAGCCAGAAATGGATGGTTACATTTAATGCTACCTTTCCTTAAACAATTATAAGAAGTCTTTTTAACCACTGATTGCCATGGCTGATAGTACCCTTCCCGAGAGTCCACATTCAAACTCTGCAGCTTAACATTCACAGGCAACATTAATTGGAATAAATACATAGAAGATATTGCCAAGTCTGCTGCAAAGAAGGTGGGCTCCCTCTACCGAGCTAGAAAACTCCTCACCCCTGCCAGTATTCTATATCTCTATAAAGTCACCATTCGCCCATGCATGGAGTATTGTTGTCACATCTGGGCTGGTGCACCGACCACTAGTCTCTCCTTCTTGGACAGGGTGCAAAAAAGAGTCTCTAACTTAATAGATCGCACACTGTCTATTAAGCTCCAGCCCCTGTCCCATCACCAAAATGTTGCATCTCTTTGCTTGTTTTACAAGTACTTCAATGGAATGTGTTCCGATGAATTTGTTGCACTCGTGCCCCCTAAACATAAATACCTGACCAGCCTGACCAGCAACAAAATCTCACCTCTTCACTGTAGAAGTCCTCAGATGCCGGAAAACTTCCCTCAGACCACTTGCCTTTTGAATTCCCTTCCTGCTCCCTGTTTCCCCGATTGTACCAACATGTAGAAATTTAAATGTAATGTGAACAAACATCTTGCTGCATAACTCCCCACTTAGGATGCCCCTATAAATCTGGCCTCTAATCACAGTAGTCCCTTACATCTCAGTGGCAATATGTCTTGCTTGGGGTGAATAAAAGATTTTTAAAAAATACTAATAAATCCTTGACAGAAAATTTTTTTCTGCAACTAAATATATTTATTGCCGCATACAAAGTTGGTGAAAAATGCGTCCTAAAATTGCCGATGAATGCGGATATCATAATTTTTTGTTTGTTTTGTACTATTTCTTTTTAAGTACATGTAAAATAAACAATTTTAATTATCATTTAGTTGTATTAATTAAAAACAAATGAACAATTTAGCACTTCTTTGTTTGAAATGTAAATAACGAAATTAATGAGTCGGAAGAAATTAGAACCAATTGAAGCCGACAATAACTTTTCATGAAAAGAGAAAAAAATCTGAAATATTTTCTATAAAGGACATTTGTTTTTAACTATTTTGATGTGGACGTAATGTTTTAGAAAGAAGGGGTTCAATATTTAGTGTACACATTTGAAAGAAATTTAGAAGCAATCGAATTGACCAGTGGCCAATAATGAATTGACCAGTGGCCAATAATGAATTGACCAGTGGCCAATAATAGTGTTCAGCAAAATTGATTCTGCTAATCTGTTACTCCGTTATTCTGTTATGCAAAAGCAATTATTTGAAGTAGCCAATCAAAACTTTTCTGAGATTAAAAAACAAGTATAGGTAGAGGGAGTGTCCTTTGTTTAGGTAGAAAATATAGAATATCTGACATACAATAGCAAGATCGAAATATGAAATAATGAAGGTGCTACCACCATAACATGTGTCTAACGTAACATGTGACACATTGTTATCTATTTCAATTTTCTTTTTGCCAAATTAAATTCCATCGAAAGGTCAGAAGCAAAGGAAAACAAAAGCAGTTTAGATTTCTTTTGGTTCGCAAAGAATATATGAAAACCAGAACAGATTATATTATCTTTATTTTCATTATTTCTTTATATATATATATATATATATAAAATATATATATTGGGGTTTGAATCAGACAGAGAACGAGGAGGTGGCAAGTGATTTGATTTCAGAAATTTTGATCCTGTAAGAACTCGACATTCCTTTGGCATAAACCAGTGGTGGGGAATCGGATGAAAAAAATCCTTCTAATATATAAAGTTATCTTGTCAGATTTTAGAATTTAAACCTAAATAGCATCACATCGATATTTGATTCTGTCTAACCACTTTGTCTTTTTCTTCCTTTCAGCATGTTCTTTAGAATACCAAAATGGTTTTATGCCAAAGAAATATCTAGTCTTTACATTGTAAAAATTTCAAGTCACATGCTATCTCCTCGTCCTCTTACTAATTCCAAATCGAAATCTTTATGTATATATATATATATATATATATATATATATATATATATATATATATATATATATCATAGTTATGAATAAATATTAAATTATTAATACCTACAAATGCTAGCGTTTCAAGCTTATTGCTCTCATCAGTACAGGAAAGTAATATATATATATATATATATATATATATATATATATATATATATATATATATATGTGTGTGTGTGTGTGTGTGTGTGTGTGTGATTTTTTTTGCTAGTTGGGTGAATTGGAAGTATTTACGTTGAAGGGGTACAAGTGTAGTAAGTTCATTGGTTCACATTCTGTGGAAGTACTTGTAAAACAACACAAGGATGCAACAATGTACTGATGCGACAGAGGCTTCAGCTTAGCAGACAGTGTAGGACCTATTAGATTAGAAATTATTTCTGCACACTGTCCAAGAGGTAAAGGCTAGTTATTGGTGCACCATTTGGCAACAATATTTCATGCACAGGCGAATGGTGGCTTTATAGAGATATAGGATACTGGCAGGTGTTAAAAATCTTCTAGCCCGGTAGAAGGAGCCTACCTTCTTTGCAGCAGACTTGGCAGCATCTTATATGTCATATTCCATTTCATGCTACCTGAGAATGTCAGGCTGATGAGTTTAAACGTTGGAAAATTGCTATTGGCTATGACAATCGGTGGTTGAAAAGGTTTTTTATAGCTGTTAATATAAAGAAGCTTTGCCATTAAATGTGACCATCCATTTTTGACCCCTTTTTATACAGGCTGGAGGTCATTTTCCAAGGATTCAGCCATTGCCTTGCTTATGTGAGCATTCGAACTCGAGCATTGTGTCGTCAGCAAATTCATCCATCTCAGACGTGATTGCATCGGGTAGGTTGTTTATGAAGATCAGGAATAGAATGAAACTAGCTACCGGAACAGTAGCAAAAACTCACTTTGAAGCGAGCTGACAGCAGAATATATTTTTGTTTGGAAGAAACAGCTTACCATATATATATATATATATATATATATATATATATATATATATATATATATATATATATATTATGAATTGAAAATAGAAGCCGTTGTCAATGCAAGATTAATTTATAATTTTTTTCTTTAATCTTATTAATTTCGGAATAATATTCCATCATCAGAGTTGACCAGTATTGTGTCATTTTTTTTTTCATCAAAAACACAAAAACAAAAATAAAAAACTTTTTTCCTTTTGTTATTTCGATAAAATGTCCTTGTTATGGTGTATCCGAGCCGATGTCGTTGACGGTTATGAATTCAAATTCTGGTTGCAGAACGAAGAAAGCATTGCCATGCTAGAAGTTTTAAAAAATGGGTCGTTCATTTCAAAGCATTGGTGTGTCAGTATTATAAAATTGAAAATAGAAGCCTTTATCAATGCAAGATTTTTTTTTTTTTCTTTTCTTTTTCTTTCTTTCTTTAATCTTATTAATTTCGGAATAATATTCCATCATCAGAGTTGACCAGTATTGTGTCATTTTTTTCATCAAAAAATATATTTTGAAGTATCGAACCCTGGGGCACACCTGCATTGATGTGATGTTGCTTAGATTTACAGCCATTGAGAAGATCTGGATCTTTCTTTTAGCTAAGAAAGATCTTATTATATTAAATATTCGTCCACTAATACTGTACAAGTTGATTTTCCTGAGACGACCTTCATACTAAACCTTGTCAAAAGGCTTGGAGATAACTTGCGCTACCGCCTTAGCATCACCTTACTTATCGAGTGTGTGGTTATACATACATTCTTCAATGTATTTGTTATAGTCTTAAGAGGAAAGGGGCCAGCTCAGCAGAGTATTCTGAGAGTGTCACTCACGCCAAGTGCACCACACTCTTGTGCCTCGTTTGGAGCTGATCGGTTTCTTCCCCAGACACTTCTAACAAAGCCTACATTCTAAGAATCAACGTTGTAGCATTTTTAGTTCTTACACAAATGTGAACTGAAAAGTCTAACACGTAGAACGCAGAACATGACTGTTGTTTGGAGAATTATATTTAATCTTTTGAGAAATAGTGAGAATGATTAACATTTCAGTATTTATATTTGAAGAACACATACTGATAATTGCCATAATTGACTGACTAATCATCATCATCATCATCATCATCATCATCATCATCATTGATTGAACGTCTGTTTTTATGGCTTTTAGTAATTGACTTCCAAACTAATCGAATTGGATAAATTAATAAATAATTGTAAAATACTAAATAAAAGGGCAGTTTTGTGAGCTGTCAGATGAAATATTTAACAGAATTTGATCTGAATATTAATATTGTATACATATATACCATGAAATGATTTTTCTTTCGGTTGAGGTCATGAATGGAAATCCCGAAATAGATATAGCAAGCAAGATGAGATGGCTTGGCCATGTCGAGCGAAGCTACTGCTGGATCTCCCGGATCAGAAACATGTCCATCGCATGAAGTCGACAGGCTAGAAGACCGAAGCTTTCTTGGGATGAGCTGTGTAAACGTGACCGTGCAGCCCTGGGGATTACAAACTTAGATCCCTGCGACCGCCGAGCCTCGAGTGGAAGACTTCGATCAAGACTGACAGGCAGGAACCACCCTCTTATAGAGGACTAATCAAAGGCCTGTTCAAAAATAAATCGGATGAAGAAGAAGCAAATAAAAAAAATAATAATGTATCTTAAGCAGATTATTGCTTCAATACAGCCGTCTAAACAGTGTTTTTGAAGAGTCCAAAGAAGTAAAATTTAAATAATTTCCAAAAATGTTAATCATTTTGTTACCTGCGTATATTTGGATGGCGAGGCTATTGAGGTTGTTCAGAGGTTTTATGACCTTGGTGATACTATTCGAGCATGGGGAGTTCTGGTGTGATTGTAAGAACTTCTGCCATTATTTACCAGCAGAGTATTACAGCTGTCAACTAAGGGAAAAGTCTATTAGGCGTGTGTGTGCAGTGTGATGATGTGATGTATGACCAGTGAGGGTTAAGGATATGTGTTGCATGGAGAGAAATGATATGAGAATGCTACAAGGAATGTGAATTGCAAGTCTTAAAGACAGGCTTAGATCTAATGACCTCAGAGGAAGTTTAAATCTAATCAGTATAGGGAAATAGATGTGTGCAGAACAGAAGACTTTGTCGGTTTGAGCACATTGAAAGAATGGATGAGAGTGATTGGGTTAATAGATGTAGAACAGCTGGGGTAGCAGGGTCAGTTGGCAGAGGAAAGCCAAGGCAAACATGGAAGGAAGTGATTAGGATGGATTTGAGAGAAAGAGGGATAAATAAAGACCTGTCCAAAGATAGGTTAGTTTGGAAGTTTATTTCTAAACAAAACGTCTAATGCCTACCAGCATGTAAAACAGACATTAAACGAAATATCATGATGATGATATGAAATATTTACAGAGATAATAAGATTTAAGATATGGAAGAATACAATTTGACAAAAGACAATTGTCAGTTATTTTCTGCAGGGTTATTCAAATTCAAAGAAGGGCATAAAAAACGATCTCTGACAATTCTTTATTTGTTGTCAAAGTGTATTCTTTAGTGAATTTATCTCTTTATTTAAACATTTTAAAAGTAAATTTTAAGGAGTACCATAAAATTGATTTTCAGGGCTACCATAAAATAAATTTTCAGAACTACTATAAAATGAATTTTCAGAACTACCATAAAATTGATTTTCAGAACTACCATAAAATAAATTTTCAGAACTACCATAAAATGAATTTTCAGAACTACCATAAAATAAATTTTCAGAACTACCATAAAATAAATTTTCAGAACTACCATAAAATAAATTTTCAGAACTACTATAAAATGAATTTTCAGAACTACCATAAAATAAATTTTCAGAACTACTATAAAATGAATTTTCAGAACTACCATAAAATAAATTTTCAGAACTACTATAAAATGAATTTTCAGAACTACCATAAAATAAATTTTCAGAACTACCATAAAATGAATTTTCAGAACTACCATAAAATTGATTTTTCATGAGTACTATAAAACAGATTTCCAGGAATATCATAAAATGAATTTTCAGGAATATCATAAAATGAATTTTCAGGAATATCATAAAATGGATTTTCAGGAATGCCATAAAATTGATTTTCATGAGTACTATAAAACAGATTTCCAGGAATATCATAAAATGAATTTTCAGGAATATCATAAAATGAATTTTCAGGAATATCATAAAATGAATTTTCAGGAATGCCATAAAATTGATTTTCATGAGTACTATAAAACAGATTTCCAGGAATATCATAAAATGAATTTTCAGGAATATCATAAAATGAATTTTCAGGAATGCCATAAAATTGATTTTCATGAGTACTATAAAACAGATTTCCAGGAATATCATAAAATGAATTTTCAGGAATATCATAAAATAAATTTTCAGAACTACCATAAAATAAATTTTCAGAACTACCATAAAATACATTTTCAGAACTACCATAAAATAAATTTTCAGAACTACCATAAAATAAATTTTCAGAACTACTATAAAATGAATTTTCAGAACTACCATAAAATAAATTTTCAGAACTACCATAAAATAAATTTTCAGAACTACCATAAAATGAATTTTCAGAACTACCATAAAATTGATTTTTCATGAGTACTATAAAACAGATTTCCAGGAATATCATAAAATGAATTTTCAGGAATATCATAAAATGAATTTTCAGGAATATCATAAAATGGATTTTCAGAAATGCCATAAAATTGATTTTCATGAGTACTATAAAACAGATTTCCAGGAATATCATAAAATGAATTTTCAGGAATATCATAAAATGAATTTTCAGGAATATCATAAAATGAATTTTCAGGAATGCCATAAAATTGATTTTCATGAGTACTATAAAACAGATTTCCAGGGATATCATAAAATGAATTTTCAGGAGTACCATAAAAGTAAGTCAATAAACATTGTGTAAAATATATGCTATTAATAGTCTGTGCTTTAAAAGTATCAAAAATATGTGATGTTAACAACATTCGAATTAAGTTGACATGTAACTGCTAATGTTTAGAAATTTATAAAATGTATCAGCAGAGTAAGGCAAAAAAGAATGGTAGATTCACGTTCACGATAGCTTATTTGACAAGAAACAAACAATTGCTGGGCACAGCTGCATAGATGTCTCTAAGCAGAAATTAAATTAACAACCACAAAGAAAATGTAAAAGTAAAAACCTCCAACTTCGTTTCAGTCTTTACCAATATTATCAGAGCGAAATTAACTTTCTTTACTTTTACACACAATTCAACAGGTGATGTATTCTTTTGCGTTTGAGACAAATGTTTTCTTTTTTTCTTTTCACAAGTCCCCTTGTAGAGTAGTGTGAGGTGTTCTTCAATCCCAGATTGTCACAAAATATCTGGTCGCCATCTTGTCTGAAGTCTTGTTCTATACGTCTTTCATCTTATTTTCTTCCAACTTTCTGGTAGGAATTAAAAAACCCCAAAAAAACAAAAACAAAGAACACCATTATTTGCTTCTGGGGTTTAATTTACTTGTTTCAGCAATTTACAGCAATGTACATCCGGATGAGCTGCAATTTTCCAACCCACCCTTGTAGACGAAAAAGTTTAAATATTGACAGTATAGGTTTGAGCACTTTGAAAGAATGGATGAGATGTGTACTTTTTAATAAATTTCTAACAAATTATTTCAGAATACAATTTCTAAACCCTTAATAAAGACAGAATTGCAATAAATGTGACACAAAAAACACTTCGGTCTTGAACTGATTATATGTGCCATCAGATTTAATCCTATTGGATGCCCTATAATAGTCTTGATACATCAATACACTTAGACAGTTTTACCGCTTGATTTACGCATGACGCAGATAAGAAGGTAAACGAGAATGTGGCCGTGCTTTGACCGTGCATGGAACCAAGTTATCTTATGAGCAACTTTCTAATGCGAAAAGATGTTTCAAATGACGACATCAAATTCAGTACATTATAATTTATACTCCCTACCTCATATTTACCTAATACAGTCCACGTTCAATGATCTTGCTCAATCCGGTCATTGAAATCGCCAGGGATGGAAGTTAGCACCGTTGTGAGATCTTGGTAGCATTTGGGGCAGGTGTCATATGGGATAAAATGTTAATATTACTTCCTATAATACTGAAACAATAATCATTTTTAGGTTACAAAACTATTGGTAAAACTTGCAACAAATTTGACTTGGAAAACACTTGGGATGTCGAGTGTGTCATCAAGGATCAAAATGATACTACTGCTACTACCATTATAAATACTGCTACGAATAATTAACATTTAGATCTGGCAAAAGTATTAGACAGACGTGCATTTTATTTATCCATAAAGAGCCTTTGAGGTGCCAGGTGTGTCATAGGTCTGTGTGTGTTGAGGGTGAATTAACAACATAAGGTTGTTCGGAAAATACTGGCCGATTTTTTTACTCTCTTTTAAAAAATTTATTTCGGTTGCTAGTTTTGCAGTGTTTTATACAATATTTGACATGCTTAAAAATTGATGCACACTCTTCATAAAGTTATTTTGTTGGATTTTAGAATTTAGACCCAAATAGCATCGCATCTGAAACGTCAATATTTTATTCTGTCTAACCATTTTGTCTTTTTTTCCTTCCAGCATGTATTTTACAATATCAAAATGTGGTGGCTTTAGTTTGTTTTAAAAAAAAATTATTCCGGTTAGGAAGATTGTTATAATGGCGAAAATTTTAAATAATGAATCAAATGATGTAATGGAGATAAATTTTTGCAGCTTACGGCTTATCTCTCTTATATTATCTGAGTTATTATTGAGCCTTTTTTCCATCTCTTCTCTTCTCCATGTAATAATATTTTGTGATCACTTGCGAGTTTGTGTATGCACTGTTTCTCGCCTATACGTGACTTACACATTATTATTTCTTATTTTATTTTGTTTCATCTATTTTATTATTTTACGTTTAATTGAAATTAATTTCAAAATGTGCAATTTGCGATAATACAATTTTGAAGTATATAAGTCGTTAATAACAAAGATGAAAAAATAAGAAATGTTTATATTTTTACTTGCATAAGTTCAAACTTATAATGCTTCCTAAACAGACACAAATATGAACAGAGCATTGGAGAAGGGACCACAAATAATCAAACACTAAGAAAGTGGTTTAAGAATTCCATAGTTGTAATGATAAAGAGGATAGAGGACGGCCATGCACTCTTGACAATAAACGTTTGAAAACAATCGTGGAATAAAACCCACATCATAAATGATCGGACACTACAAAGGTGGTATCAGAAATTCCATAGTGGTAATGTGAGCGTTTAAGGTTTAGAAGGCCAAGGATGGCCATACATTCTTGACAATGAAAATAATCGTTGAACAAAACCCACATCAAAGTGCCATATAAGGCACTTGATGTCAGTATTTCAATGATGTCAAACCATCTCAAGCAATTTGGTACAATGAAAATATTGGATGATAAATTGTTCTGGCATGAACTCAAGGAATAAATGTTTCTTTCCGAAATCGGTCATTATTTTGAGAGCCGCCAAATAAACTGGGTTTTTATAGGCATGGTTTTATGGCAGCTTTTCTACAGACTATAAAATTGAGATAATCAGTTTTAGAGATAATTTGTTAGAAGTTTTATCACCAGAAAATAAAAATACTTGACAAATTTTCCAATAAAATAAAGACTAGGTATGGACAACATTTAGTGCCTAGTGGTCTGCATAGGATATTGTTTATCATGAATTAACCCTCAACTTGGCATAATGGTTAGAATGTTTGCTAATGGGCCGGGAGACAGGGTTTCAATCCTAGATCGAATCATATCAAAGACTCAAAAAGTGGTATTTCATGCCTTCTTTCTAAACACTCAACATTATAAAGTGTGGATCAAGGGTAAGTGGCATAATCCCTGGAAAGAATAAGTGTCATTGATTAGCAAAACGAATAATTCGCATAATTCGACGCTTACTTCATTGTCTCGTATGTCTGTCGACAACTGCTTGTTTAGGATAACTACTATCGCTTTTCCACCGCAGACACAGCAAACAAGTTGACGATACTTCAATTGACATATCCGGCCATTATCACAGGGAGGGGTGGATTGTGAATGATTTATAGTTCGTATCAGCTCCAATACAAGGTAGCCATGTTTGACAGAAGTGTTGTTTCTACATTTCTACTTCCGGTCACTTCTGGTATTTGTTTGTACTAATAAATAATACTTATAAAGGCTCAAAAGCCACTCAAGGATAAGGAGTAATGAGTTTGTCAGGTGGACGGTAAGATAACAGTTTGAAAATTGGAGGCGATGGTTGAAACAGGGCAGAATTTGATTATTTAAGAGGACGGCTTGACAAAAATTTGTTAACATTGAACTTGAAAACAACAATGTTGTAGTCAGCTGGGAAGCAGCCCTGTGGTATTGTGTCTTATAAAAGTAACATACCATTTACCCCTCTTCAATAGCAGTCTGATTCGTTAAATTCTTTGTTTTTCTCTTTACTTTCGACTTTAAAATGGCTCAACTCTTAGCCGAACAGTCGTTACTGGAAATGACGAGATACTGCAAACGGGCAGACTCAGAATCCATCAGATCAGAGACGCCTATGGAGTAAAGTTTTTCTCTTCCTGCTGATCAGTGTGTAAATGAGGTAACTGAATGGGTCAAAGCAGGCATTGAAGCACATGCCCCCATGCAGAAATTCTACAGCAAGCCACACTCTCCCCAATGGTTCACTTTGATCTGTACAGCTGTTATTACTCATAGGCAGCAAGCATTGCATCGATTCAACCGCCATAACTCAACTACAAATAGACAGACATTTATAGCATCAAGAAATCACTGTAAGAGTGTAATAGCCGCAACTAAGAGTAGGTATACCGAGATGATCAGAAAACGCATTGAGTTACAAAAATTAGGAACTCTCAATTTCTGGAAAATCTGTAATAGTGAATAATAGGCAATAAACAATTCTCCGCTGTCCAACCAAAATGATGTCGCTTGCATGGCAACTGATAAGGCTGAACTATTTTCCTAGCGTTTCGCCATGAACTCCACCTTAGACTCCACTAACCACTCTCTCCCAAATTTCCCATTGGAGATGGAAGCCACACTTGATGACCTGATCATAACCCCATCGCATGTCCGGGATATCATACAAAACCTTTACACCTCCAAAGCATGTGGGTCTGATCTTATTCCTATTATAGTTATAATGAAATGCTCTGCTGAGCTGGGCCCTGTCCTCTCCAAACTCTACAACCAATTCCTTGCCGAATCTTGCTTCCCTGATAGCTGGAGAATTACCTCTGTGGTACCAATCTTCAAGAATTCTGGTGAAAGAACTGACCTTCAAAATTATCGCCCCATCAGTCTCTTCTTGCTATTCGCTAAAATCTTTGAATCATTAATCTATCTAGTGATAGTTCGCTATCTCGTTAATGCTAGACTTCTTTCTGACCATCAGTATGGATTTAGACAAGCACGTTCTACTGTGGACATACTAATGGGCATCTCTGAATGCATATCCTATACACTGAACAAAGCAGGTGAAGCGAGGGCGGTAGTGCTTGATATATCTAAAGCCTTCGACAAGGTCTGGCATAAAGGTCTTCTCATGAAAATTGACTTGTGTCGTATTACTGGACGAATATTAAACATAATCAGATCTTTCCAAGCCAAAAGAAAGATCTAGGTTGTCCTCAATGGCCATACATTCAAACATTATGACATTATTCCTTTATTGTTCCTGATTTTCATAAACGACATCTCTAATGATTTGGTTTAGTTGTTTTGTTTTACGGCATATCAACCCTTTTCGGGTTATTTAATCTGAATCCGGTCATTTTGGTAAAAGTTTTTATGCTTCAAGTTCTTTATATGTTCAAGTATTTATTCATAGTGTTTGGTTTGGTTGTTTTGTTTTGTTTAACGGCATATCAACCCTTTTCGGATTATTTAATGCTGAATCCGGTCATTTTGGTAAAAGTTTTATGCTTACTTTTATAAAATAAGGTTCCATTAAGTTCTTTCAGAATACAACATAAATCTTTTATAACGAAGATGCAAAAAGAAGAAATGCATTTACTAGTATTGCGTGAGTTTGAACTTAATCATAATGCTTCCCAAACAAGTGTCAATAAAAAAAGAGCACGGAGAGAAGAGCCCACAATTGATCAGACACTATGAAGGTGGTTGAAGAAGATAGAGGATGGACACGCACTCTTAACTAAAAAATGTTGAAAACAATTTTTTAACAAAACCCACATCGATATGTTAGCCACACTGATGAGGCTTCAAAAGACGAAACACGTGTCTGTAGATTACTATATATATATATATATATATATATATATATATATATATATATATATATATACAGACAGGATATTATGAATGAATTTTCCTGTTTGTATCTATTTAAATAAATTTGTTGAACTCTTACTCAGGTAATTGAGCACTTTTGTCAACCAGTTATGTTTCATATAAGGTTATGATTTTTTGTCAATTACGTGTGGTTTTACAACCTGGCCACTCGGACTTGGGGTTAGTGATAAAAAAGAATTTGTACAAATTAGGAAAAAATAAAATGTTTATTTTTAAACGTATCTTTATTTTTAATAATTACAACATATAATTTTCGATGTTAATTACTTTTAAAGGTTCAAATGTATTAGAAAAATGTCTAAGGCACTTGATGTCAGTATTTGAATGGTGCCTGACTATCTGAAGCAAATTAATTTGGTGAAAAAGCTGAAAAAATTAGTCCCACATTAGTTCAATGAATAAATGTTTGTCTCTGAAATCAGTCATTATTTTGCGAACAAGTGAATCGAATTGATAGAATGAGCTGCATTGAAAATGAATTAAAAATGGCAACGTTATATGAAGTCGTCTGCAGTTGTTTTTTCGCTTTTTCAAATATCTTAATCCTACAATCCCGTAATCCTTTAAAACCATAATCTCCTTAAGTCCAGCCAATCATGGCAGGGATTACATCTTTATTAGTTATGCACTAACATCTTAAACTCTAGGATTTGCTATTTACACACATATATACTAAATGTACCTGTAACCCGTTGGGTCACAATTATTACCATTATTTCTTTCGACTTTAATTTCATTCGAAAACTCATAAACTGTGACATCTTCTAAGACATCCTTCTTGCATAACTAACAATAGTAAATCTCTTTACTTTTAGATTATTATTATTATTATTATTATTATAATTATTATTATTATTATTATTATTATTATTATTATTATTATTATTATTATTATTATTATTATTATTATTATCATCTATATAGAAGTATTATTGTTTTTTTATTATTCTTATGTAGAATTAAAAAGACGTTTTATTTTGCCATCTAATTCACATACGTTTTTGTAGTGTGTGCAGACACACATATGTGAATTAGATAGCCATACTGAAAAAAAGAGTCACTCTTTCTCTAAATGCTCACAGAGATATTAAGAAATATTAGAGTGTTGAATCAACATAGAGTGAGACGTAGCAAGAGAAATATATAGATAGCTAAGAGAGGGATGGCTGACTTGTTCAGTTAATTATAAATTACGGCTAATTAGGACTATTAAAACAAAATTCTTTTCAAACATAACTCGATCCCAGAACTAAGGTATATTTTAGCATGTATTTTATGTTATTAAGGAATATAGAAAAAGAAAAGCCATAGGGAAACAAACGTTGATTAACTCACATTTAGTATAATAATAGATAAGATAGATTTTATGATACTTTTGAACATAAGTTCGAGTGATAGCCTCTGATCTAAGTAGTTGGTCCATAGGAGGATTTCACTCACATTTGACAAACAAAATCATGTGGTGATAGATTTTTAGTAGTAAGGATTGAATATTTAGCTTGGATGAATAGAATGGCTGAATAAAGAGAGGTGCGAATCTAATATTAAACTGGTGTCTGTCTCCCCCTTCAAGATGGCCGAAGTAGGAGTTTTGAATTTCAAGTGCTACTTATAGGTAATTGAAGACGTAATAAACTTTTCTCTCATTTTTTCTAAATACATTACCAGAATATTAATGATTCTAATTATCTCCCTTGATAACTCACTCTCTCTCTAAAAAACAATAATTCTTATGATAGATTGCTTTCAAAGAATGTAGTTTCCCTTGTAGCTGACTTGCTTTTAAAAACGGGAGGTTCCTCTTCGGCTTTTTTTTAACTAATGAGTCACCACTTACCCCCCCCCCCCAAAAAAAACCCACTCAAGGATAAGGGTTAATGAGATGGCTAGATTGACAGTTGAATGGTGATGAATACTATGAGAGGGTGTCAAACCTTCACATACCACCAACTCAAAACAACAACCGACTCAGAAAACAGCCATTCTTTCCCCTTTGTCAGAAACATCATTCATGGAATGTGTGGATTAAAGGACAAAATAATGGAGAAGCTAAACTTACGAGGCTGCAAAAAGTAAACTCAAGGTCGACTTCCTGCTCTCCATATGTATATATTTGTTCCTATCTCTTTTGACATCTTCCAAAATGGGTGGTGGTGTAAATTCTGAAAAGCAAGGGGGTATTTTTATAATGATCCTGACCGTCAAAACGTATCCATGAAAGAACGGGGCTC
Source organism: Sepiola atlantica (assembly GCA_963556195.1). Taxonomy (NCBI): domain Eukaryota; kingdom Metazoa; phylum Mollusca; class Cephalopoda; order Sepiida; family Sepiolidae; genus Sepiola; species Sepiola atlantica. Next base: position 168,281,650 of record OY744518.1, read on the forward strand.
TGTTTGTATAATGACTGTCAACAGTGTGGGCATCTGGGCGTGAAGCAAACATTGTACTTTGCAAAATGGGTTCACTCTATGATGTCAGAGGCAATTTGTTGCTAAGGTTGCTGAAAAATGTGTCCATCCTATGATGTCAGAGGCAATTTGTTGCTAAGGTTGCTGAAAAATGTGTTCACCCTATGATGTCAGAGGCAATTTGTTGCTAAGGTTGCTGAAAAATGGTTAGATTATTCTACCGCCCCAGAAAATACTTGACTCCTGATGCAAGCATCTACCTATGTAAGAGTCAGATACGTCTTAAGATGGGGAGGTACTGCTGCCACATCTGAGGAGGTGCCACTTTTTCTTGTCTTGGCAAAGTACAAAATCGACTTCGCAATCTAGTCGGGGATGATCTCTTCTTTTCTTTACATCCTCTTTTTCACAGAAGAGACGTTGTTAGTCTTTTTCTACTCTATCGTTATTTACATGGAAAGTGTTCGACTGAGCTCCAATCTCTGGTTTCTCCTTGTAAGACATTCGCAGCAAGGACTCGTCTTATTACGAGAACTGTAAACAACTTACCTTTCTTCCTCCGTGTGCCTAACATCAAACGGAATTTCCATGAACAGAGTTTCTTTCAAAGAACTTATCATCTGTGGAACATGTTACCACGAGATTGCTTTGCTGTGGGCTACAACATGGTCGTCTTCAAATCCAATGTTAATAAATACTTGTCATAAACCGTCCTCATTAATAATCAATTTGTATTCCATTCATCATTTTCAATCCTCTCATAATATTCTTCATCATTCAACTGACAATCTATCTCATTAACTCTTATCCTCGAGTGGCTTTTAGTCTTAATAAGCGATGACTCATTGGTTAAAAAAAGTATTGTGAGAGGAGTGCCAGTTCATGGACTTGGTTAATTCATTGGAAGATTGGACAGTTGGACATGCATGACATTATGGTGACAATCTCTTCTCTTATATTCTCTTCTCTTCTCTACAGCCCTTTTCACACAGAAGAGATGTTGCTAGCCTCTCTTTACTGCATCGTCATGTTGATGGTAAGTGCTCGACTGAGCTCCAATCCTTGCCCCCCTCCTTGTAAAACATTTACAACAAGAGCTCTCTATCTACAATCGCAGCAAAGGATTTTCCTTTCACTCTTTCTGTACCCAAAACCAAATGGAACTTCCATGAACAAAGTTTCTTTCTTAGTACATCCCAACCTGTGGAACAAAATACTACGAGGCTGCTTCCCAACCGACTACAACATGGTCGTCTTCAAGTTTAATGTAAAAGAAAGACTTGTTGAGCCGTCCTCTTCGGTAATCAATTTCATCTTAAGTAATCTTCTGCCCATTCCACCCATTGTTTCAATTCCTCTCATGGTGGCGTTCATTATTCAACTAACAATCTCTTTAACTCTCATCCTTGAGTGGCGTTCATTATTCAACTAACAATCTCTTTAACTCTCATCCTTGAGTGGCGTTCATTATTCAACTAAAAATCTCTTTAACTCTCATCCTTGAGTGGCGTTCATTATTCAACTAAAAATCTCTTTAACTCTCATCCTTGAGTGGCGTTCATTATTCAACTAACAATCTCTTTAACTCTCATCCTTGAGTGGCGTTCATTATTCAACTAACAATCTCTTTAACTCTCATCCTTGAGTGGCGTTCATTATTCAACTAACAATCTCTTTAACTCTCATCCTTGAGTGGCGTTCATTATTCAACTAACAATCTCTTTAACTCTCATCCTTGAGTGGCGTTCATTATTCAACTAACAATCTCTTTAACTCTCATCCTTGAGTGGCGTTCATTATTCAACTAACAATCTCTTTAACTCTCATCCTTGAGTGGCGTTCATTATTCAACTAACAATCTCTTTAACTCTCATCCTTGAGTGGCGTTCATTATTCAACTAACAACCTCTTTAACTCTCATCCTTGAGTGGCGTTCATTATTCAACTAACAATCTCTTTAACTCTCATCCTTGAGTGGCGTTCATTATTCAACTAACAATCTCTTTAACTCTCATCCTTGAGTGGCGTTCATTATTCAACTAACAATCTCTTTAACTCTCATCCTTGAGTGGCGTTCATTATTCAACTAACAACCTCTTTAACTCTCATCCTTGAGTGGCGTTCATTATTCAACTAACAATCTCTTTAACTCTCATCCTTGAGTGGCGTTCATTATTCAACTAACAATCTCTTTAACTCTCATCCTTGAGTGGCGTTCATTATTCAACTAACAACCTCTTTAACTCTCATCCTTGAGTGGCGTTCATTATTCAACTAACAATCTCTTTAACTCTCATCCTTGAGTGGCGTTCATTATTCAACTAACAATCTCTTTAACTCTCATCCTTGAGTGGCGTTCATTATTCAACTAACAATCTCTTTAACTCTCATCCTTGAGTGGCGTTCATTATTCAACTAACAATCTCTTTAACTCTCATCCTTGAGTGGCGTTCATTATTCAACTAACAATCTCTTTAACTCTCATCCTTGAGTGGCGTTCATTATTCAACTAACAATCTCTTTAACTCTCATCCTTGAGTGGCGTTCATTATTCAACTAACAATCTCTTTAACTCTCATCCTTGAGTGGCGTTCATTATTCAACTAACAATCTCTTTAACTCTCATCCTTGAGTGGCGTTCATTATTCAACTAACAATCTCTTTAACTCTCATCCTTGAGTGGCGTTCATTATTCAACTAACAATCTCTTTAACTCTCATCCTTGAGTGGCGTTCATTATTCAACTAACAATCTCTTTAACTCTCATCCTTGAGTGGCGTTCATTATTCAACTAACAATCTCTTTAACTCTCATCCTTGAGTGGCGTTCATTATTCAACTAACAATCTCTTTAACTCTCATCCTTGAGTGGCGTTCATTATTCAACTAACAATCTCTTTAACTCTCATCCTTGAGTGGCGTTCATCATTCAACTAACAATCTCTTTAACTCTCATCCTTGAGTGGCGTTCATTATTCAACTAACAATCTC
>OY744518.1:168289657-168389657 GCA_963556195.1 Sepiola atlantica
GACAATTCCAAAGAACAAGAGATGTTGTAGCATTTCTCATCAATCTCATGCAGGATAAATGAAAAGATCGTTGACTATTTTAACAACTTCTGATTCTTTTAACCACAAGAAAAAAAAAGAACGTTGGGATTCTAGCAGTGAAACAATTAAGGTAAAAGTCTGGCAGACCACCATTTTGTAGACTTAACCATGATTTAGTCGAATCGAGTTATCTTTTCTTGGCAATTACTACTTAAACTTAGTTTTACCTAATATAAAATTATACTAATTTGAATATGTATGCGATTTTGAATGACAAAATTTTAAAATATTAAATATAAAAAAAAACTATTTTTTGTTTCCACAAAAACTTGAAATTTTACTTTTCTGAAGACTTGATAATGTCCGAAATGTCGACATTCGCCATCGTTCTAGCTCGGTATTAACAAGAAAATTGCACATTATCACATCACTATTAAGAAGGTTGTACAATGCACATTAGCTCTTAACTTCTTTAAGGCGTTTCAAAATCCGAGAGGTTGTCTGTAGCTTGTTGTCCTTTTATTGCATGTTGTTGTTGTTGTTGTTGTTTTTGTTTTTGTTGTTGTTTATTGTGTCATTTTGTTGTTCGTTAACACAAGACACAAAAAATATGTACAATTATTTTGGTTTGGGTTTTAAAAAGTTTTTATTTTGTTTAATCAATGTTCGAGAAACATTGGACAATATTCTGCTATACATGTCTCTGTGTGTCTGACCACAAGCGAACGCCAGTGAACTGCTGTTTGTGTACCTACGTTTGTTGTGACAATTTAACTATACCCGTCGTGTGTGTGTGTGTGTGTGTGCCTGACTAAATTCGTCCTTTGCTGCAAATATCTTCTTCACTCATTCACTCTCCGTGTTCTTTCTCTGCTCTTCTCTCTGTCTATGTCTCATATCGTTTATGTCGTGATTACATAAACGTTCTGTGTATTTCGCCCTGTGAGATAATTCTGGTTTTACGAACACTAATAAAACTTTGGCAATATGTTGGAGTGTTAAATCAAGTTCATTCTCTAGTTTATTAGCAACCCTTCTTCGTATTCGATACTAATCCTTGCGCAAATATAAGGCATGTAAAATTGTTAGCACTCAACTCTGACAACTTGGAATCATCGCAGTGTTTTTTTAACTACGCTACATATAGTCATCGTCGTCTTTCTTTGTGAGATCCATGCATTTCCAACACTTTTTGTGAAAAAAAGACGGACTAAAGAATTTAGTCAATAATTGTATCGCTTTAACAAATATAAGGTCGCTAATTATTTTGTGGCAATATATAATTGACGAATTTGATATGTTCAACCGTAGCTAATTTTCTTCATAGCAAAACGAACCTTTTTAAAATCGGTCGAATTCGCACAGTCCGTATTATAAATGTCTTCGTATCGTTTGAAATACGAACTAAACGTAATCTCGTTTTAAGGATCGTAATTATAATTATCAATAGTGCTCTAAATAGTACTTTTTGAAAATGCTCTTTCATCTTTACCATGTTGAATCCTATTCGATAATTAGTATACATTTCTATGTTCTGGAGTGTATGAAGAACCATGTTCTTAAATCTTTTCATTTGTTCCAGCCTTTCTTTTTCTATTTTCTTCTGATATTTCATTTATTCCAGCTGCCGTTTTGGCTATTTTTCTTCTAGTCGAAATGTTTCAGTTTCCATTTTCTTCTGATATTCCATTTGTTCTCGCTGTTGTTCTTGGATTTTTCTTCTAGTCGAAGTTCTTTTCTTTATGTCTTTCTGTAATTGCAGTTGTTGATCTTGTTGATGCCTGAAAATTACTAAAATGTCTAAAACCGCATTTTTAAACTCTCTATGTTTCGTCACTTAAATAGGATGACTTTTCCGTGTCTCTCTTTATATATATGTATATATATATATGTATATATATGTATATATGTATATATATATATGTGTATATATATATGTATATATATGTATATATATATGTATGTATATATATATGCATATATATATGTGTATATATATGTATATATCTATCTATCTATCTATCTATCTATCTATATATATATATATATATATATATATATATATATATATATATATATATATGCAGAAAAATATATTGGGATGACGAAGGGAAACTTCAAACAAAGGCTATACGCACACAGAAACTCCTTCAGATACAAAAACAAGGCTAATACGGCACTCGCGACCCGAATATGGCAGCTTAAAGAAGAAAATACACCTTTCACCATCAAATGGAAAATAATTGAGAGAAAACCATCTTTCTCTCCAGCCATAAACAGATGTCCTCTATGTGACGCTGAAAAATACCACATTTCAAAGGCCATCATCGATCCGAATACAGCCTGTTTAAATATCCGCGATGAAATATTTAGGGGGTGTATCCACAAGAGACAAGCATTACTTATAAACTGGTCTGACCGATTCACATAATGTCTAACTACCCCCCTCTACTAATATAAACACAATAAAAACGAACAAACACCTCATCAACCTATATCCACATAAATTTCAAGAGCAAAAACTTCGACCTTCACAAAAATACAAAAATATTTAATTTATTTATCAGTCACTAGATTACTCTACAAATCCATTTAAACAAACTATATCCACATAAATTCCAAGAGCAAAAACTTCGACTTTCACAAAAATAAAACAATGCAAAAATATTTAATTTATTTATCAGCCACTAGATTAATCTACAAATCCATTTTAACAAACTCAAACATTTCATATTTCCAACTAAGTTACCTCCCTTAGATCCGAATTTCTTCATTAAAATCACTCCAATCTGGGTAAAAGATTTTTAACACGTTAACGGTTTTTCCTTTTAGAACGCATACCTTCAAAAATATAACGGCTAATGATACAAACTCATAATTTGGCTCACGGGAATTTCAGAGAAACCCTTTCATTATTTTTGTTTTTAATTTTTAATTTTTAATTTTATTTTTTTATTATTATTATTATTTTTTATTATTATTATTATTATTATTATTATTATTATTATTATTATTATTATTATTTATTTATTTATTATTTTTTTTTTAATTTTTAAATTTATTTTAAATTTATTTTTATTCATTATGTTTTTGTTCTTTCTTTCTCTCTCTTTTTTATTCTCTATATTCTTTTATTCTTTTTTATTCTTCTTTTTTATTCTCTCTCTTTTTTTATTCTTTTATTCTTAGTATTGAAATGTTTTTATATATATTTTTTGATATATATTTTCATATATTTTTTATTTTTTATTCCCTTTAATCTTGAATTCCCTCGTGTTTTAAATCTCAACGGTCTTATTACACTAAATTTAAATTTAAACAAACACACACAACACACTGAGCAAATAACGCGTCCCAACGAGAGTGTCATGTGACCTCACATTTCCAAAACAGATGACAACAGAAGCTGAAGAGAGCCGGATGGGTAAGACCTTCCGTGCTTGAAACCGACGGTACGAATGTTGTACTAATTTTTCTGTACCAGAATATATATATATATATATATATATATATATATATATATATATATATATATATATATATATATACCAGCGACCATACGCATTTTGCCTCTTTCTTTAAGTTTAAAATTTTAAAGATGCTTAAAAAATGAACTTTCCCAAATTTATACCTACCAGCGACCATGCGCGATTTAAATTCAAATTTAAAAGAGACATTTGCTCCGTTAAGTCCACAAAACATCGGACGTCACTTCAACAAAACCAGGAAGGATTCTTACGAAAAAAATAAGGTTAATACCTTTTATTTGTTTAAATCTCTTATGAAGCTTGTGATACCGAGCGAAATTATTAGAAAAAAAAGTCATGGTGAAAAAAAATAGTATTTTGATTTTAATAAAAAATATCTGCATCTAACACATCTTTTTTTAGGCATTTTGCCTCTTTAAGTTTATATATATATATATATATATATATATATATATATATATATATATATATATATATATATAGTCTTAGCTTTTCTTAGTGGAAGATAAATTCTTGACCTCTCGGCTCTCGGCGAGAGAGAAAAACTAAGCTCGTTCAAACTTATTTTCGTGTTCCTGATTAAACAAAACGGAAAGAAAAAATCGACATGTTTTTTTTTCGTTTTCTCTTTCGTGGTCGAACCATGTGAATTTTCAAAAACTACTTCTACTTTCTGACGTTGAAGTGTTTTTCTTTTTCGTCGCAGATGACACACTTTGCTTGTTAAAACTCCAGTTTGATTTCAACTTCTCAATCAACAATCCAGAGCATACGATCAAAGTCTTTTTTTAGAAAATCCAACATTCTAGTTTTAGTAATCATCATGTTGTATTCGACACAAACCCGAGTTTTCGTTACCAGTATTGTGTGCAACATAAATCCCTTTTTTTGCGTGTCCGAATGAGTCCAAATTTCGTTTCACCAATGTTTTTGACATAGGTTTGGGTTATGTTAGACCGAATAAGTCCGAGTACCACGTCGCCAGTGTTGTGAAACATAGGTTCCAATCCTTATTACTAGTGTTGTGACCTTCACGGCTGATAATTATTAAAACAACACGATGGTATATATAGTAGAGTATATTTAGAGAAGTATGCCACAGAAAGTCTGCGTTCGATACTATAACATAACCAATATAATACATATAATACATAACCCCATAATTTCCCCACTAAATACCGACTTCCACTCCGCAAAATTCTCCCAACTATCACCCCTCATAAATATAAATAAAATTAAAAAATAGGAACAAATACCTCAATCGACCCATATCCACACCACTACTCAAGAGCAATAATTAATAACTTTCCCAATAATATTTTTCCAGCCATTAAGAGGGTAACACTCCCATTTCACATTATTATTATTCCCATAAGTCCCCACCATTTCTTAGTTATAATGCTAACCTCCCATATCTCCCAAACAGATCCAATCTTGCCGACAAAATCCTTACTCTTATCTCTAAACCAGTCTTAATCAGTATACCAATATTATTACTCCCATAAGCCTTTACTATACCTTAGTGAATAATGTTAAATCCCGAATACAAATCATTCAAAAACCATGCAGAGTTACTGTCCTTAGACCGCCCGGATGATATCTTTATTTAAATTCCATTTGGGATTGATTTAAACTCCTTTAATCCAGGATTTAAACTTGAATTTAATGTTGTTTTTTTAACCTTTTTATCTCTTCACAAGTATAATCCTAAAACCCATTTTATCTCCCTATTTTCTTTAGAAGACACATTATTAAACTCCAAAACAGTAACGGCCAAATATACGCTACTTATAAACATTGGCTCACGAGATTTATATAGAAATATTTGTTATTTTTATTTTTCATTTCTTTCATTTTTTAAATTTTTTATATATCTTTAAATCTTCTCCAGTTTTAAATCTCAACTGTTACTTTTCATCCCCCCTTTTTTCAAACCTTATTAAACCTTCCTTAGACTAAATTTAAACAAACATACATAACACTCTAAGCAAATAACGCGTCTAAACGAGAGTGACGCGTGACTTCACATTTCCGAAACAGATGAGAAAATAATCTGAAGAGGGCCGGATGGCTAAGTTCTTCTGTGCTTGAAACCGATGGTACGAATGTTGTACTAATTTTTCTGTACATAAATATTACGCTCTTAATTTTTTAATTTTTAATTTTAATTCTCAATTAATCAGGCACTCTGATGGTATTTTTCCTGCTATATTACAAAAGAAGTTATATATATATATATATATATATATATATATATATATATATGTATTCTATACAAAATATTAATTTATTAGAATATATATATCATGTATATTCTATAATAAATATTAATTAATTAAAATATATATATATATTATGTATATTTTATAAAAAAATATTAATCTGTTAGAATATATATATATATATATATATATATATATATGAATATTTTGTATGTTCTATAAAAAAATATTAATCTATTAGAATATAGATATTATGTATATTCTATAAAATATAAATCTATTAGAATATATATATATTATGTATATTCTATAAAAATATTAATCTATTAGAATATAGATATTATGTATATTCTATAAAAAATATTAATCTATTAGAATATATATATATATATATATATATATATATATATATATATATATATATATATTACGTATATTCTATAAAAAATAATAATCTATTAGAATATATATTATGTTTATTCTATAAAAATATTAATTTATTAGAATATATATATATCATGTATATTCTATAAAAAATATTAATCTATTAGAATATATATATATATATATTATGTATATTCTGTAAACAATATTAATCTATTAGAATATATATATATATATATATATATATATATATATATATATAAATATCATGTATATTCTGTAAAAATATTAATCTATTGGAATATATATATATATATATATATATATCATGTATATTCTATAAAGAATATTAATCTATTAGAATATATATTATGTTTATTCTATAAAAAATATTAATCTATTAGAATATATATCATGTATATTCTATAAAAAATATAACAACTGACTGACTGAGTTGAAGTTATATCAAGAAAATACATACTACTCCACTTTACCTCAATTTTACAATTTGTTGCCGTTATTTTCATCTTATTTAGAAGTTTAATAACTTACACATCTGTTCCTATAAAAGCTCTGTTATAATTACTGCCCTGTGCCATGCTGGGTATGATACAACACTGTAGTAGTGAGGCCCCAATATCGAAGCTTTGGGGGTGGGGTGAGGCACCCCATAGTTATCATTACGATTATAACACTACTGTACAAGATATATAATTTAGTCATATAATAATTGTTACACCGGCCGTTCTTACACGAATCTTTATGTAAAAAAAAATATTAAAACCTAATTGTGTTAGGAATTGCTATGTCAACATTTTTGGACAATGCTTTAGTAGGATTTGGTAAACAAAGGAATTACACAACAAGGAACCGGTAAAGTTCAGATAAAAAAATATCCTTGGTTGAAAACAAGGAAAATGTGAAGAATGTTTATTGACGTCAATTGTTATGTAAGCAAAAGGAATTGATATAACTAAATAGACACAAAGACCAGTAGAGAACAGCTGAAAGATAACAGAGTGAGATATGGATTGACACAGAAGTACATGTTAAACCAGGCACACAACAGTCTACCGTAGTTGACTTGTTCACACACATGTCAAAATACACACAAAGATTCCAGTAGCAGTCTCTACTGAGAATGTAAAATCTTGTTTGTGTTACTCGCATTAATAAACCAAAAATATAATAATTGTACATGTTTTCTTTTGTATCTTGTGGGAACCTACGAAATGACAATGGATTAAAAGCTACAGACAGTCTCTTGGATTTTGAAACCCTGTAAAAAAGGTCAGGGGCTAAATTGCACCCCTTCTTGAAAGTGCTTGAGACAATCCTCCTTATTTGCGCCCATACTATGTTACACTCCCAAGTCCACTCTAACTCTGAATAGTAGTACCTGTCAGGACCCAATCTATTGTTTAAATAGAAAGTATAATTTACAGACTATTTATTTTCAAAATATTCGCCTACATTACAAATGAATCTACAAACCAATTTTGTGCGGTTTTCGTATAAAATGATCCAACAATGACGGTTGACATCGCGTAAAACCCACAACCAACTCCCCTGAAAAGAAAAATAACTGGGCAAAATGTTCGCTGGCCATGACGATGTAAATCTCTTTACTAATAGTTTTACTACCAACTAGCAGAGCTACCTAACGTTGCCTTATGGCATGGATAATACAATAGAAGAATTAAAGAACATGTGTATAATTCAGAGGAGATAACTTGGATATGATCCAAATGCGATCACTCTTGATAATCGTTAGCCAACTTCACCACAAATGCTCGGATTCCTGTTTTGTTCTCCTTGAAGAAGCCCCTTGTTTGGATAAGCCTTCAAACTGCCATTCACTCCAGATCTAAAATGGAGGGCATATATCCAGTCTGTTGCTACTGCTGCTGGATCATTCTACCTGACTCCAGAGTCGATCTTCTACCTATACAACAGTCAGATACGTCCAAAGATGGAATACAGCTGCCACATCCGAGGAGGTGCCGCACAGCGCACCTTTTCCTGCCTTAGCAAAGTACAACACCCACTTCAAAATCTAGTAGGGGATGGTCTTCTCTTCCATACAACCCATTTCTCACAGAGGAGACGTTGCTAGCTTCTCTCTACTCTATCCTTATTTCTATGGAAGGAGCTCGACTGAGTTCCAGTCTTTGGTTCCTCCTTGTAAGACATTCACAGCAAGAACTTGTTCTTTTACTAAAACGAAAAAGGGCTTTCCTTTCTCCCTCCATGTGCCTAGCGTCAGGCTAAATTTCCATGAACAGAGTTTCTTTGCAAGAACACATTGCCATGGGACTGCTTACCCACTCATTACAACTTGGTCATCTTCGAATCCAATCTCAAGAAATTCCATTCATGGACCCCCCCAAAAGTAATCAAACCCAGTTCATACCATTGATTCATGTTAGTACTCCCATAATGTTACCTATTTTTTGGCTTGCATTCATAACCCTTATCCTCGAGTTGCTCTTGGTTTTGATAAGCGGTGACCTCAATAGTAAAAAAAAATGTCCTTTGCTTTAATTTATTTTTGTTTCTACTCATACCTAACAAACACTGTTGAAGTCTTCCACAATATTCTATTTTTTTTTCTATAAGATGGACTTTGAAATACCGGGACTTAACACCGGAAATACTGCTGTTACGTCCAAAATCTATTTGGTCCTAGTTTTACCACAAACTAACAGTGCTACACGGCGTTGCCTGGTGTCATGGATAAGAAAATAGAAAAAGTGTGTAATTCAGGGAAGATAACTTGGATAAGATTTAAGGGAGATCACTTTTGATAATTTTGGACAACAGCCATTTGCATTATTTTTTTTGTTGCTACATACCTAACAAACAATATTGACCTCTTCCACAATATTCTATTTTTTTAATATAAAATCGACTTTGAGACATTGATTTTGACACCGGAAGTGTTGCTGTTTCTTCAAAAACAATTAAACCACTTAGATAAAGATCAATCCTCAACACGAGAGAAAGAGGAGTTATTTTGAGCACTTGTAAAATCACTTGTACAAACGGAATTAGATTGTTAACAATTCGTTTAAGTTTAAAATATTTTCAGTTTCTTTTGAGTCAGTACCATTCCCAGAAAGAACTTACCGAGATCAGATTACAGAAACAGGAACACCAATTCATTAGAAAAAAAACCCTCTTTGGTAAATTTGTCAATTGAATCACTGACATTTTCAGAAGATGGTATTTAAGATTGAAAAAAGAAAGAAAACGGCGTCTACCTTTTCTTGATGGTTTTAGCCTTTTTAAATTTCATTTTCTCTTTCGTGAACCACCTGCGTTCGTTTCTATTCGTTTATTATTTTTATTTTTTTATTACTCCTTTTTCGTTTTATTTTTCAAGTTGATTTTTATTTATTTTTTATTTTCATCATCATAATCTAATTTTCTTCAGGTGAAGGAATTTATGTGTCGTGGAATTGCATATGGCTGCGGTAGTTGAACGCAAATAACCATACAAAGAAACGGCTCAAAACTGACATTATCAGCTAATTTTCCTTTTTTCTTTCTTTAGTTAAAAGAATTTGAAGTTCTTATCTTTTCTGTCTGTTGAACTGTTTCTCTTGGTGATTCATTTATGAGACAGCCTTGTCTAAACCAAACGAGCACTCTTTGAACATACTAAATTATTTTTACACTGATATTGACAGTAATCATGATCTATGAAAAAATAAACTCCTAAAACTGACTTTCACTCTAAATCTAAAATTGAAGACTTATATTCAATGGTTGGATCATTCTACTGCTCTAGAAAATATCTGACTCCTGATGCAATCTTTATCTACAAAAGAGTCAGATACGTTCTAAGATGGAGTATTGCTGCCACATCTGGAGAGGTACTACTCAGAGCACCCTTTCTTGTCTTGACAGAGTATAAAATCAACTTAACAATCTAGTGAGTGAAAATCTCTTCCGTTCTCTATGGCCATTTATTACAGAAAAAACGCTGATAGTCTTTCTTTGCTCTATCTTGGTGCTCGACTGAGCTCCAATTTCTGGTTCCTCATTGTAAGACATTCATAGCAAGAACTTGCTACCACAACCGAAAAGAACGTTCCTTACTTCTTCTGTGTATCAAGTGTCAGGCAGAATTTCCATGAACAAAGTTTCTTTCACAAAACTTCCCATCTGCTGGACACACTACCACGAGACTGCTTCCCTGTAGACTACAACATGGTCGTCTTCAAATCCAATGTCAACAAATACGTGTCATAAACCGTCTTCATAAGTAATCAAATATTGATTCCACTCATCATATCAGACTTTCTAATAATATTCTTCATTATTCTATTGACAATCCATTTAACGCATTAACACTTATCCTCGAGTAGCTTTTTGCCTTGATAAATGGTGACTCATTAGTAAAAATACAAACACTTATCCTCAAGTAGCTTTTGGCCTTTATAAGTGATAAATCATTAGTAAAAATGAAATCACGATATAATCACTACTTCTTTGCAATAGACTAACTTATCTCACTACAACTTATCTAAAAAAACTTCATCCGACAGTTTGGTGATATATAGATATTCTTAAATAACCACCTTGAAAGTAAAAATCAACTTATTCTTTTAATAAGATTTAACCTTTCTTAGTTGCTTTTATTCTGGATGATTGACCTATTTATTCTTTTTTTTACTTACATCTTTCTTCGTTCTAACTAAATCAAAACAGGTTCACATTTTTAAAGAAAAATTCAGGCTTGTTTCAAAGGGACTATGTTCGAGAAGATGTTTGATAATCAACAAGAAATGGTTGGTTATTGGGTTTTATGACATATCATTTTATGACAAACACCGGACATGTGTCTTGTATACGATTGGTTTGTAGATTAATTTGTTTTGTAGACGTCATACACACACACACACACATGCATATAATTTAGTATTGATAATTTAATATTTATTTATAAATATTATATATATATATATATATATATACAGAGAGAGAGAGAGAGAGAGAGAGAGAGAGAGAGAGAGAGAGAGAGAGAGATAGTGATCCATGTAAAATTCGTATCCACAGGGTAAAAAATATCCAGAGAATTTTGACTGCTCAATAATAAATAGAGCTATTTACTGGTAATAGAGATTTTTTTTATACAAGCATAATTTTGCTACACATTTGCAAAACATGTTTCAGTCACAATTATAAAAAGTCAGACCTTTTCGAGCCACGATGTCTTAGCTTTACGCTTTCATTTCATTTTTTTAGAAGATAAATTAAAATTTTTTTAGGATCAAACTTCATGTTAATTTTTTTATTCTATCATTTGAATTACTAGCCTGAAATATGTTTTGCAAATTTTGTAGGCAAATTATGTTTGTATAAATAAAACACTTTATTACCAGTGTGTGAAACATAAAAATCTCTATATTTGATGTTTGTCTCGTCTCTATCGGCTGTTTTCTTCTTCTCATCCGTTCACTGAAGAAACACCGTAGAGTCGCAGCGTTTTTTTTTTTACAATGGATATTTATTTTCGGCTTTCCATGATTCAAAACATCAGAAAACTCTATATTTGAAAAAAAAAAAAAATATATATATATATATATATATATATATATATATATATATATATATATACATATTAGCGGGGTGTAGAAATACTTGGTATAGTACCCAGCGCACAGTGCTACCCTATTCGTCGAGATGAACCCGTAGATTTTGTTAGATCATCCATCTAGGAAACGACAACCCTGATATAAAACCAGCGCTCTACAGCGTCTCTCAGTAATCTTGTTTCGGCTTGTCAATGAAACTAGTGTTTGTAGAAGGAGAGCATGCTCAGCATGGCTATCTACATGTACAGATATTCCGACAAGACCCACGACGCTAAGACTGTAGAAATAAGTTGGGCCTGCTGAACAATCTGCATAACCACATTCGGACAATGCAGTCTTGTTGAGATGGCCTTTTTCTGTAAAGAAGTGCAATCATATATATATATATATATATATATGGTGAGTCAATGAAAAATAATTAGACCTGCAAATGGAAGCAGATCAATATCTTCAGTTGTTCAGAACAAGGAGCATTTAGACCTGCAAATGGAAGCAGATCAATATCTTCAGTTGTTCAGAATAAGGAGCATTTAGACCTGCAAATGGAAGCAGATCAATATCTTCAGTTGTTCAGAATAAGGAGCATTTAGACCTGCAAATGGAAGCAGATCAATATCTTCAATTGTTCAGAATAAGGAGCATTTAGACCTGCAAATGGAAGCAGATCAATATCTTCAGTTGTTCAGAACAAGGAGCATTTAGACCTGCAAATGGAAGCAGATCAATATCTTCAGTTGTTCAGAATAAGGAGCATTTAGACCTGCAAATGGAAGCAGATCAATATCTTCAATTGTTCAGAATAAGGAGCATTTAGACCTGCAAATGGAAGCAGATCAATATCTTCAGTTGTTCAGAACAAGGAGCATTTAGACCTGCAAATGGAAGCAGATCAATATCTTCAGTTGTTCAGAATAAGGAGCATTTAGACCTGCAAATGGAAGCAGATCAATATCTTCAGTTGTTCAGAATAAGGAGCATTTAGACCTGCAAATGGAAGCAGATCAATATCTTCAGTTGTTCAGAACAAGGAGCATTTAGACCTGCAAATGGAAGCAGATCAATATCTTCAGTTGTTCAGAATAAGGAGCATTTAGACCTGCAAATGGAAGCAAATCAATATCTTCAGTTGTTCAGAACAAGGAGCATTTAGCAAATAAATGCTCCTTGTTCTGAACAACTGAAGATATTGATCTGCTTCCATTTGCAGGTCTAATTATTTTTCATTGACTCACCATATGTTTGCTCTATCCAGTATATTGAGCTTTCCTCACCATCACAATAGGTCTAATTCTCTAAAAGTTACCTTTTAGTTATAAACCCTCACATATACATATATATATATATATATATATATATATATATATATATATATATATATATATATATATATACGTGTGTGTGTGTGTGTGTGTGGTTCGAACCGTGTGACTGACAGAACAATTATCTCCACACTGACGATTCTCGAAAAGGATGACACATATATGTATGTTGATAATACTTTAAAATACTTATTATAAAATTATTTATATGAATTAAATTTCTAATAGAACAGCTTAATTCAAAATCACTTAGGAAAACTCACCTTAGAGTTACCTCTGCGAATTTATCCGAATCTGCAAATGAATGTAAGCTCAATAACTTATCAGTTTCATAAGGTAGAGCTATTATGTAATTATATGTTCTCTCCCGAAATATTATTCATCTCGGCAGGTTCTTAGTTTATGAAGAAACATTTACATTAATATGAGAAGAAAATCGCTGTATTCATTCAGTTTACAGCCTTCAAAATTTTAAAACCTTAAAAATATTCTGATGATATTGGCCAACGTTACCTGTTTAGAAGTCAAAATAAATGCTCTGAAACACATGTAACAAGTCTTGTTCGATTTTTTCTTTCTGAAATATTATTTAAACATGCTTTAAATCCGTGTGTGTGTGTGTGTGTGTGTGTGTGTGTGTGTGTGTGTGTGTGTGTGTGTGTGTGTGTAAAATTGGTTATGGCAATGTGGATAAACAAGATAGCAATCTAGTGAAAATTAGGACACAAACATATAAATATAGTGGGACCAAGATATTTCGGTCGAAGGATTCGACCATATTCGTTTGGTGAGATATATATATATATATATATATATCTTTGTTAAACATATCGTAATCAGATAACAGGCTTATTGCAGCAGAGCTTAAAATTAATAATAATGCTCTATTCCTAATATAGAGCATAATTTATCATATTAGGAAATTTTTTATGATTAAAAATATATTTATAAAAACATTCTTGTCTAATATCCTTGAACAAATACATATATATATATATATATATATATATATATATATATATATATATATATATATATATATTAATTAATGCTTCTTTAAGAAAATTTAAAGTTGAGCACTGTTAGGAGATATTAAAAATAGACATTCACTTAGCTACAAAGCAAGACTCCGAGTAAGTTCGTTGAGTTCTCTGGTCTGTCTTGATGTTTACACTGTAATCGGCATAAATATAACTTAAATTCTCCGTATCACATGGTAATTTCCCATGGAGATGAGGATAGAGTGAAAGCGTGCGGAGTCAAAGGTGGCTCTAGGAACCGGGTTCGCGCCTTATAACAGTCTGAAATTATCACTTCCCTACACTGAGGAGAGCAAAAAAGCTCGAAACGACGTTTCTGTAGGTAAATATAATTTAATATTTATTTCTAAATATTATATATATATATAATAACAAATTTCTTTAAGTTCACACAAAAAATTATGTAATAGCTCAATAGTGTACAAAAGAAGTAGAGCTTTTAATTTAATATCATATAATTATAGTTATTCAGAAAACATTCCATATTTGATCCAAAAACACTTTATTATCAGACAATTGTTTTTCCCATTTCGAAAATATACATTTTCATGATACACTGTCTCTCCCTTCCTCTCCCTCTCTCTCTCTCCCTATCTCATATACATTTACCAGATATAATTTTAAAAAATAACTCAGAGTAAACTCTGAAACTTTCTTTTCTTTTCCTTTTTATTGCTGAACTAATGTTTAAAAGAAAAAAAAATCAAATAATTTTGGAGCGCGGAGCGCGGAGCGCGCAGCGATAAAACCACCGCTCTTTAGTCCGAAATGGAGTTGCTCCCGCTCCACTCCCACTCAGTATAAAATGAGCCCTCCTCTCCTTCGCTCAAACAAAAAGGAGTGTGCTCCTGGAGCGCGCTCCTTTTTGGAGGGCTCTGTAACGCCCTATATATATATATATATATATATATATATATATATATATATATATATGTGTGTGTGTGTGTGTGTGTGTGTGTGTGTGTGTGTGTGTATGTATGTATGTATATATATATATATATATATGTATGTATATATATATATATATATATGTATGTATATATATATTTATATATATATGTATGTATATATATATTTATATATGTACGTATATATATATATATGTATGTATATATATGTATGTACATATATATGTATGTATATATATATATATAGATGTATGTATATATATGTATGTATGTATATATATATGTATGCATATATATATGTATGTATGTATATATATATGTATATATATATATGTATATGTATATATATGTATATATATATATGTTTGTATATATATATGTGTTTATGTATATATATATATATGTATGTATATATATATTTATGTATATATATATGTATGTATGTATATATATATGTATGTATGTGTATATATATATATGTATATATATATGTATGTATGTGTATATATATATGTATATATATATATGTATGTATGTGTATATATATATGTATATATATATGTATGTATATATATATATATATATATATATATGTATGTATATATATATGTATATAATTATTTATTTTTTTTACTGGTGTTCTATATGTATGTATATATATATGTATGTATGTATATATATGAATATATATATATATGTATATATATGTATGTATATATATGTATATAATTATTTTATTTTATTTTTTTTACTGGTGTTCTAATCTACTATTTATAATTAATGCTCCTTATATTGTATTCAATTCTATACTAGGTCTACTAAGGAGGCCATTGTCATCCAATTACTCTGTTATTTATTGCTAAAATGATTCTGTTTCAGATTCTTAATTCTCTGATTGGAGAAAATTGGTTCCGCTATATTAGCAGATTGGAGATGATCGTATCATTAAGTGTATTATAGACTTAAAGCAGCCACCATCGAATGAGGGAACTGATAAGACGTGGGAGAAGCAGCAGTGATATGACGTGAAGAGAGTTTCTATGAATGAAGAATGAGGTTTGTAATTAGATCAATACAGTGGACATAATGAAATGGGCAGAAACATGCTGATTATGATGACGATGTATATTTTCATCTGCTAAGCGACAGTGTTTCGTAGCTGTAGATCATGGATAGGATAACTTTGGTTTCTGAAATGAAGTGGTGATATTTGTGAGATATCTGACAAATATAAAGAAAGAATCGCTTTGAAACTCTTCTGTATAGATCAACAATTAATATTTATTCTCCATTTACATCTGAAGAAAGAATTACTTATTAGTTTAGACGTCTTACTTGAAGGGTGCTGTGTGACACGTCATATCCAAAATATCTGCTGTCTGGAAAAATGCAAGGGACAGAACTCACTCTTACAATCTCTTTGAGGCAAGAGAGATAGCCAAGGGCAAAGAGTTACTTCCCCATTAAATTAAAAAATATTCTTCATATTTATTTTATAGGTGAAATCTCTTTCATCTAACAGTTTCTGAGTTTTTATTTTTATTTTTGTAAATTTGCTAATGAGTCGTCATTTGTCAAGGCTAAAATTTATTCGAGGATAAAGGTTGATTGTAACAGATGGTGTGTTCTTCAAGACCCACAGTGCACTCACTTCATTGGCAGAATATCAGCTGGTCGTATTTCTTTAGTCGCAGTGGTGATGTGGCAGCCGAAGTTTCCAGCCTCTTCTCTCCGTCGTTGTAGACGTCTTCTTTTTCTCAACAACTGTTTTCATAAACGTTATTAAAACAAAGAACAGCACAGATTTCTTTGGTTTGAACAATCTCTGCGGTTGTATTTATTCATGGCAGCATACATGTATACACATATAAAACAAGCCCAACCTTATCCCCATGGTGAGTGGAGGAAGCAGTTATCCAAACCCAAGGCTCTCTTTGGTGACTCACTGAAAAGAGAAAGATATCCGCTGCTCATTCGCCACATAACACTAGCGGCTTCCTGTTTTTATGACGTCACTTATAGGACACGTAACTCTTACGACTTCTATTTGGAAAATTCCACTTTACTCAATTTTTAACCTTACGTGGAAATTTACCATAGCCACTCTATCTTTACACACTTGCATCTAAATATTATTACATATTGAGATAGATAGATTGTCAATTAAATGATGAAGAATATTATGAGAGGATTGAAAATGATGTATGGAATGAACAAAATCTGATGACTTATGCGGACGATTTATGAGAAGTATTTGCTGACATTGGATTTGAAGACAACCATGTTGCAGTCTGCAGAGAAGTAATCTCGTGGTAACGTGCATCCCACAGATAGGAAATTTTTTAAAAGAAAATCTGTTCATGAAAATTTCGTCTGATGTTAGGCACACAAAGGAATAAAGGAAAGTTCTTTGCAGTTGTGGTAATAAGAAGAGTTCTTGCTGTGAATGTCTTACAAGACGGAACCAGAGATTGAAGCTGTTTGACGGCTCACACATGCTAATCGTCATCTCTATATATAATGTCTAATAGTGATGCTGTTGTTACAGGCGTGGACTGTGAGTTTGGTGTGCAGTGTTCGAGTTCTGGTGGGGCTACTGCATCCCTTTCATTAATACTCTTCAGAAAGGTATGGACCCATATGTCCTCCCCTCTGTTATAGATTTAATAGTAAGGTATACAAGACTCTCATGCCTTGTTTGTGCAACTCGTCTAGAAGGAAAACTCCGAAATAATATCATTTTTTTCTATATCTGGCATTGTCTTCAGTCGTCCTGGACTTCTAACTTTGCCACTGGTCTAAAAAAAAATGTTGTTTTAGGAGATGCGCAGGTGGAAATTGTGCAACCTTTGCTTTACTATAAACTCTATAGACTATTACAGTGGATATCCATTGTCTCTTGCGATTGAAAGGACGCCTTTAATAGTGATGGATTACATTGTTGGTGACGCTGTAATTAGAATGGATGTTATCAGCTAACTCAGAAGGGTCATCATTTGTGAGGATAGTGCTATGAAATTCGAGAAGACTCGTTGCGCAGTTGACGGTTGCTGCTGGTGAAAAAGGTGAAAGGGCCATCTGTGGAATAGAGGGCAAGGATTTCTGTGCAGAATGCAATGGTTATAAGTAGGTTGGCGAAAGAAATAGATTGGAACACCGCCGGTATTAGATAAGAGTTTCTACAAAAATCAATTGAAGGAAAAGGAAGAAGTTAGAGTTTGAAAAGAAAGTAGAAACAATGTTTGAGTAGAGTATTCTTTCACCTTCGAAAGAAAACAATGCAAGTAGTTCAATCGAAAAAAAAAAAAAAGATGTGGTCAGACCAGTATTTGACTTTCGTGACATGCCACAGGGAGGCAATCTAATAGATGTGTGTGGAGAAACTATGCGGAAATGGCGGGAAATGACCGGTGCATCAAGAATAATAAATGTGTAGTTCGCTTACTCGCAGCTGTATGTAGGGGGCAAATAATGGAAATGTCAGTTAGGTATAAGAGAAGGACATACAGCTGAGCTGCCTAGGGTTCTGGTTAAATGTTGCACCCAAATCATAACTGCAATACAAAGATCAATGCTGGAGAATCCAGAGCGAATGACAAAGGTCATCAACTCTTATATTAATGGCACCCTTGTGGAGAAGATGGTGATACCCATAGAAAAGATATTCACAAACTCTTAACGTAGGTTTCTTTGCCTAACTCTGGTGCATGCATGGAAATCGCAGTCTTCTTTTCTTTCCTATACAAGTTATTACTCATTATATATATATATAATACTGTGACATTAATAAACATTAAACCATAGTTACTTCTCTTTAGTAAACTGGCATTACCTCCCCTTTGGGAGGTGACGGTGGTTAAGTGGATATCGACATGTGCTGAAGACCTGGGTGTTCCAAGTTCGAATCCAGTCGGTTCCACAGTACCACTTCCACTTAGAGATGTTGGCAACCTTCTCGTGGTCTTTCCCGTAAGTACCTGATGTCTTTCCAGAAAGATTTATAACTAGAAAAACATCGGGGAAACTAATGCCAACACCAGAATCATCTGATTCACACGAAAGAAGAAGAACCTCCCCTTTTGTAACTCTCTTATTTAAAGGAAAGAGTCTCCATATACGAAAGATGCATTCTAAGTAAAACAAAATTAATTACGAGTAGAAAATACTATATTATAATTTACTTTTTAATAATAATGCTTAAAACACATTGCTTTTAACTGTCCATTTTAAACAAATACTGTTGAATAACCATAAAATAATTATGAGGTCTGTCTAGTAAGTATTGATAGTATTGTCTGATAGACTCTTCCCTTGGTCGATAGTAGTTACATACTACTGGTTAGTAATGGTAGAAGTTCCCTGAACTTATTCGCCCACTATTGCCATCAAGAGCATCAACTCTTTCCTGTGCTCCAATGGTATCACCAAGTTAACAAAACTTTTGGACAACCTCAATGGTATTACCATCCAAATATACTTTCTCCACATCTGAGTTCTCATTCATCTTCATTGTCTTACTCTTCTTGCAGTTATCATCCCTTAAACTACCTGTACTTTCACGGCAATTCTTGTGTAACAAATGCTTTTTTTTAAATAGAAATCGCTCCAGACAAGGCATGAGGCCACTTGATGCAAGGAGCTAACAAGAACAAAATATGATTATCACAAAGACAGGAGATGTTTACCATTATCACAAAAAATTGACTTACACCTGACTCCCTTTTCATAAGCTGAGCAGGGGAAGTTTCTTCTTTCTGGAGGTTTTCCAACACTACAATCACTGATCATCACTTTGGTTTGATAACATTCACTCTCAGACTTTTACTTTCCATAGCATTCCTCAAAGTCTTTAACTTAACAAGTAGACCTTCCATTGTTTTACAGACAAGTACTAAATCATCAGCATACAGCATCTCTGTCAAACTACCTATGTGTAACTCCCTGAACAACGCTTCTAAGACAAAATGAAAAGCAACGGACTCTGTATAGAACCCTGATGCCCTCCCACTTCAACATTAATGCTGTCACTAAATGTGCTGTTAATTATAACATGACTTTGAAACAACGTTCACCAACCCCTCTTTTACCTATAATTTACGCAAAGCCCACCAGACAACATCTCTTGGCACTCTATCAAAAGCTTTCTCCAAATCCACGAAAGCAAAATACAATGTTTACAAGTATTGAGTTGCTCCTAACCCCCTTTCCACAAACTGAGCAGTGGAACTTTCCTCTTTCTGGGAGTTTTCCAAACTACAAACACTTAACACTTTGGTGTTGGTAATACTCACTCTCAGACCTTTACTTTCTATAGCATTTCCCCAAGTCTCAAACTTAACAAGTAGACCTTCACCGGCAAGCACTAAATCATCAGCATCTCTGATGTCCTCCCACATTAACATTAAAGCTGTCACTAAATGTGCTGTCAATTCTAACATTACTTGGAGCATTTCTGTACATTGCTTTAATAATCTTCACCAACCACTTATTTGCCCATAATTTCTCCAAATCCACGAAAGCAAAATACAGGTTCTTCTTCTTACCAAGATACTTCTCTTGTATTTGTCTTACAAGTACCATAAAAAATTGAGTTTCTCCATAACTCCTTTTCCACATAATTTTTACAATTTTTTAACATTTAAAAAAAAAAAATCAAATGGATTTAAAAAAGGTATTACTTACTTTTTTTGCTCAGAATCACATATTTATCCCACAAAAGACATCACTCTTCCACCACCAAAAATATTAAACGTGCAGCAATAATTTTTCCCATTAATCCAAAAATACTAAAATTAAAAACGCAAAGAGATCACAAAAAGAAGACCATTATTGTGAAGAGTGAAAAGGAAAAACACAAAAGAAATAAAGAAAAAAGGAAAAGAAATGCGGATGGAACAACAATAAAACTGCAACACAGAATTGCAAAAGAAAAAACAAAGATCTCGTATTTTCTTTCCTGTGTCGATTGTTTGCTGTTTCTTTTTAAAGGATATTTTAATATTGATTGAACATTTATGGCGATGAAAATAAAACTCATTTGTAATTTTTCAGAAATTTTTATGAAATCGTTATTAATGATTGAAATACTTTTCATGCAGAAAATCATCGTCATTATTTCAGAATTTTATATGAAATGATTATTTAGGATGCTATTCGATATTTTATTGTGCCCCGAAATGATAATTTTTGAAGTTTTTATAATCTCGTGGTGATTTCAGATTTTATTATGCAAAAGCAAATGAGTTGCTACTCTCTTATATTAAAAGGAAATTAAATATTGTCATGTGATTTAAAAAATTCTTTTTTAGATTAATGGCTCTTCCAAAAAATGCTGTTTGCCTGAACTATAATATTTGACTTCAGCTCATTGATAAAGAACAGGAAAATGGCTCAGCACTCTGCAAGAAATGAGATCGTACAGGATGACCTCCCTTCCAAAAGAAATTTTTTGAAATGTGACAATTCGAATCATTAATAAACCCTGTCTGAATTTAGAGAAACCAGGACGAGAATTTACTCTCTCACTCAAAAGTCCTCTTACTGTCACCTAAAGCACCGAGTAAAAATGTAATAATTTTCTATTGATGTGTCCAGGATGACCCCCCCTCAAATGTCACCTATGAAATAGTTAATAAAATTCACAATACTTTCTGCAATATTTAGCAGAAATAAACTTCAGTCTATGCGTGACTTGTCCACCAAATTTTAGTTATGAATGTCGAACAGCACCGATGAGCGCCGTTTAATGATATGAGGGGATACTTTGGTGATCGTCTCATCAGTAGGAGGTGTGATTCTGAATGAGCTTCACACTCAGTAAAACTTATTCCTCCACGGGTTTTTATCTGTGGGGTTATCTCAAACATGATGTCTATTAAAACAATTCCCGCCCATCTGTAGAGAGAAGGACCATGCGATGCAGCACTGCTTTGTTCGCCCCCTACTGCCAAACCAGCGCCGCTTGAAAGATCTCGCAGAGTTCAATGCTAATGCAAAGAACTGTGTAACGAAGTGGAAAACTGTCGTACAAGCACAAATGAAGAAGGATGGATAGTCAGCAGTAGTAGTAGCAGCAGCAGCAGTAGTAGTAGTAGTAGTAGTAGTAGTAGTAGTAGTAGCATATTTGATAAGATGACGAATATGGGTAATTTCCGTCAGGGTCTGGGAACTGCTTACCTTATCCACCCTAATTACATGTCTTTGGAGCAATACTGTCTATATGTTGGCAACAAATTTGATTTTTGATTTTCGTTTTGAAGACAATGTTTTTTTATAAGTTAAATAAAATGTTCTATTTCTATAAGGTGTTTGGCATTCTAGTCAGGTGTGCGTCAAAATTATCTTATTGGTAATAAGATTAAAAGCCGCCATCCACACAACCTTTAAAACTAAGGATAAAAAACGAATATTACTGAATTACTGAGTAAAAGCCATAACATATAACATATGAGAACAATAATTATATATATATATATATATATATATATGTGTGTGTGTGTGTGTATGTATGTGTGCGAACGACAAATCTATTTCATCTTCAATTGTTCAATGCAAGGTGTACTCGATAAAAACAGGTTTATTTTTCTTTCCTTAAGCCAGGCTTTTTAAAGATTAAAATCTTATCATCAGAGGAATTACATAGATGGATAAGTTGGCAGGGGAAAAGCCAAAATTTGAAAAAAATTAAGAAACAATATAAAATAATGGAAAGTAAGAGTGTGTGCATAAAAAGGTTATCAAAATATAGAGTCTGTCCAGTGGGGAAAATGTCTGTTAATAAAGTGTCCGGTGACGAAAGATTTAAAGATGGAAAAAGAGATTTTGTGGAGACTGCGTTAGAAATTTTCAAAATATAGTAAATCCAACAGAATGATGTTCAGTTCAACCGTAGATAAAAAGCGCTTATTCGGATGTAAGTTGGAGAATTAGGGCCATTTTAAAATACTTCCGTGGACCACGAATGAAAATAGTTTTAACTATTTCAAGTAGACCGATCTGCTGATGATAGATGTTAGTTACTCCGATCGAACCTAAGGTCTGAGAGAGAATTTTCTGGTCGAAGATGAGACCAGTAAAAGTGGGAGAGGAGTGTGAGATTAGGGATGTGGGAGCAGAAGGTTTAGCAGAGGAAACTATGGCTGATGTTAGGAATGGGGTAAAAGAAGGCCTTGTTTAGTTACAGCTCATCGCTTGTAAGCAACAATATAATTTAATTACTGCTAGTTTATTTGCCAGGCCAGGTATGGCTTCAGTTAGGAGTTGGGGTGGGGTTTCAATAATCTAATACTGTAGCATTACTGGTCAATAAGTAAACAGTTCGCCGGTTGGGTGAAATATCCCGGTATTTAAACGGATTTTTAGACAAGATTATATATAATTCAGAAAGTTTAAAAGGGTTCAAATTAGGAATTAGGGCTCAGACGGTTGGAAATCTAGAATTTGCGTTTTTAAGATGTAATTATCCGGACATTTATAGTATTTCAGAGTTTAATGTTCATAGATTTCCCAGTTAGTTAAATATTAGAGGCGCGACTAATTAAGATACTTTAATATATTACTGATGTTAGGATTGGGAGCGGTGTCAATATGTTTGCATCAAGGGAGTTCTAGTATAATGTTAATAGAGTGGGATTGGGTTGATTATGTAACCGAAGTGATAACATGGAGTATGGAAATTGCAGATAGATTTAAGGGGGGGGCAATGGGCCAATATAGAAGTAACCGGGGAGCATAATTTAAAGGTGAGAGTTATGGGATCTATGAGAAAAGGATTGTTGGTAGAGCGCTGCGTCCACAAAGTCGAAGGATTGTATGCAAAGGGAGATAAAAGAGGCAATGGATAAGTATGTAAGAGGGGTTAGCTAATAATTAAAAATGGGTATAGGAGTTAGAGTGTTGGAGAAGGGGGAGATTAAGGATTAGTGGAGTGGAGAAGAGTAATGTTAGTTCTCAATTTATATTAAGTGTTTGGGGAGGATATGCTATGTTATTGGGATGATTAGTTGTAAAGTTGGAAAGGTGAGGAGTTGTAAAGTTAACAAATTATAAAATTAAAGAATTAGTCTAATGTAAGACTGGGGGTTGTTGGCTGGGAGGAAGAGTGTCAGAGGGAGTAATGAAATTGGTGCATTTAAATTTTCTTTTGTGCCTGCAATTTGAGATAAGTTCGTTTTTAGAGTTAATAATATTTTTGCTTTTAGCTGCTGCAGATATCATAAATAATTATTCGCACATATTTATCTCTCTTCCTTCATTTATCTTTATAACTGCTCTATCTCGTATATTGAGCTTAAATCATTTAACTATAGGTTCAATTCTCTAAAAGTATACTTTTAGTCTCATATATATATATAGTCTCGAAGTTTTTCAACCTTAAGAACTATATGAAAAAAACAACACTTTAAGTCCCAAGTCCTTCGTTGGAAAACTTCTTTGCTTGTAAGTAAATTAATCTCTTGTAATCACTGCATTAGTTTGTTTCCAAGAATTTACCCTAGTCTTAATATAAGGATCATCAGTTGTTTAACATGAAACATGTTTATATATATATATATATATATATATATATATATATATATATATATATATATATATATATATACATATATATATATATATATATAAATATATATATATATATATTTATATAAATATATATATATATATTCATATAAATATATATATATATAAATATATATACATATATATTTATATAGATATATATATACAGATATATTTATATAAATATATATATACAAATATATTTATATAAATAAATATATATATATATATTTATATAAATATATTTAAATATATATATTTATATAAATATATATATAAATATATATGTATATAAATATATATATAAATATAAATAAATAATGATGCACGATTTCTCATATAAGCCAGTGTTGTGTAGCCATACTGAGAGGGTCTTATTTGTGCTTCGAATACTATGTTATTTTGAATATTCGGTCAGGGTTTACTTGTAGTGTAAACTATCCTCATGTCAGTTTGTCCTGATGAACTCTTGTACAGAAAGGCCGAAGACGCTCGAGGATGTTATCTAGTAGGTAATTCAAACTCTGTGTGTATGTACGTGTGTGGGTGTGTCACAAAATTATGTGCAAATCAAGTTTATTATAATATCTTTGTAAAGTCAGAATGGTGGCTGTAAAGTATTCCGGTCTTGGATCATAAGATAATACTGTCATACGGAAGCTGGCTTATATTGGCCTCATTTATCTGCTCCTATAAAGTGTCACACATGGATGGGTTAGTCCAATATTAATGGCGGCTTACCAGCGTTGGGTCAATGGACGTCCCTCTGTATAATATGTCTGATGTACTACTCTAAAAACTCAAACAATTTTCAATGACTATCTATGAAATATAGTATGTAGTATGGCAACCATTTGAACCATTCTCCATATTAGTATACAAAATGGCATCTATTTTGGGCAAATATTACATAATTCACCATAAATTTATAGATTGTTGTTGAAAGGCATGGCAGTTCAGGGCCGGTGGGACAGTTATAAAAGTGGGGGGGGGGTCTCCTAAAAAGTGGAGGGGGCCCGGTTAAACACATGCATATCAACTTAATTATTGACGACCGTAAAGTGGGGGAGCCCAAGTCAAAAAGTGAGGGGGCTTGAGCCCCCCCTCCCCTGCCCCCTGCCCCCCCCCCCCCTGTGCCGCCATTCATGCAGTTATTAAAAAAAATTTGCTTTGCATATAATAAGTAAAATTAAAATGGAACAAAATCATTATAAGAAGACATGTATAGGGAACAAAATAAAACCAACAATAAGGCATGCCATGGAGTACTTAATTATAAACGGCTGATGCGAGAACACTCATTTGAGATCTTGAAGACATCAGGAGTTGGCGGTCATCAGTATGGAAAAGCTTGATAAGATATTGATATGAGAAGAAAGAATATCTGTGAAGAGAATACTAAAGCTGTATAACATATTGGTGAAACCAGTTTTAACATACAACTGCAGAACTTTGAGCCTGACAGATAAAGAAGAACAAGAGCTGGATAGTTTCAGCAGACAACAGTTGAAAATTTTGAAACAGGAAAAAAGTACTCTCATAACATTTCTACCAATAACTTGTACAACATATGTGAAGAATCTCATTTGTCTTTGTTCATTCTGAAAGCAAGATGGAAACTATTAAGACACATTTCACGCATAGATCCAGAATGTTCAGCAAACAAAGTCAGGAATGTTTACTTTAAAAAGACTGATACTAAAAATTCAGAGGTCAGCCGAGAACAACCATAGTTATGTTACTAATTGCATACTTTAATTTCACCAATCCGTAAGAAAGAAGATATATATATACTAAGCATAATGCTATTGAGTATAAAGAACAGAGGGAAATTCGATCAAATGTAATTTTACACATTTATTTAAATGTTGACAAGCTCAAATGGTCATTAACGCAACATAAAAAGAACATAAAATATACATAGTTGTTACTCATGACTCGTGGTGGAACTTTACCAGGCACGGTAGGTTACGAATCTCTGTAAAGGCCAGAGCTTCTTTATATTAGGGGCCACATGATACTACATCCAGCCGTAATGAACTACAATCTCTCTCTATCCCTTTATTAGGTCTAACCAAGTGGAATAATCCACCGGTGGGTTTAGAAACCGGGCCCTTTTCAGTTTGTTCCTCTATAGTTAGAAGGCTGAACCAAGACATTCAAGGAACAAACGAGAAAGATCCCATCTTCCCTTTAGAGAGGTTAATAATATGATTCTTCGTTTTTGAAGGAAAAGTCCATTGATGTATTGTGTAGAATAACAAGAAGTCCGCATGTATATGTAGGAGTAGAACAGCCAAAGAAGATCTGTAACAAATCTGCAAACTCGCAAAAAATAAAGAAGGATGACGAAATATTGTCAGATCAGTATACAATATCACTGAAAATAAGAGAACAGATTAATTTGTGACCTCAAATCAACACAGTTTTGATGATGATGATGATGATGATGATGATGATGATGATGATGATGATGATGATGATGATTCGGACTTTCGCACAGAGCCCATGAAAGTTGTACCTCATGGCCACATTAAAAAACTCTGATTCTAATTGCCGGATCACATGTGCAGTGTCTTGCTGTTGTAGTCGCCGCCAAATTGAAAACCGTGTGGGTCCACAATCGATCAGTGTCAAAAAATGGTAACCGTTGTAGTGTGTGATGTCCATGCCTAGCCAGTTAAATACCTCCTGCACACTGAGCCCTCACTTTTTCCATTGCACTGGAGCTGAGGCTATTGTCTGGCATTCCTCACAATTCTGAATAACTGCCTCGATTCTATGCACAAAATATAATGTTCGCCTGATTCCAGGATGTCCACTATGCCGATGAATATCGTCCAGCTGTGTTCGGTTCAGGTTCCGTGTGGCAAGAGCACACACTGGCTGTGTTGGTTCAATCTCTCTCTGCATATCATTGACCCACCGCTGTGGAATTCTCGTCAGGGAGTCTGCTCGGTTCTGGTCAGATCTTACCAGTGCTATATCAACCGAAATGTCGTACTCTTTCACAAGTGAGATTATCGTGCCCAATCTCCGCTTATAAGCATCTCACTTGCGGCCTTTGTGCTCAACTGAGACTTTCCCGTGAGGGCATTTGTCACCCAGTGGCACACACACAGCGAGTCTGTTTTTATGTGTAACACATTGGCCTTCCACTTGAGCGCGAGGTTTAGTCTTTTTAGTACAGCATCCAGCTCTGCCATGTTTATATGTTGGGTATCCTTTGTTGGTCGCAACCAGCATGCATCCTCGATGATGGCTCCATTGGAGTCAAGAGCTACGCCCACAGCAAGCGAGCTTGCGTCCACCCACACATCCAGTATCCTTGTGTCTATGCATCATTTTAATCAGACGGGATCTGATTGCTGTACACGGGCAAGTGTATCTGCTATCATACACTCCAGCGGAACATCATTAACCTTGTCATCCCAGTCATGTGTGACATTTGATAAAGCTTGTTGCCACTCGAAGCCATCCACACACTGGAAAGTGCCCCACCAGTTTGCCACACATGGAGAAGATACATCTTTGTGTCATAGTTCTCGGCGCATCCACAGTACTGCTTCCTCGCCGCCATCGCGGCATGCGAAGCACCTGATCCTCTTTCCTGCTGGCAAGTGTTCCTCTTCATTGTCACACAAACCTTAGAAGGTTTGGCCCAGAACACACAAACAAATAGCAGTTGCACATGCCTTGAAGCATCATTGTTATCCTCAATCTATGGATTTGTGGTTCCATGTCTGACACAGAGGCAAGGACGACCAGAGAATGACGGATCCTGATGTTGACTCTTTCTGGATTTTCACAATAGCTCTGTTAGCTGGGTAGCTCTGACACTATGACATGGCCATCACCCCTACCACAGTGAGAAAAATTTGAACTCCTGCTGCTGCTGCTGATGATGATGATGATGATGATGATGATGATGATGATGATGATGATGATGATGATGATCATCATCATCATCATCATCATCATCATCATCATGCAAGAACAACAAGTGACTTTGCGATGGTGATGAAAGGAAGCAGAGATTATTGGAAATCTGGGGAGACTTGTTGTAACTCAGATTTCAGAGAATACCACCTGTTTTACCAATGAGAATTACTGTGAGAACGAACGCCATTGTAAAATATTGCATGTACGTCAACTTGTAATCATTTGGGGATTTAGTTTTTTTTATGGAAATCGCTCCAGACAAGGCATAAAGCCACTTGATGTAAGGAGCTAAAAAAATACTACTTCAAGGTCAAAAACTAGCCAACGATAAGAGTTAGATAGATTCCGGCCCAGAAAACAGTAATTCTTCCCCCTTTGTCAGAAACATCGCTCATAAAATGTGAGGACTAAAGGACAAAATAAGGGAAGCGAGAGTTACGAGTCTGCCGAAAGTAAACCGAAAGTTCACTTTCTACTCTCCTTAAGTTTAAAAGTTTAACAAGTATAAGTATAAGTTTTTTTGCCCCCTTGGCCTTTTGGCTAAGATCAAAGTGTAGTATCTGTTCCGATGAATACTGCACGCCGGTCCTGTGCAGTTCTAGGAGGTCCACCCTCCCAGGCTTTGCCTCCCCTCTTTGGGGAGGAGTAAGTTTATTGCTTACTGTCTGAGGCGCCCCTACCGGGAATGCCGACGGGGCTGCCCAGGCAATTTTTAAATGGCCAGAGTGCTCACCTCTCGAGCGCTGGCTTTTCAAACCCCACCTTCTCGACCCAGTCTTGGGTCACATCTTACTTGTGGGAGTAAGATAAAACTGGCCTTGTGCCTAACTCCTGGGGAGGAGTAAATAGAACCAATAAAGAATGAAAAACTAAAATAACTTTAGGACATCCTGGGCTACGGCCGGTAGGTACAGCGAATAAAGAAAAAGAAAGCAAAAAAAATACTTACATTTGCAGGTAAATGTTAACGTCTAAACCGGATGTAAGGGTCAGCAGGGTCAGGTAGCTGACCTTTGTGGCCATCTGCTTCCGTTGGAAACAATAGCTAGAGGAAATGATGACAGACGAAATAGGGGAAAGCACGTCAAGTTGAGAGGTGAGCATTGAAAGACAACGAGAGCCGACTTAAATAAGAATCGATATAGATTTGTATTACGTCAACTCTCTCTCTTTCTCTCTCTTCTCCCCTCTTTCTTATTTCTTCCCCTTCTCTTCTCCCCTCTTTCTTCCTCTCTATCTCTCTCTTTTAATTATTCATGTCATTTCATTCCTATCACCACTTAAAAAAACTTCTGTTCACCCCAAACAAAGCATATTGCCACTGAGCATAAGGGCTACTATGATAGGAGCCATATTCATAGGGGGCAACCTGGGTGGGGAGTTGGGCTGTAAGATGTTTTTTCACATTACCTTTGAATTCTTGCATGTTGGTACGGTCAGGGAAACTGGGAGCAGGGAGAGAATTCCAAAGGTAAAAACATTTTTTCATCCTAAGCAATGCATATTGGCACTGTGATAGGTGAACATGAACATCCTGAATAAAAGACAATCTGCTTCCAAATTAATTGCCTTCAATTGCGTTGCTTGGGCTCGACTTTGATTCCAGAACGAGAAGTCCTCAGTCTTGAAGGACTTCTGTGGGTGAACATTTAAAGACACCAGGTATGATTTTATAGCATATCGAACTGTACTAATTGTGACATGCAGAGTGTCAGACTCCCTCTGGAGTTGGGGATAATGAAACACAATAATAAAGATGAGATTTGCATAAATTTAGGTGCTGATATCAAGTATGTACGAGTTTTTTTTAAACTATGCGTCGGCAGCGCTCAGGCATGTTACGTAAACACATGAGAAATGCCGAGGCGAATGTTGACAGACGATAACTTCGATACGTTGCTGAGTCGTATTTTTCAGTTTTATTTTCAAGAAAGATAGCAAATAACAAAAAAAACAACAAAACATAGCGAAATTACTGTTAATAAATAATTTTCTTTTTTAATTTTTTAACAACAAAATGCTAAAACAACAGAAATAAATAATTTTCTTTTGTAATTTTTTAACAACAAAATGCTAAAACAACTGTTAATAAATAATTTTCTTTTTTAATTTTTTAACAACAAAATGCTAAAACAACTGTTAATAAATAATTTTCTTTTTTAATTTTTTAACAACAAAATGCTAAAACAACTGTTAATAAATCATTTTCTTTTTTAATTTTTTAACAAAACAATGCTAAAACAACTGTTAATAAATAATTTTCTTTTTTAATTTTTTAACAAAACAATGCTAAAACAACTGTTAATAAATAATTTTCTTTTTTTATTTTTTAACAACAAAATGCTAAAACAACTGTTAATAAATAATTTTCTTTTTTAATTTTTTAACAACAAAATGCTAAAACAACTGTTAATAAATAATTTTCTTTTTTAATTTTTTAACAACAAAATGCTAAAACAGCTGTTAATAAATAATTTTCTTTTTTAATTTTTTAACAACAAAATGCTAAAACAACTGTTAATAAATAATTTTCTTTTTTAATTTTTTAACAACAAAATGCTAAAACAACTGTTAATAAATAATTTTCTTTTTTTATTTTTTAACAACAAAATGCTAAAACAACTGTTAATAAATAATTTTCTTTTTTAATTTTTTAACAACAAAATGCTAAAACAACTGTTAATAAATAATTTTCTTTTTTTATTTTTTAACAACAAAATGCTAAAACAACTGTTAATAAATAATTTTCTTTTTTAATTTTTTAACAACAAAATGCTAAAACAACTGTTAATAAATAATTTTCTTTTTTAATTTTTTAACAACAAAATGCTAAAACAACTGTTAATAAATAATTTTCTTTTTTAATTTTTTAACAACAAAATGCTAAAACAACTGTTAATAAATCATTTTCTTTTTTAATTTTTTAACAACAAAATGCTAAAACAACTGTTAATAAATCATTTTCTTTTTTAATTTTTTAACAACAAAATGCTAAAACAACTGTTAATAAATAATTTTCTTTTTTAATTTTTTAACAACAAAATGCTAAAACAACTGTTAATAAATCATTTTCTTTTTTAATTTTTTAACAACAAAATGCTAAAACAACTGTTAATAAATAATTTTCTTTTTTAATTTTTTAACAACAAAATGCTAAAACAACTCTTAATAAATACATTTTTATTATTTTTTTGCATTTCTTTTTGTATTCAGTCAACTGGTTTAAAAGTAGGGTTTTGTTTCTTAAAAATAATTTTTTGTGAGTTTTTTAGCAGCTTTTTTGACATTGTCTTTTTTACTCAGTCGGGTTAGGGTTAAACAGACTCATCTATCTCAACCATATGCCCTGGGCCTCCAATCTGACAAGGATTTCGTAACAAATGGTTTTCGCAGACCTCCCTCAAAAAATTCTTCCAATCGGTCTGCATGTTCGGTGATCCAACACCGTATTTCTTCCATATCGTCTGCCAGCTGACAGCTGATTGGCTAATCTCCTCGACATTTCTCAGGTGTTTATTTAACATGCCCGAACACTGCAGGCACGAAGTTCCCGGAAACTGGTATATATTCGATATCATAAACAGAATCTTTAAGCATACTTTAAACCCGGACAATGCTGAATCTATCTGCTCGATAAATATATTTAGAAAAAAATGTTCTCCTCAACTGAATGTTTTCAACATTCAATATCTTTCCGAGTGGGGTTGAATATTTGATGGCGAAATAATTGTTCAATGTTCATAAAAGAGCTGGCGTCATTTTTCTTCTACGTTAAGATAACAAAAAAAAAGAGAAATGCTTTTTCCATTTTTCTTTCTTTGTGATTTCATTTCCTTTCGACTGCCTGCAGGTTGGAGACCAGAAAAAAACGAATTTGTCACCAAAAAGACTAATTTTTTTTTCTTTCCGTTTTTATATTTTTCCACTTCTCTGCAAGGCCAATCATCCTATCGAACAAAAGAAAACCAAAATTACACGTAAACAATTTTTTTAAGTATAGGAATTCACAGGCTTTCGGAGCCAGAAGGCTTGTAACACATTTCTTTGACCATTTCATCCAAAGAAAATGATTCCAGAATATTTATTTGGTTGTATCAAAAACATTTTCTCTGTTTATATAACGGACTTCAAAAGCTTAATTTCAAATAGCCTTTCAGATGACAAATGAAACTAGTTAATTTTCATTGGTTATTGTTGTACGATGTTTATTGGCAATATAATAACCTACTTCGCTACAATTTATTAAAAAAACGACAGTCCGGCCCAGAATCACCTGAACATAAATAATCACCTGAACATAAATAATCACCTAAACATAAATAATCACCTAAACATAAATAATCGCTGAACATAAATAATCACCGAAACATAAATAATCACCTAAACATAAATAATCACCTGAACATAAATAATCACCTGAACATAAATAATCACAGAAACATAAATAATCACCTAAACATAAATAATCACCTGAACATAAATAATCACCTAAACATAAATAATCACCTAAACATAAATAATCACCTAAACATAAAAATCAACTAAACATAAATAATCACCTGAACATAAATAATCACCTAAACATAAATAATCAACTAAACATAAATAATCACCTGAACATAAATAATCACCTGAACATAAATAATCACCTGAACATAAATAATCACCTGAACATAAATAATCACCTAAACATAAATAATCACCTAAACATAAATAATCACCTAAACATAAAAATCAACTAAACATAAATAATCACCTGAACATAAATAATCACCTAAACATAAATAATCAACTAAACATAAATAATCACCTGAACATAAATAATCACCTGAACATAAATAATCACCTGAACATAAATAATCACCTAAACATAAATAATCACCTGAACATAAATAATCACCTAAACATAAAAATCAACTAAACATAAATAATCACCTGAACATAAATAATCACCTAAACATAAATAATCACCTGAACATAAATAATCACCTAAACATAAATAATCACCTAAACATAAATAATCACCTGAACATAAATAATCACCTAAACATAAATAATCACCTAAACATAAATAATCACCTAAACATAAATAATCACCTGAACATAAATAATCACCTAAACATAAATAATCACCTAAACATAAATAATCACCTAAACATAAAAATCAACATGGAGAATAACTCATATTTTTATTTGAAGAATATATAATAAGAGTTGTCAAAGAGTGGAGGGCGCCATTCCTTTCCCAAGATCACTCGACTTACCCTTGATCATCACCTGATAATGCTGAGTGTTTAGCAAGGGGGCATCAAGTACTATTTTTTGTGTTTTTTGTATAACCTTACCGAAGATTGAACCACGGTCTCCCAGACCATTAGCGAACACTCAAACCAAATTATGCCAAATGGGCCGTACTTGCTCAAATTTATTTTTTAAATTACTTAGTCTGGCCCAGACTAATGGATACTATGAAGCATTTTTCAATAATCACCATAAAATAAAAATCAACAGGGGAATAACTCATATTTTTATTTGAAGAATATATGATAAAAGTTGTGTACCTTAAAACTAAAATTTTATTTTATTTTTCTGTATAAGTTTAACAAATATGCAAATAAATAAAAATTAAAACATCAAATGACTTCTCCGCATCCGGGGCAACTCCGGGTAGGTACAACTAAATGTGTCATTTCAAATCTATCTGAGTCTACATCACATTTATTTATTATGCAACTTTCATCATCATCATCATCATCATCATCATCATCATCATCATCATCATCATCAGTCTAACGTTTGTTTTATATGCTGGCATGCGTTGCATGGCTTTAAGAAATTGACTTCTAAACTAACCTATTTCTGGCCATGTGTTTATTTATCCCCTCTTGCTCTCAAATCCATCCTTATCACTTTCTCCCATGTTTTCCTTGGCCTTCCCCTGTGAACTGGACCTGCTATCACAACTGTTCTACATCTACTAACCCAAGAACTTTCATCCATTCTATCAACGTAGCCATACCATCGAAGTCTCTTGTTCTGCACACATCTCCCTATACTGTCCAAATTTCTGAGGTCATCACATCTAATCCTGTCTTTAAGACTCACATTACACATCTATTGTATCATTCTCATATCATTTCTCTCCATGCAACGCATGTCCTCAAACCTCACTGGCCAGGTTTCACTTCCATACATCATCACACTGTACACATGCCTGGTAGACTAATTCCTTGGTCGACAGCGGTAATGCTCTGCTGGTTAGTAATGGCAGAAGTTCTTTGTACTTACTCTATCCACTCCTAATTCTTGCAATCACACTTGCCCTTGCTCCACCCTGTACTCCAATGATATCACCAAGGTAAGAAAACTTTGCAAACAACTTCAATAGCATTTTATTTTAATCAATAATCGAAGTTCAACTTCTAATAAAAACAAAAGAATTAAAGAAATAAAGATTCAACCAATGAGAAACCCACCTTGCCTTAGGTCGTTCAGAAACAAATTGAGCTCATGAAGATTGTATTTATCAAGCTTTATCATCTTCAGATGGTCGGACATCGTTGAAATACTGACATCAAATGCCTTAGAAATTTCTCTAACACCTTGAATTTGTTTTTTGTTCAACAATTACTTTAACAAGTTCATTGTCAAGATTGCATGGCTGTCCTCTACCTTCTTCATCTTCAAGACTATCATTAGCACTATAGAATTTCTGAAACCATCTTTGTACTGTTTGATTACGTATGGACACTTCCCCTATTCTCTTCTGATATTGATGGCGGTCTGGGAGGCTTCATGACTCTTTCTATATGTATTCTCTCTCTCTCTTCTTCGTCTTTTTTATACTTTTCTCTTCATATATCTATCTTCCTTACCCCCCCTCTCTCCCCCCTCTCTCTCTATTTTCTTACTCTTTTTATACTTTTCTCTTCATATACCTATTGCCCTCTCTCTCTCACTTTTCTCACTCTTTTTTATATCTTTCTCTTCATGTATATGTTTCCCTCCCTCCTTCCATCTCTCTCTCTTTCCTCACGTTTTTATACCTTTCTTTTCATATATCTATTCTCTCCTTTCCTCTCTCTCTCCCTCTCTTTTCTCACTCTATTTTATATCTTTCTCTTTATATATCTATTCTCTCTCTCTCTCTCTCTCTCGCCCTCTCTCTCTCTCTCTCTCTCTCTGACACTAGTTCTTTACTTTTGTTTAATAGAAATTTAAAATTTGCATTAAATTCGATCCATAGTCATTAGACACGAATTAAGCAAGATTCCCTGAATTTCAATTTATTCTTATAGAATCAAAATCATGTAATAGATTTTGATCAAAATAGGAATAAGGACTATAGACATAAGGTTTAGTAGAATTATACCATTATTATTATCTTCATAAGGGGACATAAAAGTGGTGCAGAACTGTTCTGGGAATTAATTTTACCCGCCCTTGGGCAGCTATTCTCCTTGTTTGGTATAAAACACTGAAAAAATATATTAGCCTAAATAAACGTTTTAAAAGTTTTGATGAAAAATCGGCCAGTATTTTCTTATTGACTGTAACCGATCCACAGCAATAATACTTCTTCATTAACTTCAAAAACATATGTAATTTAACGATATCACTCGGGGTAATCGGAGAAGCAGGATAATGAATAGGAATTATAATCTAGATGATAAGAAGATGTAGATCAGCAGGTACACTGTGTTGGTAGACGTCGTGTTTGGAATGCGACTGGTGTTGTTTTGATAATTTCAAGATTGAGAGGACCATAAAAATATAAACATTTATTGTTTGTTGTTAGACTTATGTAAGATTTAGGAATGTGTGAAGGAAAAAAGACTTCAGAATTACGGTCACTGATCGAAAACAAGAGAGTTAGCCTTGAGATGGAGGTGAGTGGACGTTTCGCCGTTTGCTCCCTCCAACGGGGATGGTTAGCTGATTGTATATGTAAAGCTGAATGCACAAAATGAATGTTGACATTGCACCACAATAAAATGTAAGCTATGAAAAACCTCCATTTTCTGAAGAAGAATGTGTTTCCAAACAGCTTTCATATTTTGGAAGCAGTAAAAGAGCGAGACATAATGCAACAGTGATATGAATTATTTGGATTATTTAGAGGACTATTCTCACCTTGGTTGTTCTTTTTACAACGTTTCAGCCGATGTAACGTCTTCAGATGATTTTTTTTGAACTCATGAATCTTTATGTTGAAATCGGACTGAATCGTTTATTTAATAGTAGATTGTTCTATCAGACGAGTAGAAGTGATAAGTAATTTTAATTTTAATCTTAGTCATTATCAACCTCTAGAAGACTGTCACTTAGAACTGATTGAACTCAATGCCTTTATCCGTTGTGCCACGAGTCCATATGAACAATTGTAGTATGAATTTTTGGGAGCTTTAATACTAAACTTATTTTTGGACGTGTAGTATTACTACTTAAACGGTTGTCTGTGCATGACTATCTCAAATTTTATATACATAATTGCTATTTACTCATAGTAAATCGAGCAGTTTGAGTAGGCTTTCATTTTAAGCTTTCGCTAAAATATAAACAACAGATAGGGAATGCTTAAGGCAATGTATTTAGACTACTATTAATAAAACCAGCGTGTTGGAGTTGAAAGATATCAAACTAAGGCACCCCTGATTACAATTTTGATTCTCGACAATGGTGTGCTGGTGTGTCTAAGTCACACTAAAGAGTTGTAATAACAACGAAACGGCCGTCTGTGGATGACCTTTAATTATATATATGAGTATTATATAATAATATTTGATAAATATATTTTCAATGGTATTATCAAAAGAATTCCTCATACAATAAAATTATGAAAATTATGATATTGGCAATAGGATAAATATTTAAATCTTCCCCAATACCTCAAATATATTTGCTGACTAGTGGATGCCTAACAAAAGTATAACATTTTATTTTTGCTGTATAATGACTTTACTGTATTTTCTTTTCCTTGGAAACGTTTCAATTTTTATCAGATTTCGATATGATCGTTATATTTTCTTCTAGAAGGGATGTTGGCTTTTTTCAAAAGAATAACTCAAACTCTAATAATTAATATAATTTTTAAAAAATAATTGAAGCAAAAGTTTTTATCTTTACAAAACTGGCTTCACCTTCTGATGAGAAGAATATTTTTTTCTTTTAAAAGTCTAGATTTAAAGGACACTTATGCATTTGTTGCATTTTAAGAAAATATGAGAATAAATTTGTTAACTCTCATATTTTCTTATGTATATATATATATTCTGATATTTCCTTAGGATATATTTAAAAATAGACATTCACTTAGCTACAAAGCAAGACTCTGAGTAAGGTTGCCGTGAAACCGGGTTCGCACCTTATGACCGTCTGAAATTATTACTTCCCTGAAGAAAGTAATAAGCTCGAAACGACGTCGTCTGTATGGAAATATAATTTAATATTTGTTTATATATATATATATATATATATATATATATATATATATATAATGTGTGTGTGTTTTTTAAGGTTTACCAAAACATTTCGTTCAAGAAATCATTCATCACAACAAAAGACTTTTTCCTTTTATAGTTTATTTATTTTTCAGATTTTTCAAATTTAAACTTTAACTTTGAAAAATCTGAAAAATAAATGAACTATAAAAGGAAAAAGTATTTTGTTGTGATGAATGATTTCTTGAACGAAATGTTTTGGTAAACCTTAAAAAAAACACATATAAATGCTCTGTACCCTGTAATCGAGTATCATCGAGCTTATTTTTATTGGACTGATTCCGGTCTTTACTGAATAAACTATCTTCTCAGTGAAAAATCTAAATATATATATATATATATATATATATATATATATATATATATATATATATATATATATATATATATATATATATATTATTGTTATTATCGCCTGTATATATATATATATATATATATATATATATATATATATATATATATATATATATATATACAGACGATAATAACTAAGAATAAAATAAAAATGACTTCTACCCGGTGATGGCTGTGGATTAAATAAAGAATTCAGTTTGAGATTTCTTATAGGCTTCTGAATTTGCCATAACTTTGAATTTGAAAAGATGCACCTGAATGCCGGAGGTTACATCGACAAAAACGTTGTGGAAAGAACAACCAAGATGAGAATTTTAGTGCAAACCATCCAAATTATCAATCTTTATCTAAAAATAATTTGTAATACGATAGCAGTTTTGCATTATAAAATTTGATGAGTTTGCAATTTAAAATTTTAAAAATATAAGCATTCTTCTATTTTGATTTTAATAACAGACTCCAGACGAGAACAGATTGCGGCTCAATTGTTTCAAGGATTGATCTACAATGCAGGAAATCAATAGCTGTAGGCTTCGATTTGCTGGCAGTAATCAATAAATCTTTGCCTCATATCAGGTGTTGAGTTGGGCTAGGGTTTTCAGCATCTACGATTACAAAGAAACCAAAAATGCCGGCCCATTAAAAATGAAAAAGAAAAAAAAAAAACATGAAGATCCTAAGACAAGGAACTACTGCATGTTTGAAAAGTAACATTGACAAGGCCCTATGATTTCATAGGGATGTCAAACTTGTGTCTCCTAATAACCAAAACCATTTTTTTAACTGCAGTTCGTTCTTCGACGCAATTCTGTTACTCCCTGCTAAATTCTTCACTGGGGAGGATATTCATAAGTAAATGGTGCATATCAATTATTAAACAAGTACAATTTTATATTAAACCAGTTGTCCCTACCCGGTGTTGTCCGGGATGCTGTGAAGTCATTTTGGTTTTTAATTTTTATTTGTTTGCACATTTGTAAACTTACACAGAAAAAAAAATTAGTTGTACGGTACACAACTCCAATTATATTCTTCAACTAAAAATATGAGTTATCTCCTTTGCTGATTGTTTTTTTCTATTACAAATCGTCTGGGCCAGACTAAGTCATTTTAAAAATATAAATTGTAGTTAATATCGTTATTTATTACCAACAACCTGGTACAACAATAACAAATGAAAATTGGCTCCCCAGAAGCTATTTTGGGTCTAATTTTGAAAATCTGAAGAAATAACTTTATATGTTAGATACTGCAAAAATTGAATTCTAAATCAGCTTTTTAAAAATGAGTTCCAAATTCGACTAGTTTAAAAAAAATTTTTTAGAACAACCTAATACATGGGACCGTAACTGAAGCTGGGATTAAACCCCGGCAATCATACCTTTACACTTAACTAAAATCTCTGTATTATCTATATCGATTGATTACCAAATGCTC
Organism: Sepiola atlantica; assembly: GCA_963556195.1. Taxonomy (NCBI): domain Eukaryota; kingdom Metazoa; phylum Mollusca; class Cephalopoda; order Sepiida; family Sepiolidae; genus Sepiola; species Sepiola atlantica. The sequence continues at coordinate 168,329,440 of OY744518.1, forward strand.
CGATTATTATTTTTTTTTTCAACTTACTATTCAATTTTTAGAGGAGGATAGGTAATTTAATTTATTATGAAAGCATGGCACGTGCTCGGCTGAACTCCAATCTATGCCCCCCCCCCCTGTAAAACATTCACAACAAAAACTCGTCTAGCTACAACCACTGTCAAAAATTTCCCTTTCTCCCTCCGTGTACCTAAAACTTAACTTCCATGAGCAAATTTTCTTTCCTGGAACGACCCGTCTGTGGAACTCAATACAGCGGGACTGCTTCTCCGCTGACTACAACATTGTCGTTATCAGGTCCAATGTAAATATATTTATTAAGCCGTCCTCCTAAATAATCAAATTCTACCCAAATTCCACCAACATTACCAATCATCACGGTGTTGTCTTACCGCCCACCTGACATTCTTTAACCCTTATCCTCGAGTGGCCTTTTGGCCCTGATAAGCGGTGACTCTTTAGTAAAGAAAAAAGTTTAAAATGATCTCCATGCTCAAAATTCCGAACAGGTATTTATAAATGGGAGGGGTTATTTTTGGCTAAAGACTAGTCAAAAATCAAGTAGGGGATCATCTTAGGTTAAATGTAGATAACAAATTGAACCCCTCTTCTTAAAATTGAACATTAATTTATTTTCAACATTCTAAAGAATAATATAAAATAAATCAGTAAAATATTAATTTAGACTTGTATAAGTCGACTCAAACCTTTTGTTCAGATGTTATTACACTACCATTATTAAAACAAGTATTTTTGACATTATATTTGAAGACGACCATGATGTAGCCTGTAGAGAAGCAATCCAGAGGGGAAGGTTTTGGAAAGAAATTCTGCTATAGAAATTTCGTTTGATATTAGGCATATGAGAAGAAGAAAGAAAAGTTCTTTTCGCTTGTGGTAGGTAGACGAGTTCTTGCTGTGAATGTTTTACAATGAGGAACCAGAGATTGGATCTCAGCCGAACACATTCCATGGAAATAATGATAGAGACTGTGAGAAAGGGGTTGTAAAGAACATGAGATTGCGAAGTCGATTTTGTACTTTTTCAAAGCAGAAAAGAATGTTCTGAACAGCACCTCCCCAGATGTGGCAGCAGCACCTACACAGATGTGGCAGCACATCACCAGATGTGGCAGCAGTACTTCCCCATGTTAAGATGCATCTGAATGACGCAACCATTTTTCCAGAGACCTTAGCAACAGATTGAATATAAGTCTTCCATTTAAGATCTGGTGTGTGAAAATCAAAATTGCATTTTTCCTAAGAACTTGTTGTTTCATTTTACTTCTGTCAAAGTTCTCAGAAATCAAGGGGCCTCTTCGTGGGGCTAACACTTGATCTCTATATGAGATACATAGATACTAGAGCGTTCCATTAAAGTTCTCCTTTACCTGTCAAACGTTGAGTATGTAAAGAAGTTTAGAACATTAATTCTCCTCTCCCCAATTGACCAGTTAACTATGTTATAGTATATCTTTCTTTTAGTCTCTTGGTCTTACCGGATTCCAGGACAAGAATTCATCTGGTCTGGTGGAGTATCCAGCTAAGTGCTGTTACTTGAGGTAACATCACTAGGAGAAGGTTCACCATTCTTTGTATCGGCATGTAGCGAAACCGAGCAGATCTTATTTGGGCTTCGAATACTATGTTATTTTGAATATTTGGTTAGGGTTTACTCGTGGGAGGAAGTATCCTCATGTCAGGTGTTCCTGACAAACCCTTTTACACAGAGACCGAAGACACTCGAGGATAGTGGCTAGTAGGTAATTCAAACTCTCCAGTATATAATTCAAACTCTTCTATGTTGAAGAATATATAGCAATATGCTTTATCAAGTGGTTATTTGCCAGGCTAGTTTATCTCGTCTACCGATTTTTTCCTTTTAATAAAAGTTCCCAATTTTTTTAAGTTGTCAATGGCTGCGTTGACAGCTATTTTGCTACTGCACAATGTCACATTGATTCTCCATTTAGCGTTGCCCTCATTGTGTTGAGGAACAATTAAGGCCAATTGTCTGTCTCTACGAGATGGATTTTTTTAAAACTGCAATCTTGACAGAAATCGTGACATTTATTCATAAAAAAGAAACCTTCATAAGCTTAAATGAGAAAGACTGACATAAAAATAATCTGCCATTTTTTTCCATAAAATTACACAAAAGGCAATAATTTTGAAAAAAAAACAAAAACAAAAAGAAAATAAATAAATTGTGGTCGAATGAATAGAAGTAGTAAAAAATGTCACCCATAAAATCGTCAATAAAATGTCACCCATAAAATCGTCAATAAAATTCATAATCCTGTCTGCAATCCAACCATATTTGTTACAAATAAACTTCAGTCCGTGCCTGACTTGTCCACCAAGTTTCAGTCATGAATATCTAACAGTCTTTCATTTATTGCTTTCAATGATATGCAGGGACATTTTAGTGATCGTCTAATCAGTAGCAGGTGTGATCCTAAATGGTGTTAACACTCACCGAACCATACCCCCTTCCTTTCAGATTTTTATCCGTGGGGTTATCTCAAATATAATGTTTATTAAAACAATCCATAGACTCTTCCTGAACCAAAGAAGGCCATCACAGCCCAAATCAGTCTCATCTCCAGGTTTGCTAGCAACGTAAAGGTGCACATTTGAAGCATATCATTGGACGGCGACAAAACTAAGATTGTTGGGTATTCATGACTAAAACTTGGTGGCCAATTTAGGCATAGACTGTAGTTTATTTGTACCAAATATGGTTGGATTGAAGAAAGGATTGTGAATTTTTTTAATGAGTACATATGTGGGTGTCACTTTACTTTTTTGTTGGGGGGGAGGGTCACCCTGTAGAAAGTTTATTGCTTATATTGGTACCAGTAAGGAAACCGAATTGATGACGGGAGAGAATTTTATGTACATGGGGGAAAACAAGGGAACATGGTTAGAAAATGACTATATCAGAGGGTATGATGTAGCCCCTCTGATATAGCCATTTTCTAACCATGTTCCCATGACGAAGCTCTCTGGATTATGCACATAACTCAAATAAATCAAGTCAAGCTTTACATGATCACGGCGCCATCACTTTTCATGCATGTTGTGCGAAGTGCAAGGGTTATGGGTAAACCTTATTTATTGAATTGGATTTAGAAATCTGATTAAAAAAGATGTTGCTAAGTTATCCTTATAATATTTATTTCTTTCGTTTTCTCTCAAGGGAAAACAATTCATTTTTTTTTTTGTCAATTTCTTGCACAGAAATTTAATTGTCTTTCGTTCATTTCATTTTCTTTGTCATGGATGCCATGTTCGTTTGAAGCTTGATTAGACCAACTTGATGGCGTTTTAAGCTTTTGCAGCTGAAGCGAAGTTCACTCCTTTAAATGATGTTAACTATATATCTTGACGTGGGAGAAAGCAGGATTTGAGTTGAGAATAGATAAATGTTTAAATAGATTAACTGTACTCGAGCGTGAGCTAAACACTTCCTTCTTATTGGCTACTACACCAAGTTCTAGAGGAAGGCGTCGCGTCTTTATTTGGATTGCTCCACTTATCCTAGATTTTCACCTGTTTAGCAAAAGTCATCATTGGTATGACTCAATCAAGGATTGAACCCCAGTCTCCTGGCCCATATATGAGCACTCTAACCATTATATCAAATGAGAACCACTGCTATTGAGTATCTTTTTTTTTCAATTTCAATTCAATTAATTTAGCAAAAAATAAAACAAGATGTTTCAGTTGCCATGGAGGGAAAGGGTGGTAGAAATTTACACAGAAGAGGATACAGTAGCCCAGTACCTGTCCAAGTTCACCTTGAATTAATGCATTGTTGGCGCATTTATTACCTCTCTTGGGAGACTATTCTAAGGCCCAGGGATCCTGATTGAGAAGGCGCCCCTCCTCAGATTCAATCGAAATCGGCAGTGAAATAGTTTCTTGTGGTGTCCACATAGACCTCTTTCTGGTGCAGGAGTGAATAATAGGTCGTGAGGTATATTGTAATGACCATTGAGGAGATTGTAGGCCAAAATTAGATCACCGCATGATCGGCGATGCTCAAGGGAGAAAAAGTTAAGTTTTTTGAGTCAGCTTTCATAGAGCAGATCCCATAGACCCTGCACCATTCGAGTAGCCAGTCTTTGAACTCTTTCCAGATGCTGGATATCACGTATTAGATATTGAACAGAGGCCTAGACACTATACTCCAACAGTGGTCTGACGAGTGAGTCATAAAGTGGTAAAAATATTTCAGGAGTGAGTTTGCAGAAAGAACGTCGAATGAGAAATAGAATACTCCTTACTTTGTTTGCAGTCTGAATGCAATGTTTAGATGACTTGAAGAACGAGTCGACCAGAAGGTCAAAATCTTTTGTCTCGTTTGCCTCCTTGAGCAGAGCCGTGTCATCGTTGAGAGTAATAGCAGAGTCAGAAGGAGATCCCACTACAATATGGCAGCATTTATCGACATTAAGTTATAAGTCCCATTCAATGGACCATTTCCATGCACGTTGAAGGCTAGACTTGAGATTGTCAATTTCGCTTCTATGAGCTACTAATTTGACATCATCTGCAAATAGAAGCACGTTTCCAATAATCATTTCCGATATGTCGTTTATATAATGTAGAAAGAGAATAGCACGGAGCCTTGAGGAACACCACTGCAAGCATCTATTTCAGATTAGAGCCTGCCATTTATCTGAATCTTGTATGCACGATCACCAAGAAAGGATCTTATCCACTTTTTTGGTCAGTGTTAACTTGCACAAGCCTTGTAACTGCCGTAATTTAAGGGGAGAAAGAAAGGGTGGAAAATCAGGGAAGTAGTCTTACATTGGCATCCTTAATATTTAGCTTCTTCTTCGTGCACTTTTTCATCACAGGAATTGACTACGGCAGTCCTTTATTTTCTACAAGCTATACTTATTTGGCGTTTCCTGAGATGCAGTGAAATCATTTAGTTTTTAATTTTTGTTTGCACATTTGTAAACTTATACAGAAAAAGAAATCAAATTTCAGTTGTAAAGTAGACAATTCTCATTATATTATTCAATTAGAAATATGAGTTATCACCCTTGCTGATTTCAGTTGTCTGGGCCGGAGTAAATCATTTTTTTAAATAAATTGTAGGAAAGTACATTATTATATTGCCAATCACATGCTACAACACACTTTCTTGCTTTAACACATTACAAAATCGACTTCGCAATCTAGTGAGGGATGATCTCTTCGCTTTCCTACATCCCCTTTCTCACAGAAGAGACGCTGCTAGTCTTTCTCTACTGTATCGTTATTTTCATGGTAAGTGCTCGACTGAGTTCTAATCTCTAGTTTACCCTCTTTTAATTATAGCAAGAACTCGTCCATCTACAACCACTGCAAAGAAAATTTCTTCCTCCCTCTGCGTACTTCAAACCAAATAGAACTTCTATGAATAAAGTTTATTTCCTAGAACTTCCCATCTCTGGAACAAAATACCACGGGACTGCTTTCCAGCTGACTATAACATGGTCATCTTTGAGTACAACGTCAACAAATACTTATTGAACCGTCCTCTTAAATAATCAAACTCTGCCCATCCCACCCATCGCTTCTAATCCTCTCATGTTGTTGTTCATCGGCAAACTGAAAATCTCATTAACTCTTATCCTAACGTGACCTCAAGGACTTGATATGTGGTGACCCATTAGTATATAAAAAAAACCAACAAAAAACGGAAAATTGGTTAATCAGAAACAAAGTTTAAATTGTCAGCTTAAATGCTATTTGGTTCCGACTTTGAAAATCCGACAGGATAACTTCATATGTTAGATTTGTTGCCGGTTTTTTTTTTAGTTTACCTTTTCTGTATCTATTTTTGTCTACATATATGTTCTCCATCTCTCACCCCCACACGTATTTTTCTTTTCTTGTCCTCATTCTTTTAGTCTGTCTTATTAATTTTGTAAACTCTTCTCTAGATAAGTAGCAGCGATTTTCGTATCTTGGCTTTTACTTATGTGAACAAAGTATATATTTTACCTAAGCGTTATATTGTTACATTACCTCCTCTCTGAGGGGAGGTCTAAATGTTTCACAAATGACAATCAATTAAAATATACGCGTTCATAAACATAACTTGTTATCGAATGCAGATCAATATCAAAACTGCACAGTCCGATCTCGTCCTGCATCGTGCACTCTTTTGTGACCGAGACATTTGCAATTAATGTTTTTCACAACAGCATGAAGAAACGAAGAAATCAGCAATTTAAAGAAAAGACCCTTTATTGAGATGTTAGAGTGGCCTTCTCTCCTGCTAGCAGCAAAAGCGCATTCAAGGCTATAGATTATTTAGGGCCCTTAGCCCCTTAAAATCGAGCTGACATCTAAGTACACTAGTTGACCCCGACTGAACCCTATTTCCTGTCATCCTCAACTAACAAGAATTATACTCGTCTAATATTTAACAATATGAATTAAATTGAATAAAGCTTATTTAACGTAACACGTATTTTTCCAATCATTATTATATCATACTGTCGGATACTTTACTCTTTTTTATATGTACTACATACTGCTAAAAACAGCCGTTTAATGAATAGCACACCTGGATATGACATACAAAATTGTCAATAAAAAATGGTGACCTCGACGTGATCAGGCAACAATATGATGTGCCAATCTCCACATTAAAGCAAACCACATATTTTTCGTCAACAGATCCGTTCGCCTTGGACCTCAAATCGGAATCTAGTTGGAGAAATAAGATCACCACTAATAAGCACATGAGCGTCATGCCATTCAATGATAAGCACACCTGAATACAACGTGCAAAATTATCAATAACTTTTGACATACTTCTCTCTTGGCACTGCCATCATTTTGGCTCTGATTGCTCTATTCAGTTCAGGAATAATCTATGGATTGTTTTGATAGATATTATCTTTGAGTTTATCCTATAGATAAAAATATGGGGAGGGTTATGATGCGGTGAGTGTGAAGCCTATTCAGGATCACCCACCTTACTGATAAGACGATCACCAAAGTGTCCCCACATATCACTGAATGACAATAAAACAAAGACTGTTAGACATTCATGACTGACACTTGGTGAACAAGTCAGACATAGACTGAAGTTTATTTGTACCAAATATGGTTAGACTTATTTTTTTATGGAAATCGCTCCAGACAAGGAATGAAGGCACTTGATGTAAGGAGCTAACAAGGAGGAAAGATGAATATCGCAAAGACAAGACATGTCTATTGGCCTTAGTCTTGAAAAGAGCAAGGCTATATGTAGGAGGAAAACAGTCAACAGGAAGAGAGTTCCAGAAATCTGCCTCAGGTATGAGAAAGAGCTGAGTCTTGACAGGATTAAATGAAACAAGCCATTTCTTACTCCAATCTACAACTGAATCCAGGTCAACTTCTAGATCAGCTACATATTTCGACTGATCCGAGGGAGATGGGCAAGAAGCAACACCAGAATAGAGAGTGGTATCATCAGCATAGATGTTAATTTGCTGAACAATATTCTCTGGGAGATTATTTATACAGAGAAGAAACAGTGTTGGGTCTAGGATAGAGCCCTAAGGAACATCAGCATTGATAGGAAAATAGAATGTAGAGACACCGTCCAAAGTTACTTGCAAGCTTTGATCAGAAAGAAAAGACCTAATAATGTCAAGAACCTCACCACCAATACTGCTGGTTAGTAATGGCAGAAGTTTCCTGAACTTACTCCATCCACTCTTAACTGTTGCAATTACACTAGCAACTGCTCCTCTTAGTGCTCTAAAAGTATAACCCAGGCAGCAAAACTTCTGAACAACCTCTATAGCTTTGCCATCCAGATATAATTTCTCCACATCAGAATTCTTATCCATATCCATTGTCTTACATTCCTTGCACATAAACTGGTTATCATCATTTATAGAAATAATAATTTTAATATAACAAAAATATTTGCTTTGACGCTAGTTAAAATGGCTGCAAATCGAACAGTTCTCCAGTCTTGAACAAAACTATGTCAGCAAATGTGATTGAGACGTGCAAACGATATGAAATTTTACAGAAACATGTGTCCATGTTTCTGTCAAAACAATGTTTACACTGGAGTTCGTTGTTGAAGTTCATGATATCATCAACAGTGAACCCAGCAAGTCGATGCATGCTATTGCAAGGAAGGAAGGTAAGTGTTGTAGACCCGTGCTAGGGGTCATAAAGAAATAAACCACAAATAGTGACAGGGTTAAAATATAACAATGTATTTATCATAAAGCAATACAGAACGCCACTAATGTGGTAGGAGATGAACGGGTTCATAACATGCGGTAAAACATGGTATGAAAGTCTCTCCTGAGTCTCTGCAACCAGTGGTATTTATTATACCTGGTTGATACCATCAGTTCTCCAATAGGGGTGATGTGTACCCCACAACAGTAAGACATGAGGATATCCAGTACATTTCATACAAGATGAGGGCAGAACAATTTCTGTCAAAGAAACTTAAAGAATGCCACAGTACTGAAATATGCAGATGACATCAAACTGTACCTTGAGATCAAAAGGACAGACCTTGACCTCTATAAATCTTTCCTCCAATCAGACCTGGGCACAATGCAGCAATGGGTCAGACACTGACAACTGACGATAGCTGTATTGTTTGAGATTAAAATTCAATTATGCTGATTCCCAAAAACAAGAAATTTAAAAAAAGTATTTTCTTAATTAAAATTTCTTTTTAAACTCAAGATCTCTCATGTTTTGGTAACTTTAATTTTACAATTGAGACTTAACTATTGCATTTTATGCAGTTTTTCTTTTCTTGTTTAACTAATGTGAACAATTAATGAAAAATATCATCATCATCATCATCCGGTTTTACATCTGCTTTATATGCTGGCATGTGTTGGACAGTTTTTAGAAATTGACTTCCAAACTAAACTCTCTCTGGCCATTTATCTCTCAAATTCATCCTTATCACTTCCTCCCATGTTTTCTTTAGCCTTGCCCTGCTAACTGACCTCGCGACCTCAACTGTTCTACATCTACTAACCCAAGAACACTCATCTATTCTTTCAACATCACCATGCTATCGAAGTCTCCTGTTCTGCACACATCTCCCTTTACTGTCCAGATTTAATCTACCTCTGAGGTTATCACATCTAAGCCTGTCTTTAAAACTCACATTATACATCCATCGTATCATTCTCATATCATTTATATTCATGCAACGCATGTCCTCAACCCTCACGAGCCAGGTTTCATTTCTATACATCATCACACTGTGCACATATACCTGATAGACTCTTCCCTTGGTTGACAGTAGTAACTCTCTGCTGGTTAGTAATGGCAAAAGTTTCCTGAACTTACTCCATCCACTCTTAACTGTTGCAATTACACTAGCAACTGCTCCTCTTAGTGCTCCAAAAGTATCACCCAGGCAACAAAACTTCTTAACAACCTCTATAGCTTTGCCATCCAGATATAATTTCTCCACATCAGAATTCTTATCCATATCCATTGTCTTACATTCCTGGCACATAAACTGGTTATCATCATTTATAGAAATAATAATTTTAATATAACAAAAATATTTGCTTTGACGCTAGTTAAAATGGCTGCAAATCGAACAGTTCTCCAGTCTTGAACAAAACTATGTCAGCAAATGTGATTGAGACGTGCAAACGATATGAAATTTTACAGAAACATGTGTCCATGTTTCTGTCAAAACAATGTTTACACTGGAGTTCGTTGTTGAAGTTCATGATATCATCAACAGTGAACCCAGCAAGTCGATGCATGCTATTGCAAGGAAGGAAGGTAAGTGTTGTAGACCCGTGCTAGGGGTCACAAAGAAATAAACCACAAATAGTGACAGGGTTAAAATATAACAATGTATTTATCATGAAGCAATACAGAACGCCACTAATGTGGTAGGAGATGAACAGGTTCATAACATGCGGTAAAACATGGTATGAAAGTCTCTCCTGAGTCTCTGCAACCAGTGGTATTTATTATACCTGGTTGATACCATCAGTTCTCCAATAGGGGTGATGTGTACCCCACAACAGTAAGACATGAGGATATCCAGTACATTTCATACAAGATGAGGGCAGAACAATTTCTGTCAAAGAAACTTAAAGAATGCCACAGTACTGAAATATGCAGATGACATCAAACTGTACCTTGAGATCAAAAGGACAGACCTTGACCTCTATAAATCTTTCCTCCAATCAGACCTGGGCACAATGCAGCAATGGGTCAGACACTGACAACTGACGATAGCTGTATTGTTTGAGATTAAAGTTCAATTATGCTGATTCCCAAAAACAAGAAATTAAAAAAAAAGTATTTTCTTAATTAAAATTTCTTTTTAAACTCAAGATCTCTCATGTTTTGGTAACTTTAATTTTACAATTGAGACTTAACTATTGCATTTTATGCAGTTTTTCTTTTCTTGTTTAACTAATGTGAACAATTAATGAAAAATATGGACAACACTGAGATTTTACATTTGAGCTTGAAAACTCCATCGTTCACATACTCCTCCCTCCACAACATCACTAATATCAAGAAGCCTTCTTGTGAACGTGACCTGAGTATCGATTTACGTTGCACAAAGCACATCTCTAAAATTGTCAAGAAGGCCGAAGGTGCATTGGCATCACTCAGCAAGACCTTTGTTAGCTACTCTCTAGCCATTTATTTAAAACTTTATACAACTATAGTGTGATCACACTTAGAATTCACATCATCAGTCTGGAACCGTTCAGAGATGTGCAGCCAAGAGAATACACCTGTCATACCCTGAAAGCCTTGTTTCAATAGGTTTGGAGTCATTGAACCTCTGACGTCTGACAACTAATTTTCACTCACAAAATGATTTACCATCTTGTCAGACAACAACCGTGATCATCTTTTTGATCCCAATTCATCTAACACACATGTCGATATGTCTATTAAGTCAGAAAACAGTGCAGCTGTTATGACTTTTGGAAACAGTTTTTACGCTCAGAATTGCTGAAGTATTTAACAAACTGCCTGCATCAGTTGTTGGCTGACTCATCATCATCATCATCATCATCATCATCATCATCTATAGTTTAGTATCCATTTTACATGCTGGCATGTGTTGGGTGGTTTTTTAGAAATAGGCTTTCAAACCAACCTATCTATTTATCCCTATTTTTCTCAAATCCATCCTTATCACTTTCTCCCTGACAATTGACCCTGCTACCTCAACTGTTCTGCATCTATTAACCCAAGCACTCTGCATCCTAGCCTAGCTCCACTAGACCAACAGCAATGGTTCCGTAAAGAAATGAGAGTTTTAGAGCCGCATCTCGTATGGAGAGGGTCTTTTGTGTTGTCAAAGAAACAGACATTATTTCAAATTAATTTCACAAATAATAATTTTGAAGAATTTCGTGTTGTCAAATGTGTTGAATAACTACATTACAGAAGGCTAACAAAATCCAAATGTCCAAAAGTTGCTGGGGGAGGGGGGGAGGGGGGAGGGGGAGGGAATATTCTTTAACAGAATTTTTCATTCAATTAGTGAAATTAAATTAAGAGGAAAATTTCAAAAGAATTTCTCCAGGATTGTTTTTCCAATAAAAAAATCTGAGAAAGAGAAGAAAAAAAAGACGGAAGTAGTTAGAAGTAAGAGAGAGAGAGAGAGAGAGAGAGAGAGAAAGAGAGAGGGGGGAGAGAGAGTGAGAGGAAAATAATGAGAGTGAAACGATGAGAGAAAGAGAGAGAGAAAGCGTGAGAGAGAAACAGAGTGAGAGAAAAATACAGTGTGAGAAATAGAAAGAGAAAAAGGGTGAGAGAGAAATAGAATGTGAGAGAGAACGTTGATTTTCGCTTTTTTCCATTTAAAATTACAAAAATTGAAGTTTTCAATCGTATTACTGCCCGCTTTATCATTTGGAATATGTTTGTGCCGGTTTTTATGTTTGAAACGAAATTTAAGTTGCTTAGTGAAAGAGGAAAATTGATATTAAATTAGAACTAAGGCAGGAAAAATGTTTTCGTACATCGCATATATTCAGAGAAAATTGATATTTAATTAAAACTTAGGCAGGAAAAATGTTTTGATACATCGCATATATTCAGAGAAAATTTTCGCCTGCAAGTCGAGTCGAAACTCTCCACTCTAAGCTTCCCATCAAAAATTTACTAAACCCTCATTTTCACTCTTCTCCTCCCTTGACGACTACAATTCTCACTAAATTAAGGAAATAAAAAGAAAACGATTGAGAGGGTCGGGAATAGCAAGCACCGGTTATACCTGTTAGTAATTATATAGGTTAATTTCACTACTCCATAACAAAGAACATATATATACTAAGCATAATGCATATTGAGCACAAAGAAGGAGAAATTCAACCAAATGCAATTTTACACATTTATTTAAATGCTGACAAGTGCAAATGGACATTAACGCAACATAAAAGAACATAAAATATACATAGTTGTTACTCATGACTCGGTAGGTTACGAATATCTGTAAAGTCAGAGCCTCTTCATATTAGGGGCCACATGGAATTGAAATAATGTTCGGTAAATTCATAGTGTTTAACCACCGCAAGGCACACCGGCGTTTCCCAGGAATCACTGAGGACACTTGTGTACTTCTGTTCCAAGTCCTTAACCCCTTCTTAAGATTTTTATTCGTACTTTTTAATTTCTATAATTTTCAAATTATCAATGAAAAAAAGTAAGATGTATTTTCTTTTTTATAACTATCAATCACGAACGCAAACTCAATGATAATTCTGTACCAACTTTGATCAAAATGAAATATAATTATCCAAGTACCCTGGGTAATGTAGTTTCAGTATATATAGTTATGAGGGTCTATCTCCAAAACCCTAGAATAAGTTCATGAATAAATAGGCAGGAACTTAATATATAAAGAAAAGTCAGTTGGATTCATGAAGGTAGATTACTATAGTATTGCATCTGACAAATCGATATACTAGGCAGTGAATTACGGAAATTTTCAATTTGTGTTCTTTACAAACAAAGAAATTCCAATCGGTTTAATCGATTACATATTCCATCTAACTTATCTCAGTAATAGCCACAGAGATTCACCGTTAATTTTCATTGGATAATCAACAATTATGATTATCCAATGAAATTGTAATATTTGCACTGATGAATCTCTGTTCCATTTAAGGGTTCTTGATATGGTTCAGAAACGTATCTGTATCTTCTTCTCTGCACCCCTCTCTCTCTCTCTCTCTCTCTCTCTCTCTCTCTCTCTCTCACAGACGTGATGTTGCTAGTCTCGGTCTTTTCTATAAATACTATTATGTTCTTCAGAATTGTCTAACTTATTATCTGCTTCCTTTTTTTCAGATCATTTGACTCGTTGGTCTAGTGGTCTCCATCAATTTGCTGTTTTTACACCTCATTGTAATACAGCTTCCTATTCTAGTAGCTTCTTTCCAAGAACTCCAAACTTGTGGAGCTCTCTTCCTGCTGACTGTTTTCCTCCTATCATCTTTTGAAGATCAATAGGCATATTCTGTCTTTGCAATAATCATCTTTCATTCTTGTTAGCCCCTTTACATAAATTGGCTTCATGCCTTGTCTGGAGAGATTTCCATACAAAAAGTAAAAAAGTAAAAATCACTCCATTTGTTAAAATTGAAAATTACACATGGCATCATTATTAACTGGGTAAGTCTTTAACATAATTTGCTTACTAGAGAGATCAAACAGTTCCTTGAAATGAAAACTTTAAAACATACTATATGAATGGGGATAAATATAAAAAGTACAAAATAGTCATTAGAATCTAAAAAAATAAAATCTTTCCAAACTAAACATTTACATAAACAGAACATCTGTTGTATACACTTTCTTCATTCGTACACAGATAAAATTAAACTTTCCACGTGGCTTCGTATTTGTGCCTACTATGAATTTTACGGTAATTTTGACGAATGTCATATAATCGCGAAGGAAAACGCACACACACATACACACGTTAAGCTTTCTCATCATTTCATTGATATTGACATTTATCATTTTATTCGGTTTATAAAAAAGCTAAAAGCAACAAAAAAAGACAAAAAACATGAATGACTAAAAAAATGTCGTTAGCATCTTGGATCTAAAACCTTCCCTCTGAACATAGCAGTAAGGCATACACATAGTAATAACATTATAATGACAACTTGGCGTATGCGTATGTGCGTGTGTTTGTGCATGTGTATAATTTTCTTCGAAAAATACGAGAATTCGGTTGAGATTTCGAACTTTGAAAAGAACTTGGAAGCCTTTAAACTGTCGAATAGAAAATCATTTCTACATGTAGCATAATTTGGGAAATACATGTTAAGACAACATCAGCTTAAAAATGTTCATCGCTGTTAATTATAATTTAAATATTAAACAATAATGCATGTTTAAGTTAATTAGTAAATGATATTGACACCTGCAACAAAATGAGCTCGCTAACCAACCTGTTGTGGGTATAATCGCAAATCCTAAACACACTTACATTTTATTTTTTTGTTTCGTGCTCTTTATTCACTTACATTGCGCTTTTTGTGTCGGCCGATATTTGATTCGGTTATTGATAACTAACTTCTATTGGTGTTCTGGTAGCAGCACGGTACCAAATTGAAAGGTGAATGTGGGACGCTAAAACCCACACAATCGAAAAATGGTCCAAATTCTGTTTAATTTTCATTTATTAAAAATCAACGGGAGTGGAAAACAATTTTTTTTAGTTAGTTTTCGTTCTGTTCAGTCCTAGGAGGTCCACTTTTCGCAGACTTTACCTTTTCTTTGAAAAAAGAGTAGTTTATTGCTCATCGCCTTTCTTGGTAACGTCGCTCAGTAGAGTTTTCATTTGCAATCTGTTTGTTTTATTTTTTCCTAGAACATTCTTATTTTTGTTTTGAATAAAAGTAGTTCTGTATTGACGAATAGAAAGTTAAGCCCCTTTTTTAAAGATGGCTTCCATATGAAAATATGAAAATTATTTTTGAAATCTTTTTTGCCAATAAGTGTTTTTCATAATTAGAAATTCCATTAATTATTTTGAAGGTCTCAATTTACTCACTCCACATTCTCCTCTCCCTGAAAAGTATTTTTTGTTTACAATATGAAAACCAAATCCCTGAGGAAATTATTATGAGTGATTAAAAAAATAATTTTGAAAATAAATTTGCAAGAAAATAAAAATATATTTTTCTTTTTTTTTCTGGGCTGACTTGTTTGAAATGAATGCGGAGGTTTGTAAATACAGAGACTTTATAACACCTACCACCACCATTAGATACCTTTTAGGTTCCAAAATCTATATAATAATTTCTAAACAATTGAATATATTTTTGGCAATCTCTTATTATACTAAATCTAGATTAATCAACGTTTGTTTCCTTAAGACTTTTTTTTCCTATAAATGTGAATTACACTAAAAGCATACTAAAATATACCTCAGTTTTGGGATTGAATTATGTTTGAAAAAAAGTTCATTTTAATTTGTCTAATTAGGCGTAATGTGCAAATAATTCATCAAGTGACCCACCTCTTAATAACTTTCTATCAATCACTTTCACCCTCTTTAAATGTATGTTACATGACACCGCATCCTTATTCTATACATCATCTATTATTCTCGTCTCTTTAACTCTTTCTCTCGGAAAATTGGAATATCACTATAATTCTAGAGGAAAAGAAAGAGAGAGAGAGGGGGAAGGGGGAGAGGAGTGAGAGAGAGAGAGAGAAAGAGAGTGAGAGCATATGAGCAGAAAGCGGTTTCTTTCGTTTTTTTGGTTCTTATATTTAACTGGCCTTACAAACTCACTTTTTTCTGATTAAAACAAACAAACACGAGCTCAAGTGGTGACCCAACAGATCACATTTCTACGACTAATTTTAGGGGGGCTTCATCTGTATCTTAAAATAACTTGTTGAAAATTGAAACACACATTGCCAACATAAATTTCAAATAAGTTCCTATTTACTTGCCTATCCACGGCTGGATAAAAAATCAGCCCTTTGCTTCTTTTTGTAAAACTCTCTCTCTCTCTCTCTCTCTCTCTCTCTCTCTCTATATATATATATATATATATATATATATATATATATATATATATATATAGAGAGAGAGAGAGAGAGAGAGAGAGAGAGAGAGAGACTATTAAGACAAACTCCTATAATATCCTTTGTAACAACTAAAACGGTCGTTACACAAAACAGGAAAACAAAACCTTTTTATAATGTTGTTATAAAAAGGCATTTATTTGCATTGGGTGTAGCTTGGCGAAAGTCAAGACAGTGTCCGAGTGAAGAAAGGAATAAAGTATGAAAGTCGGCTGCCATTTTTTTTTTTTAATCTGTGTTTCTTCCAGTGCAGAGAGAAGAGATCAACGTCTTTTTTTTGGCTAGTGCCAAGGAACACTCTCGGTGTTGGCTGCAATTCCCGAAGGGGCTGAAATAGTCCTTCAGAGGACAGATGAAATTAATACACCCTGAAAGCTAATTTGTCCTAGGTGGGCCTAATCACAGAAAACAGGGAAATTCAAAAAATGAAGAATGCTACTAAAAATCAGCTTAGTGACAGACAAATCCTCCTCATTACATAGTCATTCTTTCAGTTGTAAAATTGTTAAATAAATCATTTCATATTGTTGATCTCCAAAAAATCATTTCTATCCATTTTTTTTTTCTTCATATTTGTGTCTTAACACTCACAAACCACTTCACTTATAACTCAGAAACCAAGTGTTTCCGGATCTGTATACATATATAGAACATAATCTTCAAGTCATTCCATCAGTTTTCCACACACCCTGCCAATAGCTAATTGCAGCCTGACTATTGAAATGGAATGATTATTATTTGGAAACTATTCTGAAAATAAAATAAAGAAAGAAGTTATATTATCTGTCTTTATTTAAAAGTTGGGTTCTTAGATTACATGGTTTCTTTCTTATTGTTCCTTTATTGAATTATTTTCAAGAATTCGCATCTGTTATTGTCAAAGAATTTCTTGGTCAGCATCTGTAGTTCTGCAGTGACATGGCTTCGTTCCATGAAAAGCTAAAATCGAATTCTTGCTTTTGGTATTGTGAACGTGATTTTACAATAAAGCTATTCTTAGAACAATTTAGCTTCACATTTGTATTTTCGGAGCCTTAATTCATGTACTTAATGTATAATAGCCACAGTATGAAAGGTCTCTCATATTTCTGCATGCTTGAACAGACGGTGTTAGAAGTAATTTAGTCAGTTTTGAAAATCATTATAAAATTGGAATATTTGATATTTTATTTGATCAATATTAACAATGTGTGGGTAAAGAATTCAAATTAAATTGATTCTCCTGGGAATGTAAAGTGCTGTTAAAATTCACAGTGTATTACATTGGCTACAAACACATGCAGAAAGTAAAAGACGGTAAAAGCCTGTGGTTGACAAAGAACTTTCATTTATTAATAATTTTCCTACGACAAGCTATAAAGACAATAAAATAAGACAAGCCAGGCACAAGATTGAAAACAAAAATACACTGTTCTTATACAATAAAAATGCAAAAGTTATTCATGTAAATGAATAAAGTGAGACTTTCATTTTCTTGTGGCGTTTTTTTCTGTTAGGGGAGATCCCTGAAGTCGATGTTGACTGTAACACGTTTAGCGAGAAAATGAGGAAGAATTTTGGTCTTAATTCTCGACCACATGTGGCGGGAGAGTTCCAAATTAAATTCTTGTGTTCACAAGATTTTGAGATCTCCTCTTTTTACCAAGGAAGTCTAAGCCTTTTTAGAAAGGAGGATAACTCTATCCTGAAAAACAATTTCTCCCAAAATGAGAGATGATTCTGGTCCTTCCCTCCCGAAGATAAATAACTTTGTGCATCGGCAAAAGAGGTTGTATGCATCAGTTGCCAGGTTTAGTTGTTTTTTCATTGATGACTAACATGCTAATGTAGCATTGATCTCAATCTAAACACCGGACCCATCAAAGACAAGGGAGATAATTCTCTTTTAAAGTCTACACAAGAAATAATGTTTCTTCACATTTTTTTAGAAAATACTTGATTTATCAAATTACAATTTTAAATGGAACGTATTTTGAAAAACTTAAGGTCTACTCAGCTTTTTAATGTGTTTTTCATTTAGCTGCTGTTGTGTCAATATTTACTTGCCCATGCCGTGCACTCTAACTAGGTCATTCCAGCTAACTAGTGCTCCATAGTCTTCCAAGACTGAAGAATACCTATGTATTGGTGTTCGTTAACCATAGCCATTATATCATGACAATAAGAGGTTTCATTGTACGTTGGCCATGGTGATATAAAGTGAATTTCTCTACGAGATTCCCATTATGGAAAAATTCACTTAGAACAGTCATAGTGAAAGCTGAAGCAGGGTTTTACAGCTAGATGCCTTATCTATCCCAATGCCAATCTGATGCAGACCAGGAGTTAGGATTAGATCAGAGGTCTGTGTGTTTTATCAAAATACAAACTCTAAGTGAGTTGCCAGCCGAGGTCAACAATCCTTACTGGACAGAGTCAATCAGTTTAGTTTTATGACGCCTAACAGCAGTCCAAGTGTATTCTTTTACAACAGACATATGGTGCATTACATGGAGACACATCCTCTATAGGACGTATTTTTCGTTAATATATATATTTTTATTAATTTTATATGTACATAATAGTAATCCATGGACACGTGTTTTGGGCTACATTAGACAAGGATCGAATATATATATATTGAGTGGCAGTCCTAATATCTCTCAGCTGGGTCGAAATTACTTTTAGAAGCTCTGGATAAACGCAATAAAATTTCTTTCTTAGGATAAAATCGGAGACCACCGTGACCCCCCTCTCCCCCCTCCCGGGGAGAGTTGAAGTATGTCTCGATAAAAGACAGTTTAGTCACAGTCGGGCGGTCAGTCGGAAAAAGGAGAATCGGGGACGTCAGAACTTGCTCTGTATTTCTCCCCACCGAACTCATCATAATAGTTTGTGTATACGTTATTTTCTCGTCCCGAACTTAGAACAGATTTTCGCTGACGACCAATCAAGACACCCATAATTATTAGCGCCCGTCGATCCGACTAACACACGCAGTTAAACTTTGAGATTATCGAACGGCCTGGCCAAACAGACAAAGTCGTTACGGATTTAATTCTTTCCATTCAACTGTTCTGCATGAAATGACCCTTCTCTTCACAGGGAGACAAGGTTGCTGACCCAAACCCGGTTGATTGCTCACTGATCTAAACAAACATCACGTGGGAGTGAGTAGTCGCTGGACCAGGCGTTTCAACATCGGCAACATTCTCCCGAGCAGTACCGGGTGACCAACCGAACCTGGAACGGCCGAACTGGTGACATCAAAAAAGCTAAGGGAGTGGGGTACACTTGTCTAAGGTAGCCAGAAACACATGTCCATGGATTATTTTTATGTACGTATAAAATTAATAAAAATATTAATAAATATATATATATATATATATATATATATATATATATATATATATGTTCAACATACAAATATTAATAAGAATATGTGAAATCTTTTAGACATTCTCTGAACAAATAAAGGTTAATTATATCTCCCCTTAATCAAATTGAATATTTAACAGTTTCCAACATACAAATATTAATAATAATATATGAAAAAAATTTAATTAAAAAAATATTTTTAGGCATTAACTTCCTTTCTGATGAAATAAATTGTAAATTATATACCCTGATTAGTAAAATTTCCATGGAAGATAAATACACATAATAAATTTGGGA
Organism: Sepiola atlantica; assembly: GCA_963556195.1. Taxonomy (NCBI): domain Eukaryota; kingdom Metazoa; phylum Mollusca; class Cephalopoda; order Sepiida; family Sepiolidae; genus Sepiola; species Sepiola atlantica. The sequence continues at coordinate 168,349,201 of OY744518.1, forward strand.
TTAATCTCACTTTAATCAAATCGTAAAACTTATACGAAAATTCGAATATCAAATAAAATAACTCTATTTGATTAATATGACTCAGCTTTTTTTTTGAGAACGGAACTTGATTTTTCAACTGCTTTAACATACATTCATTTGATATGGATCTTGTGTCTTTTTCAATTGTGTATCTGTAAACTTTTTTCTCTGAAGATTCTTTTTGAGTGTAAAATTCAAACCTCGTTTGATTGTATAGTCACTTGAGATGAAACAGCTGTAAAAATACTTGACACCGGTTTTGATCCGGTCAGAATCAAAATTAATATATATATATATATATATATATATATATATATATATATATATATATATATATATATATATGTGTGTGTGTGTGTGTGTGTGTGTGTGTGTGTGTTCAAAAAGCTTTTAGTCAGTTTATTGGAAGAGAAAAACAACATTAATAATAAAATACAAGACAATTTATATTTGCAATCCACAAGAAACGCCATCCCCAGAAACATCCCACACTGATGACAATACAGAAGCATTCTTTCTTTCGAATTTTTAGTTACAGTAGTACTATCCCCCACTAATATCTGACCTTCTTGGGGTTTAAATCAACAGAGATACTAAACAATTCCGCATATTGCAGACTTAGAGCTTGTATAAGCCGAATAATATGTATACGAAGTGTGTCTCAAAAATTATAGGGCTGGATGTGTTGGGTGAGCTATGGGTGAAAGAGGGATTAGCGGATCTAAAATGATGCATTGAGTGTATATGACTGTAATCGTAGCTTTCTGCAATAGTTGCATAGTTTACCACAGGCTTTTGTTTACATCTTCCTCGTCCTCACCATGACAATGCACCTACTCACGACGCCCTAAGCATCTGGCAGTTCTTGGCTGAGAAGAACATCAGCGTACTGAAACAACCTCCTTATTTACCTCGAATTTTTCTCGAAGTTCAAGAGAACCATCAAGGGGATCCGTTTTGAAGGGGTGGAGACTATCAAAAGCCTGGTGGGGGAGGGCATGGCAACAGCCTGGTGGGGGGGGGGGGGCATCCCAGAAGAATCTTTCCAACGATGCATAGAAACGTGAGCGAGACGATGGGAAAATGCATCAGACTTTGAAGATGAAACCATGTTATTTAAATAAATGTTGCACAAATCCTGTTATTTTTCAGACGCACCTCATATATACAATGCTGAGTCAACAGTTTTGCAATATTTGCATTTATACTGGAAATATTTGAATCTTGGAAGGTGCATGTCGCAGATGGTCGTATTTTGGTAGTTCGGGTACTGACACATTGTATATTGCTTCATGTAATTTCAAATAATCGATTAATAGTAGCAAGGAAAATGTGTAAGTCACATAGAGGCGAGAAACACACAGTAACAATGTTATTTATACAGAGATTAAATGACTCTTTTACATTTTACATTGTTACCTTCAGAAGAAATGATTGCGTCTTATTTAAATCATGTTTGTCTAAATAATGTGCAAGTCACGTAAGTGTTTCTTTCAAATCTGGAAGGTCGATTTGTCGTAAAATAGAAAGTTTTTATTATTAAAATAAAACAATCCGGTCTCTTATTTTTTGCTTGACTCTCCCTCTCTTTACTCCTCCCACCTCTTCTCTGCTCTTCCTCTTTTCCGGCTGTGCTGTCTTCACCCTTTTTCATTCTACTCCTTTTATTTCAGTTTGACTCTCCCTTTCTTTTGATCGCCCAACAACAACTTCTTCTTCTTCACTTTCCTACTTTTTTTTTCATTCTATCTCCCCTTTCAATTTCACAAAATCAATTGGTATGAGTGTGCACAGGGGTTTTCTTTTTAAGTGAAATAAATAACCGTTTTCTTTTGTTATGATGTCAATTGTAACTTTAGCTTCTTAGAAAGAAGTACTTACTTAATGAAGGCGGAATGCAGTCTAATCCAGGAACTTATGCTTTGTGAGTTTGAATTCAGCCAGAATAATGTGGAATCCATTAGATACAATTCTTGTAGAAAAGCTGAAAACACAGTTGATCACAGTTTGCTGACCAGATGGTTAAAAGCGCTTTGAAATCATCTTGCAAAACTTTATACTCATCTTGCAAAACATTGCTAAACTTTTTACTCACCTTATATATATACATATACTAGCAAAAATATGCTGCCGAGGGGAGCATTTTTTCTAAGGCTTAGAGAATGCTATCATGGTGCAGAAACAAAGGAAGAGGTAATGACTGAGAGGATGATATCATGACGAACGAACACTAATCCCTCCCTCACAAAATTTGGGGATATCTTATGTACGATGGCTCCCAGAGTAAATGTGGCATTGTGGTGACTAAGATGATTCTAGTAAAGAGTAGAATAGGCATTTTTATCACTTTTGACCAAGGATAACCAACGACCTCCTAATTCCCCACACTTTTGATCAGGCACGTAGCCAGGCTTCTAACTTAGGGGGGGGGGGGAAGGAATTTTTAGGAGGGGCAAAACTAATATTGATATTCTAATATGAGTGACGTTTTCGTTCAGTGTGTGTGTGTGTGTGTACTGATATATAAATATAAATAAGTAGTAAAAAAATTTCAATTTCTTTTATATAATCTAAATATATTGTTGTGTATTTCGGTAGGTACATGTAAATAACAACATAAGCATAGTAAACACAATAATAATAACATAAAGTGCGTAAAATAAGGTAGCTACTTGCTAGCTCTACAGAATTCTATAACATAGACCCCACACTCTTACTCTTCCTCCTCCGTGAGTATCGTAGTCGGCCACTCGCGCACAGGTATTCGATATCCCGGTCGCGGCGCCACCTACAAACAGGTACCCCACACTCTCCTTCCTTGCGACGGCATCAAATGTAATGAGAACCGTCTCGGCGCAGGAATCCTTCCTGACTGTGAACACCTTTTCTTTGGCTCGTGATGTCGTCTGTGGTGGCGTTGAATCTCCTCCGGGTCTGATGAATGACGATTTCGTGATTCTGTGAAGGCAAGATTACTTAGCAGGACAATTCAACAGTAGTAATAACTCAACAACATTGGTCTTTTTGTATCCATTAATTATTAATAACAAATAAAAGAAAGGATTAATTTTACAGTGAATTGAGTCTCTTATTTTGGTAAATTGTCCCGGTTTACTAAACTAGTCGTCGTCTTAGTGTACGAAGATGTTCGCAAACAGTCAACGAACTCTTACTCTGTGAGGGAAGGGCGATGGCAAAAGGTCTGTTCTTTTGATAATGGCTTATTTACCAACTATCGTATCTCTCTGCGTGCGTGTGTGAATCTCTACTATTTCCCAGTGGTTAATCAAGTTGTGGCTTGTCTACTGAACGGTGGGGGGGGGGACACTATTGTTAACACCTCCCAGACAAGAAGCTGTTCGCGCAGCATCTCGTCCGGTGATCCCCTAGCCCGGCGGAGACGTCCGTTCTCGACCAATTCTTAGATCTGACTCTCTTGCGATCGCCTTCTCATCTCAAATAACAAAGACGAAAAGCGTATAACTCATACTCTCTCTCTCTCCCTCTCTCCCTCTCCCTCTCTCTCTGTGTCTTCGGTTCTTTCTGACGCTATCTAGATAAAACAATCATTGGGGGAGAGGAGGCTCTCGCCATAATACGACACGGGTAATTACAATTCTCCTTTTGGCCTTTTCTTCTTTCCTGTTATCGCAAAAGACTTATTCCCTTTCTTTCTCTAGGGGGCCCGCGCGACCACCCCACGAGTTGACATCCATCGTATCTAAAAGACCCATGACCAAATTGTTCGGCTGGTCAAACTCATCCATTGTATCTGGATAATTGCTACAGACAACCTACACGCTCTCTCCCGCCAGGCTGGCGCCGTTCTCCCTCTTCGCCAAAACAACCGATTTGGGCCGAACATACACTAGTGGTAACTCTACCTCATTTCTACGTAGGATCCAGCATCCTCGCTGAGATGCACACTGGTGCACCCTAAAAAGACAGATTGCACTGGCTGAAATCACTGTTTCACATCCGCCCAATCCTTATTTCGTGTCAATTGGTTGAAATTGACATCTCCCAGACCGTCACCTTTCTCTACGTGGGGGCTGATCTCTCTGATGCATATTGGTGCGCCATAAAGGGGGCAGATACGTCGGATGAAATCACTGTTTCACATCCGTCCACCCTTATTTCGTGTCACTTGGTTGCAATTGACATCTCCCAGACCGTTACCTTTCCCCACACACAGAGAGAACAACGGGTAATACAATCAAAACAATAATAATCAAAAATTAAAAAAAACTGTAGCTAAAAAATGGAACAAAAAGTTTTCTTTTTCTGTTCTGTTTTCTTTTGGTCTGTCCTTCTTTTTCTCTTTCCAGTCTATTAAAACATCAGGACTACGTATGTATGTGTGTATGTGCGTATGCATTTTGTTGTTTCTGTGTTGGGAGGTGGGTAGGTGACAAAATGAATTATTATGCATGCAATTAAAAGTTTGTTAATACAGATTGGAGCTCGCAACGCCCCTTACAAATTACGTCACCATCACCTTCTCCTCGGAATCAATCTCTACTTCTTCACTGGTCATCCACCTGGATTTCCGCCAGGGGCAGCGATTCCTGCTCCCGCTCGCGATCCGGGTGAAGTGTACTCAAGAGTAACCCTCCCTCGCTCATGCACTCGGCCGCCGGTGTGCTCGCGCCGTCCAATTTCTCCCTATGTCTTTCTCACGCCCTTATTCTTTTCTGCAAAAGCTAATCCTATTATTTATGTGCACAATTCTCCCTAACATCGGCCAAGCCCTATCGTGCCCGTGTCTAGTTCTACCTTTTAACGTGAATTTTCCCTTCCTGCCGGGGTTAATCGAACTCTCAATCTTTTTAAAGCTAATAGCTTATTACCTTCTGGTTATGCAACACATCTTAACACATTATAATACTTTCATAACTGTTCGATGGAGTCGACCGGTAATCTCAAACGATTTGGTAATTCGGCCTGTATCCGTAACAGAACCTCCCTTAATCTGCCGAGGTGATTATATTCGGCGACAAGTGTCTTAGCGATTGCATATCCAACTGTGCACCTGTGCACTCACTCGTCAGTGTCAACAACTGAAATTCTCTTGGTACGGACCTGTCTGGTTCGCATACCGTCACTATCATTGCGTCGGCCACCTCGGCCAGATTCTCTACTGTTCCCTTCTCTGGGAAAACAATTCTCTCAGACTAACACCTTCTTGGCTCACTTCGGCCCGGTGACATTCGATATCGATGCGCCTTCTCTGGCTGCATGCGACAGTAACCCTTTTGGTTCTTCTCTATAACTTCCAATTTCTTCATAATCATTCTCTCATCGCTTCCCGACACTGTCCCTAATTACTCATCGAGTGCCTCTCCCAGCAACGGGGGGCCACTGATTTCTTCTGCTTCGTCTGTATCAACACTATCTATCTTAGATAGGATCTCATATCCTTCTCTTCGCTCATCATTACTTCTGTGCCCTTTCGTAAGGCGCACCACAATCTGTCATATTCACGGTGGTTCGAACATCTGTCGATTACTTCAACCTTCTTTTGCTTTTACAACTCACTATATATCTGCCTGGTCGTTCGGCAACAGCCCATCCAGCTGCAGGTATATTACTACTTGTGATCGATAATTTGGATCTAACCACGACGACCCTCCATCGGTCCCAGTTATGCATCTCTTTCTATCCTTATCTGTCCGTTTATCTCGGGGGGGGGGGGCATCCAAGACAACTGTCCGCGCCACAACCACCAGCACCGCACACGCATAGGGGCCCTCCCTGCGCGCGGTGGAGCCAACGAATGCGACACAGCACAACCTCGGCCTCTCCCCCAGGTCCTTGACTATCTTTGGCTTGGCTTTCCTGCTATTCTGTGGTGGGGCGTTCTGCTCCCCTCTACCGTAACTTCATAGGTAATTCCTCTACCTTTTTGGCTAACCGATTTTCTCTCAGTCTCTTCTGGAGCTGGGTAGGGGGTTATTTTGCCGCTCTCCTCCCACTCGCTGGACTCGTCAACCGATCTAGCAGTCGCGTTTAATTCGATCTCTCTCTACGGGGGGGTTCATTGCTTCTTGCGGTTTCTCATAAACCGGCGAACAAAACCCAAGCCCGTCTTCTTCCCATTCTACCGTAACTTCATAGGTAATTCCTCTACCTTTTTGGCTAACCGATTTTCTCTCAGTCTCTTCTGGAGCTGGGTAGGGGGTATTTTGCCGCTCTCCTCCCACTCGCTGGACTCGTCAACCGACCCAGCAGTCGCGTTTAATTCGATCTCTCTCTCTACGGGGGGGTTCATTGCTTCTTGCGGTTTCTCATAAACCGGCGAACAAAACCCAAGCCCGTCTTCTTCCCATTCTACCGTAACTTCATAGGTAATTCCTCTACCTTTTTGGCTAACCGATTTTCTCTCAGTCTCTTCTGGAGCTGGGTAGGGGGTTATTTTGCCGCTCTCCTCCCACTCGCTGGACTCGTCAACCGACCTAGCAGTCGCGTTTAATTCGATCTCTCTCTACGGGGGGTTCATTGCTTCTTGCGGTTTCTAATAAACCGGCGAACAAAACCCAAGCCCGTCTTCTTCCCATTTAAATTCGCTATCTTTCACTAAACTTATCATTCTGGTGGCCACCCTACTTTTTATACTCTGTGGGGTGGCCTCTGGGCGCTTCCCTGGTTCTTTACCCTAGCGTCAGGTGGCACACTAAGGTTCGGAATCCTAATTCCTCACCTCCGATCTATGCCGCTGTGCACCACCGACTCTCATGTCCGAACCGACCACACCTAGTGCAGTTCGGTCTAACCGAGCCGCGTGGGCGCCCATAATTTGTGGGACACTCTGCTGCTCCATGCCCCTCACCCCTACAGGTCCAGCGGACTGATACCTGCCTTGCCGGTGCGGGCCTATCGTGCTCATTTCGAAGGTCCCATGCCTTCCTTCTAGGATCGGAGTTTGCCTCCCGATCCTCTTCGCCCCCTCTCTCCATTCGGGGCCCCGGACTCGCCCTGCCCCCACCGTTTTCCTTCTCCCAGGCCTTTCCTTGCCATTGCTTAACCGTAGCCGGGTCAACTCGCGTACGGCCTCAATCGCGGTTCGCTCGCTGGCGTATTGCCTCACTAGCTGCTCGCGGAGCTCCGTCCAAGTGATCCCCGGGTTCTCTACATACCTCCCCTCAATGAATCTCGACACTGGGCCCCTCGCTCCCTCTAGAGCGAGCAGCACCATCTCGTGATTTTCTAGTCCATAAATCATCCTCTTCTTCTGAATTACTGCTAACCACTCCATTGAACCGACGGGATCCCCTTTGTAGGGGGGTATTCGTATCCCTCCTATCGGCCTTTCTATCTTTCTGGTCTCTTCTCTCCCCATACCTGTTACACTATTTACTAGGTCTTCCTCCGAACCCATTCCCTTTGCGTTCTAGCTTACCACCCCAACAACAGAACTACCCAAACTGCGTGCAAAGTTTGGACAACAATCGATACACCGACAACCGAGCAAGCGAACAAGAGAAATCAACGAGTCACTTACCCCTCTCCTCTGCTGCCCTTGTGGTCTTCCGCTTCTGGGCTGCTTGTTTATTATTTTTCGAGTCCGTCCGGGCCTTCTAATCAATTGACCAAAAGTTCGCGATCCCAGACCGATCTCAAAGTCTAAAAAAATGGTTTTTTTCTTTCAGTCTATCTCTTTTTCTATCTTTCTCTTTTTTTTTCAACCACGGGTGTACATGCCCGTTAGACTGTTTCTCTCTTTTCTTTTCCCTTTTTTTTTTCTATTCTCTTTTTCAACCGCGGGTGTACATGCCCGTTAAACTGTTTCTCTCTTTTCTTTTCCTTTTTTCTATTCTCTTTTTCAAACACGGGTGTACATGCCCGTTAAACTGTTTCTCTCTTTTCTTTTCCTTTTTCTATTCTCTTTTTCAACCACGGGTGTACATGCCCGTTAAACTGTTTCTCTCTTTTCTTTTCCTTTTTTCTATTCTCTTTTTCAAACACGGGTGTACATGCCCGTTAAACTGTTTCTCTCCTTTCTTTTCCTATTCTCTTTTTCTATCTTTTTTTTTTCAAACACGTCAATGTCCGTCAAACTGTTTCTCTCTTTTCTTTTCCTTTCTCCTTTTCTATTCTCCTTTTCAACCACGGGCGTACATGCCCGCCAAACTGTTTCTCTCTTTTCTTTTCCTATTCTCTTTTTCAAACACGGGTGTACATGCCCGCCAAACTTTAAGGTATTCTCTGCCGGTAAAAAAAAAATCGTCCGTTGTGCCGTGGGTTTTTTTTTTGTCTATTTTTTTCAAAGTGTTCTGCCGGTAAAAAAAAATTGTTTCTTTGTGGCCGTGGGTTGGCTCTGTTCCTTCTTCCCCGAGGTTACCAGGCACTCCTCACAGTACCATGATCCTGGGTCGCGGCACCATTTATAACATCGTCGCAGTGCCGATATGAACAAAGTCGCGGCGCCACGCACAAACAGGTACCCCACACTCTCCTTCCTTGCGACGGCATCAAATGTAATGAGAACCGTCTCGGCGCAGGAATCCTTCCTGACTGTGAACACCTTTTCTTTGGCTCGTGATGTCGTCTGTGGTGGCGTTGAATCTCCTCCGGGTCTGATGAATGACGATTTCGTGATTCTGTGAAGGCAAGATTACTTAGCAGGACAATTCAACAGTAGTAATAACTCAACAACATTGGTCTTTTTGTATCCATTAATTATTAATAACAAATAAAAGAAAGGATTAATTTTACAGTGAATTGAGTCTCTTATTTTGGTAAATTGTCCCGGTTTACTAAACTAGTCGTCGTCTTAGTGTACGAAGATGTTCGCAAACAGTCAACGAACTCTTACTCTGTGAGGGAAGGGCGATGGCAAAAGGTCTGTTCTTTTGATAATGGCTTATTTACCAACTATCGTATCTCTCTGCGTGCGTGTGTGAATCTCTACTATTTCCCAGTGGTTAATCAAGTTGTGGCTTGTCTACTGAACGGTGGGGGGGGGACACTATTGTTAACACCTCCCAGACAAGAAGCTGTTCGCGCAGCATCTCGTCCGGTGATCCCCTAGCCCGGCGGAGACGTCCGTTCTCGACCAATTCTTAGATCTGACTCTCTTGCGATCGCCTTCTCATCTCAAATAACAAAGACGAAAAGCGTATAACTCATACTCTCTCTCTCTCCCTCTCTCCCTCTCCCTCTCTCTCTGTGTCTTCGGTTCTTTCTGACGCTATCTAGATAAAACAATCATTGGGGGAGAGGAGGCTCTCGCCATAATACGACACGGGTAATTACAATTCTCCTTTTGGCCTTTTCTTCTTTCCTGTTATCGCAAAAGACTTATTCCCTTTCTTTCTCTAGGGGGCCCGCGCGACCACCCCACGAGTTGACATCCATCGTATCTAAAAGACCCATGACCAAATTGTTCGGCTGGTCAAACTCATCCATTGTATCTGGATAATTGCTACAGACAACCTACACGCTCTCTCCCGCCAGGCTGGCGCCGTTCTCCCTCTTCGCCAAAACAACCGATTTGGGCCGAACATACACTAGTGGTAACTCTACCTCATTTCTACGTAGGATCCAGCATCCTCGCTGAGATGCACACTGGTGCACCCTAAAAAGACAGATTGCACCGGCTGAAATCACTGTTTCACAATTCTATGATAATCTCCTATTTTTACAGTTATTGAAATGCGCAAGGATGCGCTCTCTGTCAATGTTTCTCAGCAAATCTTTTTCAAAGGATATGAGACAGAGTGAGGTCAGTCTCTCTGTTGACATCAAAGATCGCATTCTTGTTTTGTTTCGCTTCACTGAAGAGAATAGTCTTTCAACGGTTACTGAGGTATGTGGGGTGGTAAGGAGCAATTGCAATACTCTATGCCTCGATGGATAAATATCCCTGTCACATTGTTCGAATAATTCTGAAAGTCCAAGATCTTCAGTAGGGAGATGTCGCTGAATGTATTTCTTGAATATTTCCATCTCACTCTCCTTTACCAAAACACCAAACAGTGGGCCTAGCTGTTTCAGCGTCTCACTTTCCATGAATGATTCTGATGACGTGTTACACACTGCAGCAGCTTTCATCACTACACATTGAGCATTTCCAAATCGAGCACGGAGTTCTCCTCTAATGTGCCCCAGTAACTATGAGAGTACCAAATCAAAATCTTCCACTGTACCCACACAGTAATGGCCAATCGAACCAGTCACTAATGCGCCATCTAATTTTCCGGATAACTTTCATGCCCTTCCAGATGGCCGAGTATCAATATCCGTGATATCGTACTTTGTGGCAAGCTCCAATGTATACTTCACCACCTTCTCTGTATCGAATGATTCTGCATGTTCAAGTAGTGTTTCCACCAAGCTAATAGCTGTCTCCGCATTTGTTTGTTTCTTTTGCAAACCTTTGGTCACAACATTTGTATAGTCATATAATCTTCCAAAAAAGATTAGGAGAACTAGGAACTTCTTTGTCTGAATTGCCTTCAGTAGAGCAATAGCAGAAAGTTTTGTTTCAGCAGCAGGATCATTTTGAAAGGATGTCAGGGTGTCCAACAATTACATCAAAACGGCGCAAGAACTTTTCAACCTCTAAGGATCTGGAAGACAACCTGGTTGTAGATGAATGGGTCAGTTCCAATTGTTTGTCTTTCGGATACAACATCTTCTGGATTTCCAGGTATCGGGAATGACGTTTTGTACCTGTCATGAAAGTGTCTCGAAGAATGTCTTAATGGCAGGATCAATCTCAGTGACAGATGCGAGAACTAAATTCAGCCTGTGAGATGCACAGTGCACATACTGGGGATTTGTATAGCCAGCCCTTTTCATCAGAGCTTGGACACCACCACGCTCACCTGACATCACACTTGCACCATCGTATCTTTGCTCAACACACATCCCCTTCTCCAAGTTCATAGACCGCAGCATAACTTGCAGCTGTTCTGAAATACTGGCAGCAGATAAGTCATACAGCTCCATGAAACCAATGGCCCGTTCATGGACTTTTCCTCCGTGCAGAAACCTTAATGAAACACTAAGTCATTTTTTGTTAGAGATGTCCTTAACCTCATCAGCTAAAACTGCATAATATCCGGCTTCCTGAACCTGGTCCCTGATTTCCTCTAACAGAACCTTCTGTGCTGAAAAGAGTAAATCATTTTGAATCTCTGGGCTTAACATTTGTGCATTTCTCGGAAGTTTCTCTAAGCGTTGTTGAATAGTTGGGTCATACTTAGATAAAAGTGAGAGTAACTCAAAAATGTTTCCTCTGTTTAGTGATTCTTTGCTTTCGTCATCACCTCTCAGTGCTATCTCATTCTCTGCTCAGAATAATACTATGCCCAGTACTGCCAGGAGATGCTGTTTGTGCTCACCGATTAATTTCTTGCCTCGGTAGCATGGATCCAGGAGTTGATCCACTCTCCCTACTTTCTAAACATTTTTTAAGGTGATCCGAACCTTGTCCGCTTCTTTGTGGACATCAGTGTCATTATGTGCTTTCAATTTTTGTCCAATTTTCCTCCAGTCACGAAAGCCAAACTCTGTCCAGACTCTACTTTCCTCCCGTCGTAAATGTCCAAAATTCCTGCATGTATGACAAAAGATACCATTCTTCTGGATGCTGTACTCGACCCATTCAAATTTGGCTAACCACTGACTTGAAAAACGACGTCCCTCACTGAGATTTCTACCAGTAGCCTGATTCTTTGGGAACTCGATTCTTGGCTGAACCGGTGGCTCTCCCTTTTCAGATAAACCAGAAACTGTTGATAGAACTTATGAAAGAGGGGCCGACTGTTGATGTGATGAAGTAGGTTCTGATGATAGAATTGAAGAACTGTTGCTTTTTTTAATTAATTTTTTTTACGTTCGTGGGCTTTTGTCCGTGTTTGAATTATTTTGGTGAGCTTTTGTCCGGTCGCGATTACCATTTTATTTTTAGAACATTTACATTTTCATTGACATGTAAAACTACTGCAGATTTGCATATATCATGTATGGAAGGTAGCTTGAGAAATAATCTCATGATGACTAAAGAGAAAATGAATACGGAAAATAGTTTTACTGAAATCTGAAATTGCGTGTGTGTATGTGGCAAACAAAATCGCCAGATTTTAAAGAAAAAAATCGCTAGCCGCTAGATCCAAATTTTACTAGCCAGATTCAAATCAAAATCGCCAGATCTAGCGGGTTAGCAACACTGGTAGAATAGTAACTTGTCTTGCCCTTGCTAACATTTATTTGTTGCACATTTGTTTTTTCACCCTTTTTTCGTTCTTCCGTTCTGTTGACTATAGTAAAACATTCCCCAATTTTTACTATATCTTTTGTTTATTAAATTTTTAGGTGAAAGTACAGAATAGTTAACAAAGCACCCCCTCTCTCCATGTTAAGAATGGCTTTCTAAATAATGTTATTATTTCAACCTGGTTCGTAATTAAATTACGAGATTAAATCCATCATAATGCATTTAGGTTTCTTTGTAAACAAGTCAGCCATTTTAATATTTTGTTAAGAATTGAAAAATATATCAATTACTTCGTCTCTGTTCGAAATATGAAAGGAATTTGGAAGTATTTAAACTATCGAATAGAAAGTCATTTGAACTGGCTTTGAAATGCTTAGAAAATCATGTATCTAAAAAAGAAAAATTGTTTTTCTTGTCATGAAATTAATTTATTAGTTATTTTTTTGTAAATGTTATTCAGTTTTTTAATCTCTGGTGGCCATCTTGCCTAAAAGTAAGTTTATTTACTACTTTTAAAATTTGTTTACTTCTTTCAAATTAATCGTTGAAAGGTCTGAAAAGAATCAGAAAAATACAGCCGATTTATTGTCTGCCATTTTGGCTATGAAACGACGAATCACCCACTTCATATTACAGTGATTTACCAATTTTGAAGTAAAAAAAAAAGCGACTCGACGAGCAGCCGATTTTCAACACATCCTCTTTCCCGTCGAGATTAAAACACTGAATTACAGTTACAAAAAATAAATTAGAAATGTATTTCATGACAAGGAAAACAAATTTCCTTTGAAATTTCGAACAGACACGAAGTAATTGATATTTTTTTCAATTATTAACAAAATATTTTTTAAACTAATTCCCAGTTTCATTTGAAAATAATTTAGGTTGCTATTATTCATATCTATCTTTTGAATGAATACAACACTTTCTTTTATAAATTAAAAAAAAATATCTTTAAAAGAAGCTGGCAGAACAACAACGTGAATTCATTTTGTGTTTATATTACATCATTTGGATTATAATTATTTAATTGATAATTTATAATATTAAATAGTGTGAATTAACAATATTTAAAAATATATATTTGGTAAGTTGACAAAAAAGACAGATACACTGACAATCTCTTTCACCAAGCAGGAAACAGGTGAAAAGCATCGCGGCTTTGTTTCCCTCACCACTTGATATGAAACTAGCGAAGTTGTTTGAGTTTGAGAACGCGTACATTTTAATTGTTTTTCTTTTTACAGGGTAACAAATTTAAATCATATTTAAATGTTATTATCGTCAATAGTTTTATTTTAACTGGTAGTTTAAAATCCGTAAATATTTATTATGGTATCATTAGTACCAAGAATGGAAAATTAAGTTTTAAACAAAATAAAATCCAAATAAGCGTTTTTGAAATCGGAAATTATGTTAACAATTGGTGGGAGATCCCCTCTTGGTTGGTGGCCCAGGGCCCCAGACCCTTGGCCCCTTAATCCGGCCCTGCTGTAAAATATATTACAAAAAAGTAAATACTGGTTCATAATGAAGAAGTATAGTTGACTACAAAATATAAGAGTATTTATATTAATAATATTTTTTGGATCACAAATTTCAGGGGGTGCAAATGTAATTGCAGGGGGGGGGGGGCTTGCCCCCCCCCCTGGCACCCCCATGGGGGCTTTTGATGACCTTGTTCCTAATTTGTATTGAATGTAAATTTTTATATTTTATGCAAATAAATAATTCAAAGTGTAATATCTGTTCTCAGCATCCCAGTGACATCAGACGTTTTATTATCAACGAAACTATTGTGCGTATATAAGAAAATAGCATATATCATAAATTAATTGAAAAAGAAACAATAAAGTGCTCGATAGAAAGAACTACAAGAGCTAATGTAAAATATTTTATTTAAAGACTATTTGTACGGCACTGAAGAATCGATCTGACAATATGAGACGGTTTATACTCCAGAACTGGCATGTCCAGACTGATGAAATTTTGGTACACCAAACAGACATTGTAATGTATAGTTTAACAATAAAATAATTCATATATATATATATATATATATATATATATATATAGCAATAGATAAAGTGAAAGAATAAAATAAGGTGCGAATCAAATTTTATTACAGTTCAATGTTCAGGCAAAGTTCTTTAAAGTCCTTAACTCATGAGTTTTCAAAGAAAATCTTTTCCTCAGAGGACCATTACCGCAATGACATTACTGCAGGTAATAAAATTAAACTTTGAAAATATATTAAAAAATATATAAAAATACATAAAGGTATATAAAACATCAAATATATCGGCTCAAAACATACTTTTTTGTAAACCTATACAGTTCATCCACGTCAACAAGTTTAAAATAGCTCCAGGACAGATATCAAAGAGGTTGATTAAGAAATAATCCAAATAGTGAATGGTGGTCCAAGAATACAAAAAGTTATCCAGGTGGGAAATTCGTTTGCTATCGATGCAGTAGATAGCAGTGAAAAGTGTATTTAAGGTATATGCAAATTAATAAAACGATAAGAAAACGATAGGGAAAACAAATCATATGAAAAGTTCAGAAAACTCACTTGGTGTTGAATATTATAATGTTACAAATTCAGGGTTATTAAGAGCTAATAGGAGTCAAGCAAACCATAGCTTCCTGGTTGTATGCAAGCTCTGCAATGTTTTATGTTATATGTTATATGTTATATCTATATCTCTCTCTCTCTCTCTATATATATATATATATATATATATATATATATAACATATAACATATAATACACATTGTTCTTGTTCAGCTTCTTTGTTTGGACTGTTTGGATCATTTAAATTTGATACAACATTCTGCCCATAGTTCGAATCGTGTTTGATCTGTTTGAGGATTTAAATCGAGACAATTTTCCCTTTAAGAATTTTTTTAAATATTAAATTTAAAAAAATTCTTCACTTTTGCATTTTCAAGATATTCACCTCTAATAATTAATATTCAAATATTATTAGTCAGACCTTTTGACGATTAGAGCGTTACTTTGACCAGCCATGGTTTAAAGGCTATTCTGTATTTGTATTCCTTGTTTGAACACTTGATGAGTTAATAAACTTGTAAACTATACATATTTTATCCATTTCATCACTTCATTATCTATCTCTCTCTCTCTCTCTCTCTCTCTCTCTATATATATATATATATATATATATATATATATATATATATATATATATATAATAACAGATTAGAGTTATATCATACTGTATTTTAATGTCAATTTCGGAGCAAAAAAAATCTTACACATGTTTCAAGAAAAAAATTAAGAGTCGGTTATCAGATGAACACAATGCAATACCAAGGCGAAAAAGCCTTCAAGGAAATGTTCAGAAAAGTAGCAGAAACAACAATGGCGAAATGGAGGTGATATAGGCCAAAACTTGATTCTCTAAAAATTAAAAAGTCAAATGTCTGGAAAAAAACTCAGGTACATATAAAAAAAGACTCCCCGAACAAGCTCCCCATAAGTCAAAGCGAACTCAGTCAAAATAATTCAGAAATTATCAAAATAAATTCTCACATCGGGTCTGTGGTACCAAAATTTATTTTACATCGATATATATATATATATATATATATATATATATATATATATATATATATATATATATATATAAAGTTATGTATGTTTCTATGTTTATATATGTGTATTTACATGATTCACTCCTAAACTAATTAATCAATAATTATGGATTTTAAAGAATGGTGCGAAACTGTTTTGTTGGGGGAATTTTACCCGTCCTGAACCAAAAAAATTTGTCGAACAGAAATAATTTTAAAAATCAGTGATTTGCAGTTTTCCATAATTACTTTGTTTTCGTTTTTATTTTCTGAAAGACCAATGTTTGTATATAAATGAAGCATACGTTAAAACTACACTATATATATATATATATGCAAAGTGGAGAGAGAGAGAGAGAAAAGGAGAGATGCTTATGTTTTAAGTGCATTGCTTAATTTTTAACATTCTGTTAGACCATTCTAAACACGTGTCGTCTCATTGACGCTTCCACTGAGATTATCTAATCTGCTTACAGAAATCCTGGTGACGTCATATCCGTTCGCTTCATTGATTCCGATTCTCACGATTTAACAAAATCAATCTCTTGTCTGAATCGTTTCCTGTTTTCCAACATAAACGCCATTTATATATCATCAATATATATTCTAGTAAAGGTACCCGATCAATATTTAACAAAAGTTCTTGTTAAATATCTCATCCGATAGCTCCCAAACATGCTCTTTTAATTTGATATTTTTTAACTATTATTCCTGCACTCATCTAATTGTATCCACAAATTATCTACAATGCTATTCTTAATCCGATCCAGCAGCTTGTTCCAGTACATGATCCCCAACTCCAGGGGGAGTGTGATACCCTACATGTCACAACCAGTACAGTTCGATATAAGATAAAATTATACCTGACGTCTTCCAACGATGGTCCCACAGCGATCCTCTCAGGAGGAGGGGTATTCTCGTTCTGTAATCAGAGTTGGCACAAAAAAACACAAGCAAAGAACATATTCTCAGTTTAGAAGAAGATCATTTTTATTTAGGCTGACTTGTGCTCGCCTTACAACAATCACTGGAAGCAAGAAGAAAGGGGGTGCAGAAATGGTGCACACATTGGGTCCGTCCAGCTCAGAGATTTAAAGCATTCTCGATTCTTAACTGATTATGCTTTAATCAACTCTAGTTACCTTCCAATGCAAGACCCCTTACGCGCTTCATTCCCCTGTCTTATGATGTCATTTCCTTTAAGCTATTTTTGCCATGAGAACTTATAGCCTCAACAGTTAGCTAAATGATCCCTTGCTGACCCTTACATCCTGCCTACTTGATAACATTTATCTGCAAACCTAAATCCCCAAATGAATACGAGTTGACATACCCTCAATATTACACTATTAGTAAAAAAAAAATCAATTGGTTAATAGATCTAGTTTTGAAATCTGCCTTGACTTTAACTTTCAAAATCGAGGTGAATTATTAAAATATGTGTGAGATTAAAACTTTGTCTCCGGGTTATTTTAAAGTTCCGCATTTTCCCGTCACTTATTAATCCAGATAAATGGGCGTGATTCTTTGTTTTGATTTGTAAATATTCCTAGCGAGGCTGTCTCATTAAACAGGCGCTGACAAGAAAACTATAATTTTTGTTATCTTAAAGCCTTGCAGTAAAGTACGTATTTCCGAATCGCTCTATCGGAAAATAATTTGTTCCGTTATTATCTGGCAATTATCCATCTTGTTTCCGTGTAGTTTTGTAAATTAATTTGAAGAAAGAAAACAATTTTGGTGCCGTTTTTCTAAACTTTTGCATTTTATTTTATCTTTTCAAAAATATGCCGCATCAGATTTGAATGAAAATAACAAAGCAAAGAATGTTTAGTTGTGTCTGTGCATCTCGATAGAGGCTCCATCTGTCCCTATTTACTTGTCTCCCCACGAGGGAAGAGGTAGACACAAGGACGGTTTCTAATGTGGGGGAAATTTTTCTCCCCAACAAGGAGCAGTCTGAATTTGCCAAAAATAACAACTGTCTAGAAGATTCCCTCGCTTAACTGCCCGAGGGCAGAAAAGATAAAATGCAGAACCCGAACACACGCATCAGTAAGTTGGCCGGTTTGTCACACCGTTTCAGTTTAAAATAGCATTGTCATCACCAAATGTATTTTATCTGAGTCAACGCATCTTATAGATAAGAGGGTTCGTTGGTTGATTTCTAGGTTAGTCTGTTATGCTGAAGTTTGAAATAGCATTTACATCTGTCTGTCACATTTAAGCTTGAAATAGCATTTACGTCAGTCTGTCGTGTTGAATTTGAAATAGCATTTACATCTGTTTGTCACATTTAAGCTTGAAAAGGCATTTTCATTAGTCTGCCAGGGTTAAACTTGAAATAGCATTTACGTCAGTCTGTCATGTTTAAGTTTGAAATAGCATTTTCGTTGGTCTGTCATGCTTAAGCTTGAAATAGCATTTACATCGGTCTTTCCAGTTTTTATTTGAAATAGCACTTATCGCTGTCAAGTTTATTTTCGTTGCTATATCACATTCTTGTTTGAGATAATATTTTCTTTAGTCTGTAACGCTAAACTTTGAAATATAATTTTGTTGGTCTGTCACGCTTAAGTTTGATGTAGCATTTACGTCAATCTGTCACACTTATTTGGAATAGCACTTTGAAAGTAATGAAGTAATTAATTAGATGCGTCCACACGTCTCTATAAGTTCAACACATCAGTTTTAAATAACATTTTGCCAGTCCATTTGTTGGTCTGTGACAGACCAACAAATGGACTGGCAAAATGTGACAGACCAACAAGTAGACTGACAAAAGTTTACATCTAAAGCAGCATTTTAGTTCTTTGAAATCGTAAGGCGATCCATGCGTCACTTATCTTTATAAGAATATCTATGTCTGTCTGTTTGTCCGTCGAGTTTAGATGGTTTGTCAGTTGGTCACGCATAAATTTGATATAGCGTTTTCATCGCTAATCATGTATTTTTTGTTAATTTTTTGCGCTATGAGTCTCTTCCTGTCGGTGTGTTATGTGTTAAGTTACCAAATGTGTTCAATTAGCAAATGTGTTCAATTAGCAAACGTGTTCAATTAGTAAACGTGTTCAATGCTAAATGTGTTCTATAGATGCATTGACGCATTTCTATAGGAGGTTGTGTCTGTCCGTCAGACAGCCTATCTGCCGATCTATGTGCCGACTGTCACCCATAAGTTGGAAAGGGCATTGGCATCGCTAAACATGTTTTAGTTTTGTTGTTTTGCCCTGTCTGTCTGTCACGTGTTTATTTAGCAAAAGTGTTCATTGCTGAACGTGTTCTATTTGTTCTAAATTTGTAGATTGAAATGGACGCATTTTAAAGATGGAGCCATTTTTGTTTTATGAGTTTTTTCTGTGCTGTCTTTTTTTCTCTTTTATTTAATTATTTTTAGTGTCTTTAAGCTTGTCATTTTTGAAATTACATTTGACGAGGTTTTCAAACTCTTTTAATGACAATGTTGATGAATGTCGAATGATTCCATCAAACAAATTGGATAAATTGCATGTTCCTAGCTTGAGGCGAAATATTGTAAATTTGATCTTTATTTCTTTGCTATTTGAATTCTGTAAAACTTTGAAAATGTTTTCAATATTATTGACGACATATGAGATCGCAGTATAGACATGTTTTGAAGAATTGTCTTTCCTCCATATTTGGAGGAAGCATTTATTTACGAAGAAGAATCTTTCAAAACTGTGATATTTACAAAAACAACAGTAAATATACATACAAAAAATAGAAGAATCTGATGAAAAATGGTCATTCGAAGAGAATAAGTCTTTTAAAAAATGGTAATTCGAAGAGTATTAGTCTTTTAAAACATTGTCATTTCGAGAGAATGAGTCTTGAAAATGATCATTCGAAGAGAATAAATCTTTTTAAAAACGGTAATTTAGAAAGAATGAATCTAAGATATGGTAATTTTAGGAGAATAAGTCTGTTAAAACAGAGTATTCTAAACAAATGAGTCTCCAAAAATTTATATTCGAAGAGAATGAATCTTTTTAAAAAATGGTTATTCAATGAGAATGAGTCTTTAAAAAATGGTAATTCGAAAACAATGAATCATTTTAAAAATAAATCATTCGAAGAGAATTAGTCATTGATAAAATGGATAATTAGAGAGAATGATTCTAGATAAACGGTCATTTGACAAGAATAATTTTATTGAAAAGTGGTGATTCAAAGAAAATGAGTCTTTCAAAAAATGGTAATCCTGAGAAAATGGGTCTCTGGAATCGTTTTCATTTATTTTAGTTCGTAAGAGTTTATTGTCCTCATCAAATTTGATAAAGAAATATACACATATTATTATAATAGATACTTTTCTCAGAAAGCGCATCATGCAACTGGACTTTCTGCTGCTTAGAAGGAGGAGGTAATGCCTGGGCGAGTGGTCTCCTCCTATGACAAGTGTAAATAATGGTGTCAGTTTCATGAAGATCAAATATGCTAGAAAGAATGTGGTCCGTTGGGTTATCCACTGAACTCGGATAAGATTGTTTGAATCCGGAAAAAGTGAGTTTGCAAAACCAGTTAAATTTTTAAAATATAAAGACAGAATAGAAAATTAGTTCTTAGTGTTTGCTATATCTCCCTCTCTTATCAGCCACCGGGCATCCATAAAGATTCGCTAAACTGGATCGTCTTTGCTGATGTCATTCTTGGAACTGGCAGATGGAAATGCTCCACAATGCCATTTTTGTCGGCAGCGTTCGGATTACCATTAATTCAATTGGCACTGCCTGAGATGCAGACCTGAAAGAGGCTTTTGTATTGGATGCAGAAGTAAAAGACTGGGTAAATTGGCTTCTGGTGCTGAAGCCATAAAAATGAGATTTGGATGTCAGTTATATCTGTATGGTGTAAATAAACATTATTTGTATACACCTATATAGGCATTTTAAACACATGCACACACACACACACACATACACACTCATATATATATGTGTGTGCGTGTGTGTGTGCGTGTGTGTGTGTGCGTGTGTGTGTAGTGTGGTGTATTTAGGCAGACATTGTTAAACACTACTAAAATTCTTCTGTTTAACTATCCCTTTTCTTGATCTTTTCGATTTTTCTGATTATCTTTTTTTGTCTCATAATCAAAAAGATTAATAAAGGTTACAAGAGTATCACAATCGCTTTCGATCTGTTCTCAAATCATCTTCAGGTGACATTAAAAAAACGATGAATGAGAAGCTGGGAAAAAACGCATATATATATATATATATATTTATATATTTATATGGTTAATGTTTATATAAATAAACATTGTAGATATCATTTACAAGCGCTTCTCTTGTAGCTTTGTGGTAAGAGCTGCCGACTGTCAACTAGATGGTTGATGGTTCGATCCCTGGTGTAAGAGCAGTGCTAGTCTTGCTGCACTGAAGAGCTGCGATACAGCGAAACAGTCTGTCTGTGGATGACTATATATATATATATATATGATAAAAAATGGAAATAATATTCCAACGTAATGAAAAATGAAAACCAAAAATATTTGTCAAGTACTTTAATGGAATGTGCTCTACCGAATGTGCTGCATTGGTGCCCCCTCTACGTAAATTTCCCCCGATCAACCCGTCAGTCAGCAAGATCCGACCCTTTCAGCCGGAGAGCTTTCTACTCTAATAGCTCCTTTCCTTGTGCTGCTAGCTTTTGGAATTCCCTTCTTCCTGCTTCCTGTTCCCCATGTAATGTGATTTTATTACAAGTAAATAGCTCTATTTATTATTATTGAGCACTATTATATAAACACACTAAAGATTCTTATGATTTTATTTTACCCTGTGGATACAAAACTTACCCGTATTACTATATATATATATATATATATATATATATATATATATATATATATAATTTATTTAAATACTATATGTTACATATTTCAGAAATGTACCGCGGTTTCATCCAAAAGGTATATCTCTGAGGGGGTCAGAGATACACCGTTTTCTGTCATTGTTGACGCCATTCCCTATCGGGCCGTGACTACAATCGTTTCAGCATGCCGACAATTTCACTGGGCACAGAGATTTGCTAAAGATGTCTAAATCTACCCTTTTGAATAAAACCGCGGTACATTTCTGAAATATGTAACATATAGTATTTAAATAAATTATATTAGCTCTCTTATATGATCGAGCACTTTATTGATTTCTTTTCATATACAACCTGACACACACTATATATATATATATATATATATATATATATATATATATATATATATATGGGAAAGTGAAAAAGGAAAACCAAAAATTGGATGTTTTTTATGTGTACATCAACGTTTCGTCTTTATTTATAAGACTTCATCAGGATGATAAAATAGAGAAAAAATGTCATGCAAGCACAGATACATGTAGGGTAGACATATTGGGAAAAATAGAATGAAATAGTGGCCAACTGCTGGGAGGACGTCCGGTGGCCACTATTTCATTCTATTTTTCCCAATATGTCTACCCTACATGTATCTGTGCTTGCATGACATTTTTTCTCTATTTTATCATCCTGATGAAGTCTTATAAATAAAGACGAAACGTTGATGTACACATAAAAAACATCCATTTTTTGGTTTTCCTTTTTCACTTTCCCATCACGTCGGATTACTTTCATCCTTCTCTTCCCATATATATATATATATATATATATATATATATATATATATATATATATATATATATATATATATATATATGTGTGTGTGTTAGGGTTAGGGTGTGTGTGTGTGTGTGTTTGTGTGTAAAATGAGTAAATAAAATGATAGCTCAGAGTTATATAACACTGTGATTTAATGTCAATTTCGGGGCAAAATAAATCTTGCACATGTTTCTGTAAAAAATTCAGAGCATAATTAAAAAAAGTTACTACATAAATAAGAATTTTTCTGGATAATTTTATTTGCATTAATTTTTGCCTTGATATTTTCGTATGGTTTTCATCTGGAAATTTACTCCGAAGACATGATGCTCATGCGACAACTTGGATTTGATCAAGTATGCTCTGTATTTTTTTCTAGAAACATGTGTAAGATTTTTTTTTGCTCCGAAATTGACATTAAATCACTGTATGATATAACTCTGGTCTGTAATTTGATTTATTTATAGCTCTATTGCAATTTTTCAAATAACTCTTTAAAGATTTAAATATTTGAATATTTAGCTTCATTTTGTTTTGCAAATTGATTCTCATAAAAATTGATCTGAACTATAAAAAATTTTTTATTTATATTATTACACACACACATGCACACATAAAATTAAGTCGGTCGGATTTTCCAAGTTAGAACTAAATAGCAATACATTTAACAAATCGATATTTTATTCTTACTCGTCAATGTTTATTTTTCTGCCTTCCATCATGTGCTTGCAATGCATTTCGATTCCGCTCCTTTCAAAAACAACTGATTCGGGCTAGGAACACTGTTTAAATGAAGACATTTATTCACTGGTCCCCCCAGCTGCTGAATACATCATTAAAGTTTTTTCGACTTTTCTTTATCCGTAGTCTTCTATATAAAAACGTTCTTAAATTCATATAAAAGGGAAAAATGTCCTATGTCAATAACAGTTCAGGAATGTAACAACAAATAATAATGAACTAATTAAATGTCTTTTTTCGAAACTAATATGTCTCATTGGATGTCCTGCTGGCTTACTTTTATGTAACAAAACAGTTTCAACTATTTGTCGATAAGTGTGTTGTTTTTCGACCACCTAATTACAATGTTGTTCCAGTGCAATGATGCAAGCGGCAATACCATTGTAACAATGTCGGAGGTTACTTCACCAGGCCAAAGTTACACATCCATTTATATACGCCTTTTCAGATTTCAATTTACAAAAAAAAAACGTGTTCACACACCTTTCCTAAAATAATACAACCAAGAAATGATTTACAACAAACGCACTCTTCTGGGGTTACGTTTTATCATTTCTAGCAATACTTTTATTTTCTTCCATTTAAAAAAAATAAAAATAAATGTTTAGTCAAATTCCAAAAACATATACAACCACAGATCGTGTTAAAAAATCACGAAGCTTTTCATCGGTGTGCCATTCTGACGATATATGCAATACTTGGCATTTACATTTTTCCTACTCAGTAAAAAATTAACAAAAACAAGACATTAAAAAAACAACTTTTCATATGCTAACATATGTTTTTTTTACTGAATATGTGGAACCAAAATTAATTACTTCGTGACCATTCGATTCGTCAGCTTTTACAAGTTAAAAACCTTTATGTTAGCTTTTCACAAACGAAACCAGGTAAGAATTTACAATGTCGCTTCAACAGTCTTCAATTTGATTTGATTTTTACACAAGAACCGAATGCGAAAACAAAAAAATTTAAAAACGGTAACAAGAAAATAACTCAAACTTACTATACCTAATGATTATAATATACTTGTAAAATATCTACTGACACCAACTGACACCAACCCTTTTACCCTTATACTTTGTACTGAGTACGTTTGGAAAAATATTAGTCCTAAGTTTATTTTATCAATTGAACTTTATCAATTAATCTCTCTCTCTCTCTCTCTCTCTCTCTCTCTCTCTCTATATATATATATATATATATATATATATATATATATATATATATGTATATATATATATATGTATATATATATATATGTTTTTCTCAGTGATGCTCCAATATGCATATGCTGATTCGACTAGTGGTGTTCAGTTCCAATTTCACACAACTGGTGGTCTCTTTAACCATCAGCGTTTCTGTTATGGTGCCGTACCTACCTACGGAGAACTAATGGACTCGTCCACCTTATAAATACGGGAAGCACGTGACACTTGTTCTCTTGTTCTCTTCTTCCCAGGCAAACCGGCAATGGCGGTTGAGAGCAACATCTCTTTGTATCTCTTTCTTTCTATTATATAATATATACCTTTGTTCATTTAAACCATGTGTTCCTGTGTCATTCATTCGGCCTTACCCAGGTCCACAACAGTTTCAGAGCAAGAACTTGTGTGTGCTCAAGTGTCATACGTGATCTCCTGTTTGCGGACGATGCTGCTCTGGTAGCAACGTCTCTTGGGGAGGCTAAGGAAATTGTGGATCGCTTCTTGGATGCTTGCAGGGCTTTTGGACTCACCATCAGCATAAGGAAGACTGAGGTTGCGTATCAGCCACCCCTTACTCCCAAGCAGATCAGAGGTGTAAAGCAAAAACCACCGTTCACAAATTCCCAAATATCCCAATAACGGTAGATGGCAAAAGCCTGAAGTATGTGAAATCTTTCACATATTTGGGAAGTACTGTGAACTCTCATGCATCGCTTGATGGTGAAATTATTATTTGGTACGCTCTGCCATCGCCTTTGGGGCCAAAGAAGTATGAAACTGGACAACAAGATTCAGGTCTATAAGGCTGTCATTAAGACGTGGACTCCATATCGATCGCAGATTAATCAACTCGATGTCTTCCACAAACGCTGTCTTCACTCAATATGCCGATACACACTTGAAGTGCAAAATGTTGATCTCTTTCCGAGATGTGAGACTGGAGGTATTGAAACGTTGCTCATCCAGTCCCAGCAGAGATGGGTTGGTCATGTCGTAAGAATGGGTGATGAGCAAATACCAAAGATCCATTTGTCTGGTGAACTGAAGGATAGGAGAACGAGTACTGACAGGCTTTGGCTTCGATACAGGGATAAGCTGAAGTTCAATCTTTCAGCTATTAAAATCCCTGTTGGAAGCTTTGACAGCCTCGCACAAGACAGGAGCGAGTGGAGAGCCGCCATTCAGAGTGGAGTGTGGAGTTTTGAGGTGGATCGTATTGAGAGGTTGAGGAGGGCAAGATTATAGACAAAGGTGTGCTCGACCCAATCACAGTTTGTTTGTTGCTCTATTTTTGGTCTCGTCTGCAGATCACTCGCTGGACTGAAATCGCTTAATCGCCATAAGCACGAAAAAAAAAATTAAAAGAACGAACTGATTTCGACGGGAGAGTCCATCATCATCATATATATATATATATATATATATATACTAGAAGAATACCCGCCCCAGGACGGGTAAAATTAATTCCCTGAACAGAAGTTTTGCACCACTTTTATGTTCTCTTACGAAGATTTAAATCAAGATATAATGATACTAAACCTTATGTCTAGAATCCTTATTCTAATTTAGATCAATATCCATTATATGAATTTGATTTTAGAAAATGTTTAAAATTTAAGGCTTTTTGATTAAAATCCACTACATGAAATTTGGGGATTATATTAAATATTTAAATAAAGGGCTCAGTTCGAGATTCTGTAGCGTTCTAGAGTTTGACAGAAAGATTCCCGAGTTCGACAAAACGCACCTGCTGAAGGTCAGAGGTTACATAGGCCGAAACGTTGTGAGAATAACATCCAAGACAAGAACAGTAGTCTGAATAATCCAAATGATCCGAATTCAATAATTTTTCAAATAATTTTGTTTTTCTCTTACAGTAATCTTCGCGATCGAGATGTGTTTTCGAAATCTGATCCCGTCTGCATTCTTTACACCAAAGATTTTAAGAATGATACTTATTATGAGGTGAGTAAATCATGATGATTTTGGTTTTCTTCCTTTTCGATTTTTCTTTTTAAGAGAATTTACTCTTTGCTACCTTGGCCAAGGAGGTCATGTTTTACCTGCCATTAATCTATCTATCTCTATTTATGTTTATTTATTAATAATATTACAGAAGATCAACTTGGTACCGTAGGTTTTAAGCCGGGAGATACATGATTTTGATTCTAGAAAATGTCTAAAGTTTAAGGCTTAAGCTTAAAGGGTCTTAAAAAGAAATTGAAATTCAGGGAATCCTGCTTAATTGGTGTCTAATGACAATGGATCAAATTTAATGCAAATCTGAAATATTATTTATTTTGTTTGGACCTCCGCTATTATTTTATATAGTGTATATCACTCTCGCTTTCGTCTCTCTCTCTCTCGCTCGCTCTGTCTTTTTGTGTTTATTAACAATCAGAGGTAATAAAACCAACTACAAAACAGAAGATTAAAATAGCTCATTATAAACAATAGGGGATATCACCACAATTATTAATACTATTTAACTTATAATTGGAAAGAGAGAAAGAGCGAGAGAAAGAGAGAGAAAGGAGGGAGAGATAGCGAACAGTAAGACTAATTGTGTCTTTTTATATTTTTAAAAATGAAACTAAATTTACAAACTCACTTTTCATAATTCAAACAATCTAACCTGAGCTAAATGAGAGACTCAACGTTACATTTTCCTATCGCCTGTATCACAAGTTAGTTGATGAAAACCAAAAAGGTGCTCGATCGTAGGTTCTACAATGGCTAACATTATTTTATACTATACATTACAGTGTCTGTTGGGGATACCCGGGTTTCGTCAATCTAGTCATCCTGGATATAGGATTATTACAGCTGGTCATTGCAATAAGATTCGTCAGTCTTCCTTTAACAACGAAGAAATCCGATTTCGGAATCTTCAATATTAACTAATTAGGTTAATACTGGACTAAAACAGAAAATAAGAACGGTGTGGATAAGGCTTTGTAATGTTTTGGTGACAGAAAAAAATGAAGAAGAAAAAAACAATCGAAAACCAAGGAGTAAGGGCAAAGATGATAGTACATGTTTCTTAAAAACCTTTTTTTCTTTATTTGTATTTTTTTGGTAATTAATAGGACTAATGGCGGACATTATGAAAGAAAATGAGATCATTTTTTTCGGGTGTTTTCGAATACTAGTTTTGACGTTTTGACACAAAGATGTATCTAAAAAGTTTTTTTCATTGGTCTGTTGGAAAAAAAAAAAAAAAAGTTAAATGAAGGGAACAATTTTGAATGTTAACGGTTCTGTTTTTTTTTAGTTTAATTTGATGGAAAAAAATTCACTGAAGAAGTCTTTTGAAGCATCATGAGTTTGTTATCAAGTGACCATATGTTTTAAAATGGGCAGAAACAATTGTATGAATCAAAATGTTTCTTTGAAACAAATTCGGAACATTTATTAAATTATTATATTATATTTTGGGCTTTAGTAATTATACACTATTGCGCTATTACTTCAACTTTTGTTTGAATTTAAAGAAATTTATATAATATTTTTTGTTTCATTTTACTTCAGTTGAAGTTCGCAGAAATCAAGGGGCCCCTTTCTGGGGCTAACACTTGATCTCTATACAGAGATATTCGAAATGTTGAGTTAGTAAAGAAGTTGAGAACATTAATTTTCTTCTCCCCAATTGACCAGTTAACTATGTTATAGTATATCTTTCTTGTGGTCTCTTGGTCTGACTGGATTCCAGAACAAGAATTCATCTAGTCTGGTGGAGTATCCATTTTAGCGCTGTTATTTGAGGTAAAATCACTTGGAGAAGGTGCACCATTCCTCGTATGAGCCAGTGTGTAGTCATGCTGAGAGGATCTTATTTGGGCTTCGAATACTATGTTATTTTGAATATTTAGTCAGGGTTTACTTGTAGAGGGAATTATTCTCATGCCAGGTTGTCCTGACAAACCCTTGTACAGAGACACCAAAGACACTCGAGGATGGTGTCTAGTATGTAATTCAAACTCTTTCTTAGGTAATTCAAACTCTCCCTTAGGTAATTCAAACTCTCCTAGTAAGTAATTCAAACTCTCCTATAATATGTGCATTTGTTTAAAATGCCTATATAGGTGCATACAAATAATGCTTATTCACACTATACAGATATAACTGCCATCCAAATCTCATTTTTATGGCTTCAGCACCAGAAGCCAATTTACCCAGTCTTTTACTTCTGCATCCAATACAAAAGCCTCTTTCAGGTCTGCATCTCATGCAGTGCCAATTGAATTAATGGTAATCCGAACGCTGCCGACAAAAATGGCATTGTGGAGCATTTCCATCTGCCAGTTCCAAGAATGACATCAGCAAAGACGATCCAATTTAGCGAATCTTTATGGATGCCCGGTAGCCGATAAGAGAGGGCGATATAGTGAACTGGACTAATTTTCTATTCTGTCTTTTTATTTTAAAAATTTAACTGGTTTTGCAAACTCACTTTTTCCTGATTCAAACTATCAAATCCGAGCGCAGTGGATGACTCAACAGACCACACTCTTTCTAGCATATTAACATAATTTGATCTTCATGACGTAGGTATTTATACTTGTCATCTGAGGAGACCACTCACCTAGGCATTATCTTCTCCTTTTGGAGAGGGCGAAGCGTTTATTGTCTTTTGTCTCCTGTTTGAGGAGGGGATGGGTTTATTGATTGTCACCGGAATGAGCACGTCATTTTTATAGCCAGACGAGAGTGCGCTTTTAGTCTAAGGGCAGCTGCATTTCCCCTTGAAACTAACCCTGTGCATAACCTTGCCTTGAAAACAGATCTGATCGCTCAGAGAATTCGACGGTTAACCACACAGAAACAGTGCTAACATTTTTACTTTTACTTTTTTTTTTCATGATTATTTACTGTGATTTTTTCTTTATCTGTGACTTTTTTACCTGTGACTTTTTACTTGTGACTTTTTTTACTCGTGACGTTTTTACCTGTGACTTTATTCTTTAACTGTGACATTTTTTATGTGATCTTTTTTACTTGTTTTACCTTTTTATTTTACCTGTGACTATTTTGATCTGTGATGTTTTTGCTTGTGACGTCTTTCTATGTAATATATTTAGCCGTGACGGGTTTACCTGTGCATTTTTTACCTGTTACGTTTTTACCTGTGACTTTTGTACTTATGATTTTTTCTTTACCTGTGACATTTTTACATTGGATATTTTTCATTACCTGTAACGTTTTTACCTGTTATTTGTACTTTACCTGTGATTTTTCCCCCTGTGATTTTTTCCCCTGTGATTTTTTACCCGTGACTTTTTTACCTGTGATTTTTTACTCATGGCGTTTTTACCTGTTATTTGTACTTTACCTGTGACTTATTTTACACAATACGTTTTTTACCTGTAAATTTTTACCCAAGACGTTTTTACCTGCGATTTTTTTCCCTATAGCGTTTTACCTGTGAATTTGTTTTTCTATCTGTGACGTTTTTACCTGTGATTTTTTCTTTACCTGAATTCATTTTGTCACATTTTTTACAAATCTTTCCAGTATGGCAGAACGGAAACGATTAAAGACAATCTCAATCCTGATTTCATCAAAAAGTTTGTCATCTCTTATTACTTTGAGGAGTGTCAACGTCTGAAATTTGAATTGTAAGTCTTTTTATGCTATTTTTTTTACTAATGAGTCACCATTTATTAAGGCCAAAAGCCACTTGAGGATAAGGGTTAACGAGATGGATTGATTGTTAGGATATTATTGATTGATGAATATTATGAGACGGTTGAAAATGGTGAATGGAATGAACAAAGTATGATTACTTATGAGACGGTTAATCGCAAGTATTTGTTAACATTGGATTTGAAGACGATAATGTTGTAGTCTGCAAAGAAGCATTCCCGTGGTAATGTGTCCCAAAGACGAGAATTTCTTGGAAAGAAACTCTTTTCATGGAAAGTCTGCCTGATGCTAGGCACATGGGGGAAGAAAGGAAGTTTCTTTTCAGTTTTACTAGAAAGACGAGTTCTTGATGTGAATGTCTTCCAACGAGGAACCAGAGATTGAAGCTCAGTCGAGCACTTTCCATGGGAATAACGATGGCGAAAGACTAGCAACGTCTCTCATGTGGAAAGGGGACTGTAGAGAAGAGATCGTCACCCACTAGATTGCGAAGTGAAATTTGTACTCTGTCAAAGCAAGAAAGAGTGCTCTGAGCGGCACCTCCCCAGATGTGGCAGCAGTACCTCCCCATCTTAGGGCGTATCTAACACTTATATTGGTAAAGAATTACGTCAGTAGTACATGCTGGAGCCGTAAAATAATCCAACCATTTTTACAGCAACCTTAGCATCAGATTAGATATGTCTTTCATTTTAGATTTGGAGCGAAAGTAAGTCCTAGGGGCTTATCAAATCAAGGGGCTTTCTCAAGGAGAGAGCCATTCATTGTAGACTAGTAGGGATATCTGATCTTGCCTGAGTATTATATAAATATAATACCAGTAATCAATACAAAATTATTTAATTGTTAACATTAGAAAGCTAAGAAACAATGTCTATCCTTTCATTAATGAGCTAATTCATTATACATTATTTAATGTATTTAATATACCCGAAATATTTAGTTTTAAATGCTAGAAAAAAAGGCACCCTCCATCTGGCATAGCACAGAAGAAAAAAATGACAAACCTCTCCTCTCCCAGCTTAGACTCATCGCCCTATCTACTAACAGACACAACAACGATTTTTACACCAAAATATGGTTTCTGAGCCCACCTCACTCATAATGAAAAATATTTTCAATAGATATAAAAAATATTAGCACCATCTCAACTACATATTTACACAATTCCTTGTAATTACTGTAACAATGTATACATTGGTGAAACTGAGTGTCTCCTCAAAAAATGAATTTACAAACATAACAGATCAATAAAAAATATAGGTGATACTAAAAACGCTTTGGTTTCACTCATGTTATTTATTTAAATAAATACATTTAACATGTCTTTGATCTTAATTGTTTCCTTTATGCTACAACTACTATTACAACATCATAGAGACATGTATTGCTACTACCATTACCAGACGACACTAGTTAACACATACCAACCATATTTGTTTATGTGGTGAAAATGTATCTGCTATGTTACAGACGAAGTCATGATCCTCTTTGTAAAATTCCTGATCATTCCCTTTCTTGTAATTTAAAAAAATATTTTTTCTATACTTTTTTGAGCCACCAACAATTCTCTTTCCTAGTGTTTCGTGAGTTTCTATGTATCTGTGGCATATGCTATTTTTAGTAAGATGACCATTATCATCTTCTTTAAACAAATTGGTATATTCCCCCCCCCCCCATCCTTCAGAAAATGGATGTACTTGCTAAACTTTTTCATCCTAGTATAATCCTTTGGTCTACTTTCTTATGTAACATAGCCCTTTCACAAGGGGAATCACGGCTCAAAAACGTCATATGTAACACAGCGGACACATTTTCACCACATAAAAAATATGGGCAGTGCATGTCGACTAGTGTCGCCTGGTGTTGTTCATAGTAGGAGTTTGTCTCCCCAGTAATTAGAAATGTGTAATAACAACAGCAACACATTATCTTTTCGGATTTTAAGATCTTTTTCTTAGTTTTATTCTTCTTTAAAATCCTCTTAGAGAGTTACAGCCTTTCAAAAAGATGTCTGCCTCGTCTCAGACAGAACAACAAAAAAGACTCACTCCTCTTTCTTCTTTTTGTCATCTCTCACTATTCTCCATCATTTCCTGAAAGCGACTTTCTGCTCGCTATGCCACTACTCATTTATCAGCCACATAATTATCATTTGCTAACCTTATGTTATGTAACTTACTTATTATCACATTTAAATATTGTTGCACTTAAACATAAAAAGACCAATTGGCTGGACATTTGGCCATAATCTGCAAGAAGGCAACAAAAAGAGTGGGGGGACACTTAGAAAAGACGACTATATATGGAACATAGTTGAAATATAGGTTAATAAGTGCCCTTATAACACCAAAAAATCCCTAAACCCGTTTCTTGGGAATTTGAGTATCAATAAGTCTCTTCACGATTCGAGCACTCTCGATACCATTTCAGTGGATGTAATTTAGAATTGGAACCATTTTAGAAGTCGCTTGATATTTTGTCTACAAAGTTTGAAAAAAAAAAAAGAACTGAGAAAACAAAATTTATCTGTTAAACATCATAACTTAATGTGAATGTGTGCAAAAGTAAATAAATAAAAACAGATTAGACAGCAGTGTATATTTGTTTGTTTACTTATGTTTGTTTATGTTTGTTTATATTTGTTTATGTTTGTTTATATTTGTTTATATTTGTTTATGTTTGTTTATGTTTGTTTATATTTGTTTATGTTTGTTTATGTTTGTTTATACTTGTTTATGTTTGTTTATACTTGTTTATATTTGTTTATATTTGTTTATGTTTGTTTATATTGGTGTATATTTGTTTATATTTGTTTATGTTTGCTTATATTTGTTTATGTTTGCTAATGTTTGTTTATATTTGTTTATATTTGTTTATATTTGTTTATGTTTGTTTATATTTGTTTATGTTTGTTTATGTTTGTTTATATTTGTTTATATTTGTTTATGTTTGTTTATATTTGTTTATGTTTGTTTATGTTTGTTTATATTTGTTTATATTTGTTTATATTTGTTTATGTTTGTTTATATTTGTTTATATTTGTTTATATTTGTTTATGTTTGTTTATATTTGTTTATATTTGTTTATATTTGTTTATGTTTGTTTATATTTGTTTATGTTTGTTTATGTTTGTTTATGTTTGTTTATATTTGTTTAGATTTGTTTACGTTTGTTTATGTTTGTTTATGTTTGTTTATGTTTGTTTATACTTGTTTATATTTGTTTATATTTGTTTATGTTTGTTTATATTTGTTTATATTTGTTTAGATTTGTTTATATTTGTTTATATTTGTTTACGTTTGTTTATATTTGTTTATACTTGTTTATATTTGTTTATATTTGTTTATGTTTGTTTATATTTGTTTATATTTGTTTATGTTTGTTTATACTTGTTTATATTTGTTTATATTTGTTTATATTTGTTTATATTTGTTTATATTTGTTTATGTTTGTTTATATTTGTTTATGTTTGTTCTAACTGTACCTACCCAGTGTTGCCGGTTGTGTTTTTACTTTCAATTTTATTTTATTTTTTAAACTATGCCTTTTTTATCTTCAATATTACGTTTTGTTCCAAACAAAGAAAAATAACTTTGTATCAACGAATACAGAGTTATGTACATTTTTAGATGGTGTTCGTATAAAAATAATTCCGAGCCGGTCAAAGTATTTTCTGGATGGAATTAAATTGAATTCTATTCAAATCAAATATTAATTTTGTAGAAAAAGCGACTTACTTTACTTGATAATTGTTTCGGAATTTTTTAGATTAGGATTAATAATTTGTATTATTTGTGTTATTTCTGTTCTCATCTTGGATGTTATTCTCACAGCATTTCGCCCATATAACCTCCGACCTTTTTCAGGTGTGTCTTATCGAACTCGGTACAGAATTTTGATTGGAACCTTTATTTCATCCACGGGGGTAGCTTGCTCTCGTTCCGTCAGTCATGATTGGGTAAAAGTGGTAAATAATTCGTTTGGATGCTTAGTAGCACCGAAACTGAGGATTGAACTGGTTATTACTTAGCACTTATAGCCGTTGCGCTACATGTTCTTGCGAAATTCCGTACAGATTCCCGAGTTCGACATACAGATTCCTGAGTTTTACATGATGCACCTGGAGAAGCTCGGCGGTTACATCGGCAGAAACGTTGTGAGAATAACATCCAAGATGAGAACAGTAGTCGGAATAATCCAAATAATACATATTAGCTAAATATACAGATACAAAATGCTTTTTATCATAATGTTTTAATGATTCATCAAACACATGGACGGCGCCACCGGGGGGGGCAGGGGGGGGGCTCAAGCTCCCTCACTTATTGACTTGGGCCCCCTCACTTTACGGTCATCAATAATTAAGTTGATATGCATGTGTTTAACTGGCCCCCCCCCCACACTTTTTAGGAGAAGCCCCCCCACTTTTATAACTGTCCCGCCGGCCCTGAAACAGGTTTAAATAAAAGCTGGTTAGTATGAAGGATTTGTAGAGAGTGGTCCTGTTTCATATGAAGAAAAGGATCCTGCATAGATAGCCATCTTCTGGCCTTGCTGGGTATGGTTATAAGGATATGGTTATAAGCTGGGTTGTTTGGTTATAAGGACAAACACCTTCTAGAATTTAAATCAATCTTATTCATACAATTTCATCAACACAACAGACATGGTCAGGAAAAAGTTCTGTAGACAAGAATACAAAAATATATTGAGTCAGTAGACATGCATTAACTATAAAAATGAGTTTGAGTCTGGGTTTTTCATCCCGCCTAAAATGGCTAAATGAGAGACTGACTGTTCAAAAAATGTGAGAAAAAGGTTTGGTGGAAGTGCCTCCCATGCAAAAGTTTTCTGACTGGATAACATATCAATCACTCTGTGAATGATAACAAGTTAGCACAAAAGAAAATAGATCTGCTACAGATTGTTTCTAAGTGACTATTCTAAATGATTCATCAAACAGGTGCACCTTATTTCGGGGAACCTTACTCCTCTGCAGGAAATGTTTTCAAGGTTTTCAAAATTCCAGTTGACAGGCAGCAATTGAGATTTGGGGAAATTCTTTAGTTTTGACTAACCCTTTGATCTTCATGTATCACGTTCGAATATTTGCTTTAAGCTGTGAGTAAGCTTTGTCTAAAAGTTAGCTATGGATGAAGATGAATACATACTTAAAGCACTGTGAACTTTTGTGGCTTAACACTAGGAATCGATTTACCGTAAAAGCAAGAAATATGACGTCACTTCAAATATTGTGCAAGGAACCAAACACGATTGCTTGACAGTTTTCAATTAACATTAATTAAACAAGGGTTTAATCTTAATTTGATGTTCTGGATATGGCATTCGACATTCCGGTCGTGAGACCCCAATTTTGAGAGCCTTGGGGAGTTTTAGGTCAACCGTCTATTACAATTATTCCGAGGTCCACACTCTGATAAAAAGGGGTAGTACTTGTCAGGGTCCCATCTATGAGTTAAATAGAATCTGTCTCGAGAAAGGAATGAGTGGTGAGACCCCAATTTGAGAGCTTTGGAGAGTGTGGACTCACTCCACAGTTTCCATTACCCTCGGGTCCACTGGTAGCACAAACAAATGGATGAAGGGTCGCTGTAAGTGTTAGTAAAGGCATAAATAATGGTGTATGATGACATAATCCTTTATAAAATATAATTCTTTTTATTTGTGGTTCCACAACAATGGAATCGTAGTTATTAGCAAGAACAGTTGAAAGTCTTGACATCATGGAAACTTATTTTTGGTGGAGATATGAAGGAATGTGTCATTTCAAAAATTTGACATCTTGGCCATAAGAAGTCATGGAGCAGGCTGTTTTTGTTAATTAGATTCTGTTATCTGGTCTAAGCAGTTCAGTAACTTGTATCACTCCACCGAGGGTTTTAATTAGCTCATATTTCAGCCAATTTACCATAATTTTTCCACCCAAAGAAAACACATTTAATCCCAAAGTTAAATGCATTCAAACGCAGTTTATCTACTGCTACAGTGCAACTAATGTACCATGGGTCAAACGGAATCTATCTTGACATGAAACTGCATCCGGTGGTAAGGACACATTTTTTGAGCTATTGAAAGTATGGAGTGACTTTTTAATTGCAATTACTCTCAGGTCTGCATTGACCAAAACCTGTCACGGTCCCATCCATGAGTTAAATAGAAACTGTCCTTGGTATGAGATGAAACCGAACAGATGATATACATATAAACTTACATCATGAATAACTAGTAAAACATACACCAGTGGAAATTACTTGAGATAGGATAATCAATTTATGTGCAAGAAGTGTAAAACAATGGAGATGAATAAGAATTAAGATATGGACAAAGTATATCTGGATGGCGAAGCTATGGAGGTTGTTCATAAGTTTTGTTACCTTGGTGATACCATTGGAGCACAGGGTGGAGCGGGTGCTACTGTGATTACAAGAATTAAGAGTGGATGGACAAAGTTCAGGGAACTTCTGTCATTACTAACCAGCAGAGCGTTACAACTGTCGACCAAAGGAAGAGGCTATCGGGAATGTGTACACAGTGTGATGATGTATGGAAGTGAAACTTGGCGAATGACGGTTGAGGACGTGTATTGCATGGAGAGAAATGATATGAGAATGATACGATGGATGTGTAATGTGCGTCTTAAAGACAGACTTAGATCTGATGACCTCAGAGGAAGATTAAATCTGGACAATATAGGGAGATGTGTGCAGAACAGGAGACTTCGTTGGTTTGGTCATTTTAAGAAGAATGGATGGGAGTTTTTGGGTTAGTAGATGTAGAAGAGTTGAGGTAGCAGGTTTAGTTTAAAGCGGAAGACCAAGGAAAATATGGGAGGAAGTGATAAAAATTGATTAGAGGAAAAGAAGGATGAATAAAGACCTGGCCAGAGATAGGTTAGTTTTGAAGTCAATATTCCAAAGCCGTCCAACGTATGTCAGCATGTAAAACAGACGTTAAACCGAATAGGAAATGATGATGATGATGATGATGATGATGATGATGATGATGATGATGATGATGATGTTGATGATGATGATGATGATGATGATGATGATGTACTCTTCAAAGAATTATTTTCACAAGTATGCCGCATTACGAATAGTGGAGGAAATATTGAAATTCTTGGAAGATAAAGTTGTCAGTGTGTGAGACAGGAAATGCGACAATAAAAGTTACTCTATATATTTTCTGACAATTTTTTAACTAAAAAGGAGAGCATTGCTGAAATTATCTCACATAATGTCTGGTTTCCATCAATTTATATAATATGAACTTAGGTTATTTATAGTCCAGAATGTTATCATTCGAAATCATTAAATCTCCTTCAGCATATTCTGAGGTTTATCAGTATTGTCGGATGTGGCAACAATACTCCGTGCACGGGCAAATGGTGGCTTTATACAGATATAGGATACTGGCTGGTGTTAGAAGTTTCCTAGACCGGTAGAGGGAGCCTACCTGCTTTGCGGCAGACTTGGTAGCATCTTCTAAGTACTTATTCCACTTTAAAAAACATAGTATTTGCATTGCTAAGTGCACAGATCGGATGGACTCATCTTGAGAAGACTTGCTAATCTTGTTCATGTGAATGTCTCTTGTCGCATAATGTTGTATAATCTATCCTAATCCAGCCGGAGATTTATTGCCTAATGTACAAGAATCCGAGTGCTTTCAAAGCATCGGCCTCATAGGATATTTGAAACATATAACAATGATGAAACACAAGGACTTGAGTGTTTAATCGATTTTAAGCTCTCAACAGTATTCATATGTCTTTCTCCCTAATTCCTTTGAATATATCTTGAGCAGCAAGAACATAATGCAATCTAAATGGAAATCTTTTTCCTGCAACAGAGATTTTAAATAAGTTTCTTTACTTAAAACTTTTATTCGGTTTGTAAGGAAATAATCGCTTTTATGAATTTGTAAGGAAATAATCGCTTTTATGAATTTGTTAGGAAATAATCGCTTTTATCATGTCCAACTTTTAAAAATATGGTCAGCTTTAACTACTGGTCTTTGGCCTTTTGGCTAAGATCAAAGTGTAGTATCTGTTCCAACGGATACTGCACCCTATAGACTGGTATTGTCCTGGCCTTCGGGGCTTGATTTACGCCGGTCAATGGGTCTGTCCTGTGCAGTTCTAGGAGGTCCACCCTCCCAGGCTTCGCCTCCCCTCTTTGGGGAGGAGTAAGTTTATTGCTTACTGCCTGAGGCGCCTCTACCGGGGAGCCTCTACCGGGGAATGCCGACGGGGCTGCCCAGGCAATTTTTAAACCCCACTTTCCCGACCCGACCTTGGGTCACATCTTACTTGTGGGAGTAAGATAAAAACTGGCCTTGTGCCTAACTCCTGGAGAGGAGTAAATCAAAACTCAACATTATTATGTTTTCGAAATTTTTGAGATGAGGAATGATAATTTGGATTATTTGGATTATTCGGACTACTATTCTCATCTTGATTATTTTTTCACCACGTTTCGGCCAATGTTACCGCCGACCTTCTTCAAGTGCATCTTTTCGAACTTTGGAATTTTTTATGTTGAACCTGGGAACCTATATGGAATTTCGAACTGAATTCTTTATGTAATCCATAGAATAAGATTATTTTCAATCTGTCAACCATGACCGGCTCTAGAAGTGTTCATTATCATGTTATTCTTAGTTGTTATAGTCTGTAATAAGTATTCAACCTTCAGAAGACATTCCCTTACAACTGATTGTTAATCAACGCCTTTATCCGTTCCTCCAGCAATAAATTCATATTCAATGAAATGTTTACAATGTAGATATTATTTGTATTATTCGTATTACTATTGTCATCTTGGTTGTTATATTCACAACGTTTTGGTCGATGTAACCTCCAACCTTTTTCAGGTGCATCTTTTCAAACTTTTGATTTTTTATGTAAACCCCGGAAACCTGTACGGAATTTCGAACTAACCACTTCATTTAATCCACGAAGGTTGATTGTTCTCATTCCGTCAGCCATTGACCTGGTAGAAGTGTTAATTATTTCTATATTATTCTTAGTTATTATCGTCTGTAGCAAGGATTGGACTATCA
The DNA here is from genome assembly GCA_963556195.1 of Sepiola atlantica. Lineage (NCBI taxonomy): Eukaryota > Metazoa > Mollusca > Cephalopoda > Sepiida > Sepiolidae > Sepiola > Sepiola atlantica. The sequence goes on from OY744518.1 coordinate 168,388,378, forward strand.
ACTTCCAAAAGACTCATATGAACTGATTGTTAACAAACGACTAATAGGAACTGATTGCTATTGACTGTTATGCACAAACACACCATTTCGACATCAAAGTAACATGCAGTGAAGAGAGATATTAGCCTAGGCGACATATAATATATATATAACTTTCTAATGTATATAACTTGTTGAACAGACAATTGATCTTCACTTTCCATTTGTAAAGTACATATGTTAATGATTAAAAACTCTAAAATAAAAAAATAGATGAAAATTTAATTGCTTGATATGAAAATGATACGATGGATGTGTAATGTGAGTCTTAAAAACAAGCTTAGATCTGATGACCTCAGACTTTATATGTTAGACATATTGCTTCATTGAATTATTTTTCCAAAGCTGTAAATATTTTCTTCCAAGAATTTTTTAAAGAGAAAAGGCAACAGTTAGTTTTTAATGATATCATAGAATAACGAATCACAAAAGTGTTCATGGGATTTGCATGTAGAATGAACACAAACTAACCATGTGACTCTTTGTTGTTCTTGTACTTTGTTTCATTCAGTTATTGGATCAATGTTAGAATTTCGGAGCCATTTCCACCCCAAATAAATATGGTCAAATAAAGAGCTGTTCAAATACAGAGAGTTCACTGTATATAAAAATTATTAAAAGAAATCTTCATGCCTCTGCCAAATATCGAACCAAGAACTCCAAACTTGGATTAAGCCAAAAGGAATAAATAAAAAAAGTGATAAAATTTTTGGAGAGTATAGTCTAACGATACGAGAAGGAAATTCAATTGTTAATGGAAATGTAGACAGATATTGAGTGTTACAAGTGGGAAACAGAATAACAACCAACAAGAAATTAATACCTCAAAAGAAAATAATTTAATGGCACAGAATGTGTGACAGTATAGTACCCAAAAAACATTGAAAAAAATTAATGACCAGGAAAATAAAAATGTGGAAATTTGTGAGACACTAATTTGTTTATTTTCTTATTCAAAACAGAGACAAGAAACATTTGTGAAATTTGAATTAAACTAATGTTTTTTCTTGCACTTGTAAGAGATTATTAAAAATTCTGATATAAAAATGTGTATGATATGTAAGAGCACAAATATAGACTTTTAAAAGTGTTTGCGCATATGATATTTTTTATTAACCCATTTTAGCAATTAACAGTAATAAAATATGTGAAGATATGTTGCGAAAATATGCACCTAGTTCGAGACGGTATGACGTCAGTCACGTGACTCTATCTTCTCTGGGTGAAAAGCCGTGCGTTTG
>OY744518.1:168394657-168414657 GCA_963556195.1 Sepiola atlantica
CACATGTAAAATTACTAAAATAAAAAATAAATGACAATGTTAGGGAAGTTTACAGCTACATCTACCTAGGGAAGATGGTGAGAAGCAACACTGATACCATGCCTGAAATCTTAGATGGACAGTCTAGAAAAGACTGTCCATCTAAGTAGACAACATCATGAAGAGTAGAAAGTCCACTATGATCATTAAACGGAAAGTGTTCAACGAATACATCATACCTGTTGTGACATATGGTAGCGAAATCTGGGCACTTAATAATGCAGACATAGAAAGGCTAAAAGGGGCACAACACAAAGTGGAACGCTTTATGCTCGGTATCAATCTATGTGAAAGTAAAAGAAACACCTGGATCAGACAGCAAACTGGAGCAAGCAATACGCTATGAACGACTAAACATAGATGGGCAGGTCATCTTTCGCGATCTACAGACAGCAGGTAGACATCTAGAGCAACAGAATGGATCCCGAGGCAATGGAAAAGACTAAGAGGAAGGCCAAAAACCCAATGGAAAGATGGCTCCTCCATGAATGATGATGATGATGATGATGATGATGATGATGATGATGATGATGATGATGATGATGATGATGATGATGATGATGAAAAAAGAAATGTCTGAAAATAATAATAATAATAATAATTCTTTTTCTCGTTTTTAAGTCTTTTTTTTCTTTCGTTAGACTTCTTCATTCGTTGTCTCCACACTATTCTATTACTCATGTTTTGATTTGTCAATCCCAACTGTCCCATGTCTTCAGCCACCAACTGTTTCTAATTCCTTCCAAGTCTAACCACCTTTTGTGGATCACCTATCTCTGTTAAAACTAATTTCCTTGGATCTTCTGAAGACATTCTTTGCCCATGACAGAACTTCATCTCCTACTTCGGATAACTATTAACGAATTTGTTCTTGTAATCATAGATCTGCCAGTTCGTTTCACACGGACTGTGCCAAAAAGCGACACGAGGCACAAATATAGATTGATCAAAAGATACCGAAGGAAGTAAAACGAGAAAAATAATAATCAAAGCGGATACTGACACGACTGCACGAATGAAAACAGCTGGCATATTAAGAAAAAAATCCTAGAGTGCAGAAACCAAGTCATATAACCAGGTTTCACTGACAGCTAAGGTGAAATAAAGTAAAGATGAAGCATATTAAGGCGATATATAAGGATGAAAAGAATACCCATCCCAGGACAGGTAAAATTAATTCCCAAAATAGAATTGTTTTAAACCACTTTTATGTCCCCTTACGAAGATTAAAAGCAAGATATAATGATACTAAACCTTATTTCTAGTATCCTTATTCCAATTTTGATGAAAATCTATTACATCATTTTGATTCTAGAAAATGTCGAAAATTTAAGGTTTAAGTGTAAGGGTTCTTAAGAAGTAATTGAAATTCAGGAAATCTGGCTTAATTGGTATCTAATGAAAATGGATCAAATTTAATGCAAATCTGAAATATTTGAATTTTCAAATGAGAGGTTGTTCCCATATTATACTCCCTAAAAACCCTTTAAAATACCCCAAAGAAATTAAAATTTGTGGAATATTTATTAATTGATGTCTATTACCTATTGTTAAAATTTCACAAAAATTGGAGATATCTGAATTTTCATGAAAGGCATCCATCCCCTTTTTGCCCCTTTGTATAAAATTAAATTAAATGAAATATAGCCTGCATTAGCCAACCTTATGCATAACAGCTGTGTTGCAAAATTCATAATGATTTGTTAATTAATTTAAGAGTGCATCCTATACATATAGATATATAAATATATAAATATATAAATATATAAATATATAAATATATAAATATATACACATACCTAACTTTATATCAATAGAGATAGTACTATATCCTCTCCAAAACACGCAGTGGCACCAATATCAGTTTGTATCATGGAAAGTGATTATGGAATTTCTAAGAGGATAAAAAAGAAGCATTGCAACATTCACACCTCTACAGGAAATGAATGAAAAGTACTGAAATATTGAGTAGGTTTATTGTCACTCAGATTCCTGGAAAACCGACTGGCTGTTATCAGCAACAAATCACTGACACCGTTTGTTGCAAAAAAAACAAGTGAGTTACAATAATAATAGAATGAAATGTAGAATACTGAAAAATTGAAGAGACTTGCTGTTACTCAAGATTCCAGGGAAAGTTACCGGTGGTTTTTATTACCAAGAAATCACTGGTAACAATTGATGTGAAAATACAAATCCAGCTTCCTACCAACCGTGTGAAAAATCTTGATAGCCCAACTTAATGAAGAGTTTTACCACTGCCTTAATAGCCACAGAAAAGATGTCCAAAGTGACAAGAAAGACAAATGACCTGAACAAAGTAAACACCCGAAAAAATACATAACCATGGCATGGATCCATACATACGATACAATCACCCAAACATGGATACTTGAATGCTTAAAGATGTATAAAATATCTGAAAAGCTTTTCAACTTAATAGATTGTTGTGACGGGTGTGTGAATGGTGAGACACAAATATGAAGAAATAAATGGATGAAAACGATTTTATGGAGATCAACAATATAAATGATTTATTTAACAATTTTACAAGTTGAGGAATTACTATGAATGAGGAGGGATTCATAGTCTGTCGCTAAGCCGATTTCGGTAGCATCCTCCATTTTTAATTTCCCTCTTTGTTATGTCGTCTGGTTTATGCATTTTAATTTCCCTCTTTGTTATGTCGTCTGGTTTATGCATTTGAATTTCCCTCTTTGTTATGTCGTCTGGTTTATGCATTTGAATTTCCCTCTTTGTTATGTCGTCTGGTTTATGCATTTGAATTTCCCTCTTTGTTATGTCGTCTGGTTTATGCATTTGAATTTCCCTCTTTGTTATGTCGTCTGGTTTATGCATTTGAATTTCCCTCTTTGTTATGTCGTCTGGTTTATGCATTTGAATTTCCCTCTTTGTTATGTCGTCTGGTTTATGCATTTGAATTTCCCTCTTTGTTATGTCGTCTGGTTTATGCATTTGAATTTCCCTCTTTGTTATGTCGTCTGGTTTATGCATTTGAATTTCCCTCTTTGTTATGTCGTCTGGTTTATGCAGGAGCAGATTATCCTGCCCCAGTCTCTTTCACCAAGGGCAAATAAATCTTGTTTCAAAATGTCTTCCAAAATGTTTCTTGGCAATGGAGATAAGTGTTGGGTACAAAAGAGTTTTTACCTTTAAATATAGAAATATTTATCCACCTAACTTAGACAAAGCATGAAAAAATGGAGACTTGAACTGACAGCTGGATGACAACACTTGACAGAGATAAGAATACAGAGAAGTATTTTCCAGGTAGACTCTCTATCTCCACTACTTTTTGTCATAGTCATGATGCTAATCAGCAACATATTTAGGATAAAAAATGCTGGATACATATTTACATATTTACAAACAAACGAAAACATAAACTAACTGATGTATATGGAAGATCTGAAACTATCTACAAAAAAAGTAGCTAGAAACACTAATAAACACAACGAGAGTCTTTGATCAGAATACAGTGAGAGCACTTAGTGAATGCGATAAATAGAAATATTTAAGCATTCTGAAAATGGACACCATCAAATCAACAGAGATGATTAAAAGCGAATACCTGAGAACAAAAAAGCTCCTTTAAAATAGATGATATATTAGAAACATAATAAAAACACTAAACACTATAGCAGTCTCCCTAATATGATACTCTGCACCTTTCACTTAAACTGGACAAAAGAAAAACTCCATAAGCTAAAAACTAATGACCACACATTGGCCTTTTGGCTCAGATCAAAGTGTAGTATCTGTTCCGATGGATACTGCACGCCTGTCCTGTGCAGTTCTAGGAGGTCCACCCTCCCAGGCTTTGCCTCTCCTCTTTGGGGAGGAGTAAGTTTATTGCTTACTGTCTGAGGCGCCCCTACCGGGGAATGCCGACGGGGCTGCCCAGGCAATTTTTAAATGGCCAGAGTGCTCACCTCTCGAGCGCTGGCTTTTCAAACCCCACTTTCTCGACCCGATCTTGGGTCACATCTTACTTGTGGGAGTAAGATAAAACTGGCCTTGTGCCTAACTCCTGGGGAGGAGTAAATAAAACCACACATTGGCCTTTTGGCTAAGATCAAAGTGTAGTATCTGTTCCGATGGATACTGCACGCCTGTCCTGTGCAGTTCTAGGAGGTCCACCCTCCCAGGCTTTGCCTCTCCTCTTTGGGGAGGAGTAAGTTTATTGCTTACTGTCTGAGGCGCCCCTACCTAGGAATGCCGACGGGGCTGCCCAGGCAATTTTTAAATGGCCAGAGTGCTCACCTCTCGAGCGCTGGCTTTTCAAACCCCACTTTCTCGACCCGATCTTGGGTCACATCTTACTTGTGGGAGTAAGATAAAACTGGCCTTGTGCCTAACTCCTGGGGAGGAGTAAATAAAACCACACATTGGCCTTTTGGCTAAGATCAAAGTGTAGTATCTGTTCCGATGGATACTGCACGCCTGTCCTGTGCAGTTCTAGGAGGTCCACCCTCCCAGGCTTTGCCTCTCCTCTTTGGGGAGGAGTAAGTTTATTGCTTACTGTCTGAGGCGCCCCTACCTAGGAATGCCGACGGGGCTGCCCAGGCAATTTTTAAATGGCCAGAGTGCTCACCTCTCGAGCGCTGGCTTTTCAAACCCCACTTTCTCGACCCGATATTGGGTCACATCTTACTTGTGGGAGTAAGATAAAACTGGCCTTGTGCCTAACTCCTGGGGAGGAGTAAATAAAACCACACATTGGCCTTTTGGCTAAGATCAAAGTGTAGTATCTGTTCCGATGGATACTGCACGCCTGTCCTGTGCAGTTCTAGGAGGTCCACCCTCCCAGGCTTTGCCTCTCCTCTTTGGGGAGGAGTAAGTTTATTGCTTACTGTCTGAGGCGCCCCTACCTAGGAATGCCGACGGGACTGCCCAGGCAATTTTTAAATGGCCAGAGTGCTCACCTCCCGAGCGCTGGCTTTTCAAACCCCACTTTCTCGACCCGATCTTGGGTCACATCTTACTTGTGGGAGTAAGATAAAACTGGCCTTGTGCCTAACTCTTGGGGAGGAGTAAATAAAACCACACATTGGCCTTTTGGCTAAGATCAAAGTGTAGTATCTGTTCCGATGGATACTGCACGCCTGTCCTGTACAGTTCTAGGAGGTCCACCCTCCCAGGCTTTGCCTCTCCTCTTTGGGGAGGAGTAAGTTTATTGCTTACTGTCTGAGGCGCCCCTACCTAGGAATGCCGACGGGATTGCCCAGGCAATTTTTAAATGGCCAGAGTGCTCACCTCTCGAGCGCTGGCTTTTCAAACCCCACTTTCTCGACCCGATCTTGGGTCACATCTTACTTGTGGGAGTAAGATAAAACTGGCCTTGTGCCTAACTCCTGGGGAGGAGTAAATAAAACCACACATATTGCACTACACCTGACTCTATGCAAAATGGAAATGAGGAGGAAGAGGATTAGTAAGTATTGAAGATTGTGTGGATGATGTAATTAAAGAGGAGCAGGTGCTAGTGCGATTGCACGAGTTAGAAGCGGATGGAATAAGTTCAGGGAACTTCTGTCATTACTAATCAGCAGAGTGTTACCACTGTCGACCAAGGGAAGAGTCTATCAGGTATGGGTACACAGTGTGAGGATGTATGGAAGTTAAACCTGACCAGTGAGGGTTGATTTCATGCGTTGTATGAAGAGAAACGACATGAGAATGATACAATGGATGTGTAACGTGTGTCTTACAGACAGGCTTAGTTCTGATGACCTCAGAGGAAGATTAAATTTGGACGGTATAAGGAGATCTGTGCAGAACAGGAGACTCGTTGGTTTTGTCACATTGAAAGAAGGGACGAGAGTTCTTGAGTTAGTAGATGTAGAACAGTTGATGTAACAAGGTCAGTTTACAGGGCAAGGCTAAGGAAAACATGGAACGAAGCGATAAAGTGGGCTTGAGAGAAAGAGGGATAATTAAAGACCTGTCCAGAGATAGGTCAGTTTTGAAGCCAATTTCCAGCATGTAAAACAGACATTACACCGAATATGATGATGATAAGACCACATCTCTTGCGTGTGAGTGTGTGTTTCTGGCAACAAACATGACTTCCACATTATTATTTTTCATTCACTATTAATCGAATATTTACTGAAATGAAAAATACAATAGTGTAAAAAAAGCTAAAATTTTAAAATCCCATTTAAAAATTAATGGAATTATCAAATTAAATCAACCCAGAATGTGTTACGGCTTCTTAAATCCTCTCTTCCTCTTCGCTGATAACGGTTTCCCCCTCCCTGCATTTGTCATATAAATATTTTCTCACTCTCTCTATGAGCCTGCCTAAAAGTATCACCAAACTTAACAATACTTCGACCAGCGAAACAGGGAAACAAAAACAAGAAAAGCAAAATGGGAAGAGAAGCAGCTACATGGACAAAAGCCAGGAAAATAGTAAATGTAGACTCTGTGAACAAACAGATGAAACGATAAACCACATCATTAGTTCAAAAGGAATATAAAATTCGAAATAATGCCTATTTTTATACTACACATGTACGCATAATTTTTATATTGTGGATAGAGAATTAGCATTTTGGGTGAAAAAAGTGTTTTTAGTCTTTTCAGGTCTATTTATTTCCGGGGACTGCGATCCAGTTCTACAAGCTAAATTAAAAACAAAGCCCCCCCCCCCCTCCTAAAAAAACACACCCATACTGTTGACATGCAAAAAACTCAATGAGTATCACTCTAACCCCAAATTATTTATTTTATTACAAAATTAAATTCCACCATAATGCAGTTCAATTCATTCGTACACAAGTCAGGCATTTTATTTTTTGTTAAATTGTAAATTACGCCCCTTCCCCCCCCCCCCGTCCCCTAAAAAACATCCACACACCATGGCAAAGCACACAAGTCAGTGAGTACCCCCTCCCTAACTTTTTATAAATATATTTTATATTGTGGATAAAGGCATTTTAGGTGAAAAAAGTCTTTCCAGTTAATTTACTTCTGGGGGTTGCGATTCTTGGTTTTCATCACAAACATATTTGATGTTATCCCCCCCCCCGCTATCTCTCTCTCTCCTTCTTTCTCTCTCTCTCTCTCTCTCACTCTCTCTCTCTCTCTCTTTGCCTCTCTATGTCTTTCTCTTACCCCCCTCCCTGTATGATCACCGAAGTTAAGCAATGTTTAGTCTAGCCTGGCCATTTTGGAAGACTAGGTGCAATAAAAGTCTCTCCAGATTCAAATTAATCTACAAATCAATCGTATACAAAAAAAACATCCACGTAAGATTTCAGCATAAAATGACTCAACGATGGTTGAAATGCCGTAAAACCCAACAACAACAATACTATCCCTCTCTCTAAACTGATATGCCACGCTCTTTCTTACCAATTCTTATATATCAACACGCGTGCATTACCCTCTCTTCGCACTCCCGTCTGTTTCAACCTTTCACCTCTTCTCTCTGTGTGAATGTGTCTGCTGTTAGTTGCTATGGAACTGTTGCTATGGGAACAAACTAACTAAAGCATAACGAACGAACAAATGGACAATGCACATGCATATTAATTTTGTTGTTGTTGTCGTTGTTGATGATGATGATGACGATGATGATGATGATGATGATGATGATGATGGTGGTGGTGGTGGTGGTGATGATGATGATGATGATGATGATGATGATGATGATGATGATGATGATGATGATGATGATGATGATGATGATGATGATGATGATGATGATGATGATGATGATGATGATGATGATGATGATGATGATGATGATGATGATGATGACGTGTTCTGTTTTAATTCTGATTTTTTTTAAATTTATTTTTCAGATACGATGTGGATTCTGTGAATGGGCCCTTGGAAGAACAGGTCAGCAATTCATGACACTGTTTTTTGTTTTATTTTCGTGTTATTCTTTGGCACTAAATAATAGATATACAATCATATTAGATGTACCTGTGACCTTTCGGGTCACAACCACTACCACTAATAATCTACTTTGATTTCAGCTGAAAATTCATAAATTGTGGCATATCTTTTATGACATTACTAAAAAATAATAAGTCTATTCACGTCTATATTATTATTATTATTTTTGCTAGCCTATAAGGTTGGTTTTATGACGAGTAAGCATATACTTCACCCCCCCCCCCCCAGGAGGACGTTATGATGTAATACCTGGGAGGATGATCTTATGAAAAGAGAACAGATACTACACTACTCCCCCCAAAAAAGAAAAGAGGAGTTAATGTCTAGAAGGATGGTATCATGACCACAGAGCAGATACTATACTACCTCCTCCTCCTCCTCCCAAAAAATATAGATGCCATCCTCCCAGGCATTAGCCTGGGAGGATGGCATCATGACAACAGAACAGATACTACACTACACCCTCTCCTGAATTGAGCATTTAAAGACATTTAAAGACAATAGTACATTAATAGAAGTAATAATATAGTTTCGGCATCAGAGAGACAGATCCATTGATATATATATATATATATATATATATATATATATATATATATATATATATATATATATATATATAGTCTCGGAAGTTTCTCAACCATTAAAACTATATAAAAAAAACAAAAAAATTATATAAAAAAAAAAAAATTATAGTCTCAAGTCTTCCAGTGGAAAATCACTCATGTAAGTCAATTTATTTTTTACAGTTATTATATTAGTTAGTTTCTAACACTATTTTAAGGGATCATCAGTTGTTTACCATGAAAAACTGTTTCGGGAATTATATATATATATATATATATATATATATATATATATATATATATATATATATATATATATATATATATGAGTGGAGATCAATATAATTTGAACATTGTTCCAAGAATTCAAAACCAACTACCATTCGGCGTACAATCGTTTGGGAAATATTATTTATTATTTTTGATGATTCCAAAACGTTTCTTCGTCAGCGCCTTTTATAACATCACTTGAGAAAAAAACATCAGATTTATGTACTAAAAGCCAACACCAGTGAAAGGACTTTCAAAGCAGAAAAAGGACAGCAAATTGAATAACAAATCAAACATTTAAAACATTCAGAGCATTCACCATACAGGTTGAATCGAAAAGGAGAAATTACATAAGAGAAAAAATTACATAAGAGAAAAAATATTTCAATAAAAAGATAAAAAATAGAAATATAAACAATGGTTACACGAAACAATATTAAGAACAAAAAGAAGATTCTTATAATAACAATAATGTTAGAATACAATGAAAGAAATAAAATAAAATGAAGTAAAGTAAAGTAAGAAAGTTAAATTGAGAAATAATAAAATAATAATAACTGATAAATAAAAATAAAGTAAAATAAAATATATAGATAAAAAACTAGATAAAATAAATAGATAAAAAAACTAGATAAAATAAATAGATAAAAAAACTAGATAAAATAAATAGATAAAAAAACTAGATAAAATAAATAGATAAAAAAAACTAGATAAAATAAATAGATAAAAAACAAGATAAAATAAATAGATAAAAAACTAGATAAAATAAATAGATAAAAAAACTAGATAAAATAAATAGATAAAAAACTAGATAAAATAAATAGATAAAAAAACTAGATAAAATAAATAGATAAAAAACTAGATAAAATAAATAGATAAAAAACTAGATAAAATAAATAGATAAAAAAACTAGATAAAATAAATAGATAAAAAACTAGATAAAATAAATAGATAAAAAACTAGATAAAATAAATAGATAAAAAAACTAGATAAAATAAATAGATAAAAAAAACTAGATAAAATAAATAGATAAAAAAAACTAGATAAAATAAATAGATAAAAAAAACTAAATAAAATAAATAGATAAAAAAAACTAGATAAAGAAATAAATAAGTAAACAAAAAAGAATTAATTTTATTTTAAAAAATAAGATAGAGTATAGTTTAAATTAATAAAAATTAAAATAATAAGAAGATAAAAAGTCTATAAGTAAGTAGGGGTATATCTAGACGTAAAGATATAACTCGAAAATATAATTCTATTTTTAAGAAAAAAACGCATCATAATTAAGTAAGCGTGAACTAGAAATAATACTGATGGGGGCAGAATATACTCATATAAAGAATATGAGAGCAGAACAAGAAATTTTATAAATTTCAAATTCAAAAAGAAAATAGGGAGATAGAAAAAAATCCTGATTAGAAAGATAATTATTTAAGTAAAATTAAGAGAGATATACTAAAAGAAAAATACAAAAATAAAGAACATATATAGAGCAATTCAATTTAAATAATAAGAAATATTATCATAAAATTTTTTTAAAAATAATAATGAGAAAAATTATATAATAATAATTAGAAAAAAATTATAAAAAGAAATAAAAGAAAAGTAATAAGAAAAATAGTTAATAGATAACAATAATAATGATAACAATAACAATAATGATAATTAGAAAAAGAAAGAATAGCATTTTGATACACGTGGACAGTTAAACATATATATATATATATATATATATATATATATATATATATATATATATATATATTAAAATAGAGTTCATTTTTTTGTAAGCATCATTTGAAATTTAAGAATAAGAAATGAGGTAAAATACCTTCAAAAGCATGTTTAAGATGTGATATTAATTTTAAAAGAAAAATCGTAACAGATTAAAAAAAATTTTTTTATAAACTTTCATTTTAGTTTATAGTAATTACAAATATTTCGCCAAGTAAAATTGGCTTCATCAATGTATCTGGAAATCCTGATCTTAATGGATTGTCCCGTCCTTATTGGTGTAAAAATGGACGTGTTAATCGATTTTTTTTCCCACTTTTAAATATGAAGACGCGCATACTCGCGGGATAGTTATTAAAATAGAGTTCATATTTTTTTTTTTTGTAAGCATCATTTGAAATTTAAGAATAAGAAATGAGGTAAAATACCTTCAAAAGCATATTTAAGATGCGATATTAATTTTAAAAGAAAAATCGTAACAGATTTTTTTTATACACCAACAAGGACGGGACAATCCATTAAGATCAGGATTTCCAGATACATTGATGAAGCCAATTTTACTTGGCGAAATATTTGTAATTACTATAAACTAAAATGAAAGTTTATAAGAAAAAGGAAAAAAATCTGTTACGATTTTTCTTTTAAAATTAATATCGCATCTTAAATATGCTTTTGAAGGTACTTTACCTCATTTCTTATTCATATATATATATATATATATATATATATATATATATATATATATATATATATATATAGGATCAAATATAAACCAAAGTAAAACTTTTAGTAGATGGGACCTATTGTGAAGAGGTTTAGCTCTATCTCTCTCTTTCTCTCTCTCTCTCTCTCTCTCTCTCTCTCTCTCTCTCTCTCTATATATATATATATATATATATATATATATATGCACACACATATATATACAAACATTACAAAGTGCTTTGATATAGAAGACAAATCAATTATTTCTATATCTACATATACAAAAAATCTTTATATATTTACACATACAAAATATAAAAACAAACAAATGAAAAATCAAATAAAAGTCAACAGAAGTTGATTTAATAGAGAATATGAAATGATAGGTCACTTATCCGTAGTTGAAAAATAAATGTTAAAAGGAGTTTATTTAAAGGCAATCATGAGCAGTCGAACGTTAATAATTATCGGAGAATGTCTTTGAAAGATTATTACAGTCCTATCTCGATATATCGCTGCCACTTCAAAGTGGAGATTGAAGAGGAGCATGACCTTTAAGGAAAACGATGGAATTTCAAAGTTCGGGACTATTATTATTCAAACCGCCCCAGAATCTGCCCCCATCCGAGTGCGGACTAGTAATTCTAAAGAGCGACCAAAATTCAAACAAGCTTACTTGATAATGAATAGGTTTCCAATAAAGGAAAGTAATTCAAAATAATTAACAAGCTTTTCATGCTACCAAGACAATCAGGAAGGGAGGCAAGCAGTACATCTAAAATGGAGTCAAGGAACAGGATAATAAAGATATGATGTATACCTTTAAAGTAGAACCTATCATGAAAAGTTGATGTTCGATATACGAGATAGAGCAATTATATAAACAAGTATAGAATGAGAATAAAAACTGTACAAAATACAATGTCTATTAAGTCATCAGTTGTTCAAGACAAGGGGTTTTAAATAAAATAAATGCATTATTCTTTCCTGAGGCCATGGCTTTTCAAAGAATGGTATCTTATCGTCAGAGGAGCAAACAGATAAATTGGTAATGTGATTTTTCAAAAGTCAAAATTTGAAAAGATTTCAAATAAAAATGATATAAAATGTAAAACGAAAATGTTGAAAATATAGGCAAAACATCACCGTTGAAGGCATCATGAAAGTTCAGTAGGTAAAATCCAGTCCTATTTTAGGAAAAAATTTGCAACTGAAGTTGTAAAAATCTGTTGAAGATGTGGAAAGGTAAATACCATTATATGGACCAGAAGATCCAGTTTGAAAAGTTGCTGTGTGTGAAAGTTTAAGATGTCAGTGGTGTATTAAAAGCCATGTGGAAAACTTCCATGGACTTTGCAGAAAGAGTTTTTATGGACTCATTCAGTTGAAAGTCAAATGATAAAATGGTAATTTTAATCAGTTAGATTTGTACGGTTAGAGTGAGGGAGCCAGTCAGAATGATGAGCATGACAGTCATCAAAAACAAAGAAGGAGCTTGATGGATGAATTTGCAATGTATCATTAATACTGCTGGATATAGTATCACCAACAGAGCAATCATTGTTAGTAAAAGAACAAATAGGAAGTGGAGTGCAGCAAAGACAACCTCAGACAGATAAAAGGACACCCATGAGATTCAAGACTGGGGACACGTGCAATGGGGAGATCCTTGCGAAGAAAATGAGCAAGACCATGCAAATGCATGGAAGAGTCTAAGCGGACAAGAGACAAATAACCATCCACATGTAGATCGTTGCTATCAATAGAAGCATCCAGATTAGTGTCACAAAGAGCAAGGATGTGAGGAGATTTGCCCAAGAGGAAGGACTGAACCTCAGGAAAGTTTGACCTGATACCTCTGATGTTACTATAGGAAATAGTAAGGTGTTTGTAGTGTGGATTTGTAGAAGGCATAATAATAAAAAGGGAGAGAAAGGTAGAATTGCTTCAAGACAAACAGAGCTTGAAAGAGACCCAACCACCATCATTCAATCCCCTGAACTCCAAACAGGCTAGCTAAAAAGAAAAAAGCACTTCAAGAGTCCAAAAGTGAGTTGTTGTATTACTGGTTTTCTGTTAGCTGAGAAAGGCTTAGTTACTAGAAGGAGGAGGGGTGTCAGTTGGGGCTATAAAGTTGATATATTTATGGCTTAAGGAAGGAATAATAAAATTTATTTTATTAAAACACCCTTGTCTTGAACAACTGATGACTTAATAGATATTGTATTTTGTACAATTTTTATTCTCATACTTTACATGGTATATATATATATATATATATATATATATATATATATATATATATATATATATATATATATATATATATATATATATATGCATGTTTGGTTAAACAGTAGCGACAGCTTCTGTTTATTTATTTTTTGATTCGTTTTTTCGATTCGTCACACGACCGATTTGATATTGTCGTCCATGTTATATAAAAAATCGCTATATTTTTGCGAACGTTTTCGACCGACGTCGGTCATCTTCAGGCGGATGAATGAGTATGCAAAATAGAAGATTGGTGAATTTATTAAGAAGACGTTTTTAAAAAACTTTCAATACCACTTCAACAACATTTCAACAACACTTCAACATACCTTCGCCTCCCTCATAACGAGCATGGTTGATACTGGGTTTATTTACTTGAATAAACAACGTTTCCATTATGGGGAGACGAATACTGCAATATGAGATCCAAAGAATGGCTGTGTTCTTGGTTAGAATATTCCTGAATTCATTTTTGGGGATGCTATGTGTTATCAAGTGTTGGTAGATGGAACTTTGAGGGGATGTGAGATGGTAAGTTAGTCGGTGTGATATGCTAGTTCTAGTCATGCCGATATACGTGTTGTTTGCAGAGACACATTCTCTGATAGGGCATTTAAACACGTATATGGCATTACTAGTTTTTAGTAAGCTATTGTCGGCCGGGTTATTTTTTATTAATAAATTTGTGGTTTTAGATTTCTTGTAATAAATAATAAATCTAATTTTAAAGTCATTATCTACGGGGGATATATATTTATATATAATATTTTTAATTATTTTTTCATCGACTTTATAGTTGGGGTGCATTTGGTTACAATAAAACAAGTTAATATTATTATTATTACTATTGTTGTTGTTAGAGTTTTTATTTATGGCGCTTAGAGAGCGTTTTATTTGTTGATCAACTATATAGTTAGGAAAGTTATTGTTAATTAATGTCTGTTTAATATCGGCAAGTGCTTTATAAAATATTTTATTTGTAGAGGAATTTCTTTTGGCTCGATAAATAAGATTTTTTATTACAGCTATTTTGTATCTATCAGGGCATTCACTATTGAAATTGAGTAGGTTTGAACCTTTGCTCGTAGGTTTTTTATATGGATAGGTAATAAATTTATTTGTAGAGGTTTCTATTTCTATATCTAGGAAGGGAATTTTATTATTAATATTAATTTCTTGTGTGAAATTTAATGTTGAATTATATGGAGGGTTTAGGGATAATGTTAAAGGTTTTAATTTCCAGGTTAGACATATAGTATTCGGCAAACAATGGGCCAACGTTCGCGAAAATATGGCGATTTTTTATACAACATGGACGACAATACCAAATCGGTCGTGCGACGAATCGAAAAAAAGAATAAAAAAATAAATAAACAGAAGCTGTCGCTACTGTTTAACCAAACATGCATAAGAGAAGGAATGCTGCCTAATTACACAAATTTCAAAACATATATATATATATATATATATATATGGTACGTCAATGAAAATTAGTAAGACCTGCAAATGGAAGCAAATCGGTATTTTCAGTTGTTCAAAACAAGGAGTAGTTTAGTTAATAAAAACATTTATTTTACATCTCTTTCTTTCCTTAAACCAGGCTTTTCAAAGATTAAAATCTTATCATCAGAGGAAAAATTATGATTGATAAGTTGACAGGGTAGGACTGTATATATATATATATATATATATATATATATATATATATATATATATATATATATATATATATATATATATGGGGTAAGGTACACGATAAGTCATGAAAATGAAATGCCGCCTACCGCCTCCCCTATACTAGCTCGGTAGGTGCGAAAAAAAAGAAGAAAAAAGAAATAAAGAAGAACATTTCACCTACTTGTCAAATCATATTTGAATGTTGCTAAAAGTCTTCTAGTATGGCCCAATCGGATCATCTTTTCCTTTTCCCATGTGTGTGCCTTTAAAATAAAATAAAATTGTTTCCAATTCTTCACTTTTTCTGAAGACGTTCGTTAATACGAACGAAACCGGTCAAATCTCTTGTTTTTGTTTTTCTCCTGCATGTTGTCTTTTTTCACTTTTCACACACACACATATATATATATATATATATATATATATATATATATAGAGAGAGAGAGAGAGAGAGAGAGAGAGAGAGAGAGAGAGAAAGAGAGAGAAGGGGGGGAGTGGATAAAAAATGAATGATTATTATGAAGAAAGAAATTATATATTTAATAATATAGCAAACAAATATCGATCCAACTGGTCACGGGCGATCTAGTATCATAATATAAATAAGGCAATGTTCTTTAAAGGAGAGAGTTGAAGGGAAAGAGAGAGGGAGAAAGCAAATATACATGTGTTTTGAAAATCGATGGCATAACTTTAGGATTATGTTCTATATGTGTATAGAAGTCCAGAGCCAATTTGGTGGAGGTTGCTTTTGTGATAGAACTTCGTTACTAGTTTAATTTCATTTGTGGTCCATTTATTCCTCTGCGTAGTCTTTGCTTTGTGCTGATCATATTTATTTACTTATATTTGTTCTGTTGCATTCTGTTACCTGAAATAAAAGCCAATATCCCATGTTGGCTATTAAAGAAACCCCTTCATGTCGCTCAGATCTTTCTTCTGAGCCCTACAACATTTATATTAGTTTGGTGTCATTTTTCCATGATGTATGGAGTAAAACCAGGCATAGGCTTATTTGCCTGTGATGCTTTCACAGGGATAGTCTTTATCTATCTTATATGTAAAAATAACACTGCACTATCACACACATTTTACGTGTTAGATGTTTACAATAAAGAATGTTCATCAGTATTTGTTACAGTGACCTATAACTCTGAAACCAAGCATTTCCGAACCTATATACACATATAGAACATAATCCTGAAGTTATGCCATCAATTTTACAAACATCTTGTATATATAAAGCAAAGATGATTGCGTTTGTCTGTCTTTCCACATATGGGTTGTCCATGGTTGATATCCAAGCAAAACGAATGGTATATTTGGAATCAGCAAGTTCACATGGAAGTTTTAGTCTGTTTTTAAATGATTAATTTTTTGTCGGTAATTTAATTTCAATTTAATTTTAATTTAATTTAATTTCAATTTAATTTTAATTTAATTTTAATTTAATTTTAATTTAATTTATTATTTTATGTTTTACTTTTATTCACCCAGAACAAGGCACAATATTGCTACTGAAGCATAAGGGGCTACTGCGATAGGAGTCCGATTTTGGGGAGGGGTAACCTTGGTGGGGATGTGGGCAAGCAAGATGTCTGTTCACATTACATTTAAATTTCTGCATATTTGTACGGTCGAGGAAACGGGGAGTAGGAAAAGAATTCCAAAGGCAAGCAGTGCGAGGAAAGAACCTATCAGAGTAGAAAATCTTCCAGCATCTAGGGATTTCGACAGTGAAGGGGTGGGATTTTGCTGCTACTCGGGTGGGTCGGTGGTATTTACTTTGGCAGGTACAAGTGCAACAAAATCATCGAAGTACATTCTGTGGAAGTACTTGTAAAGCAAGCACACAGATGCAACTCTGCGCCGATGCGACAGGGACTGGAGCTTGTCAGCCAGCAAGGGACCTATTAGGTGAGCGATTCTTTTTTGCACCCTGTCCAAGAGGGAGAGGGTAGCGTTTGGTGAACCAGCCTAAATGTGGCAATCATTTTTAGTTTGCTTCGGTTGTTTGTTATCTTTTCTTCATCAAAGCCAAATGTTGTAGTAAGGTAACAGAAAGTCAAAGCATTCCTGCATTTGCATTGAACATGGAAGTAGTGCAAAAGAACAAGGATCAAAGTTACAAAGTTTTGTTTCAGACAAAGAAAAGTTGAGGCCATTTTGATTATTCATATTCTAAAAACGTACTTAGATAAAACGTACATTTGTTCATTTCTTTATTACACGTTTATTCACAAGTCTGTGTAGTTTGGTTGTTTGGTTGTTTTGTTTTACGGCATATCAACCCTTTTCGGATTATTTAATGCCAAATCTGGTCATTTTGGTAAAAGTTTGTATGCTTCAAGTTCTTCATATCTTCAAGTATTTATTCTTGGTGTTTGGTTTGGTTGTTTTGTTTTACGGCATATCAACCCTTTTCGGATTATTTAATGCCGAATCCAGTCATTTTGGTTAAAGTTTTTATGCTTCAAGTTCTTTACATGTTTGGTTTATAGAGGGAAAATGTTTGTTTTTTTTGCTTTACAGAACATGATTGAGTTCTGCAAAGGGAAAGGAGAAAAAAACAATAACATCAATGTTTGGTGCATTTTTGGTCAGGAAATAGTCTGTGTAGTGATTCATATGAAGTGATCAAATGAACAGTGTAATCTGAAAAATTCACTCTAATTAGATTTCTTCCTTCTTTCTTTACGGGTTAACTGTTAGCAGGAACCTGGCACTATCAGAAGGTTAGCTCCTCCAACTCTCTCTATGATATTAGTAACTAACATAAAAATTGTAAATTAGATTAAATATAAAATTCAATAAATTCGAATGAAAATATAATTTTTCTTTTTATTTGCGTTATCTGACTGCTTAAACAGAATTTTCTTTTACCTTTTGTTATTAAAACTATTCGCGTCAAAGAAATAAAGAAATTCACGGCTTCACTTTATGTATAAGAATAGTAGAGTACTCATCTCAGGACGGGTAAAATTAATTCCTCTAACAGAACAGTTTTGAACCACCTTTATGTCTCCTTACCAAGATTAGAATAATTAATGATGCTAAACCTTACGTTGAGTATCCTTATTCCAATGTTTATCAAAATTCATTAACTGATTTAGATTCTAGAAAATGTCTAAAACTTAAGGGGTCTTAAGAAGAAATTGAACTTCAGGGAATCTTGCTTAATTGGTGTATAATGACCATGGATCAAATTTTATGCAAATCTGATATATGTTAATTTTCAAATAATCGGTTAATTAGTTTAGGACTGAATCCTATATTTGCAACTATATAAACATATACACATGGCTAATTTTATATAAATGGAGATTAGAACACCGACCAATATTTGCCCCATTTGAGTGTCGCAATAGAATATTTTCTGTATCGTTTGTTATCAAAGCTATTCAAGAATTCATGACTTATTTTACATGAAGATGAGATAAGAATAAGATAATTCTTTTAATGCATAAATAACTGTTATCATAAATGTTATTTTTTTTGTGTGGGTTTCCCGCGTTTCTTAACGAAATACTGACATAGAACTTCCTTTGCAGACCCAACTAAAAGGTTTTGTGTTGGTAATCGATGCCCTAAACACTTGCTGGCTGTTCCCGCGGACACGAAAAGCAAGAAATGATTAACTGTCAGGTAGCATTGTTTGCTCTTGCAACACTCTGAACAATGCGGTTTGTTCTTTCGGACACGTCTAGGAATCGGTTCCAGTTTCTAGTCTCTTTGACAATAATAACCATCATTGTGTTGAGAAGCTTTTCCTGCAGGTCCATCTGTATGTCCTACAGGCTCTCGACATTCACCATTGTTTAGCTCAGTTGTTTACGTCTTGAAGTCAGAACACACATACACACATATATTGCATATATATATATTAGATATATATTATATATATTATACTATATATTGTATATATTTAGTAAATATATATTGCATATATATTCTATATTGCATATATATATTGGATATATATTGTATATATCTAAATGAGTAAATGCAAAAGTTTTTTCGATCTATCCTAACTATATTAACATCAAAACACGCTAGGATTATTTAATTCCACTATTGAAATACCCTTTATATAGCCATCTCCAACTCACTCAAACTAATCTCGATTTTGCTCATGTGCATATTTGTTTATTTTTAAGTTTTTAATAAATTAATATTCTGTAATATATCTTTCTACTTTGGATTATCAAATTTTCTTCTACATACGCAATCGTTTTATCGATAGTACTATTATTATAATTATTAATAAAATAAAGAGATTTTATAAAAAAAATGTTAGCGTTTAAAAACTTATTTAGAATTTTATTTTCAAGGGAGATAATTTACTTCCGGCTTTAGTAAAGTGTCAAATATCGCTGAGATGTTTGAGAACAGATACTACACTTTGATCTTAAAGGCCACGGAACCATAAAAGATATTTGTTTTTGACTAGGCATTTTTAAATTTAAAAACAAAAGACAAAAAAAATTGATTCAATTGGAATATTTTTTAATGTGCGGTGTAGTGTAGTATTGGTTTTGTTGTCATAAGACTGTCCTCCCAGAAATTACCTCATCCGTTTTTAAGGATGTGTAGAGGGGGATTCCTCCCAGAATTAAAAAAAAAAACAAGACTCGATTTAGTCAGAATATTTTTTAAGAGGAGGTAGTGTATTATCGGTTCTGTTCTGATAAGAACGTCCACGCAAGAATGACTTCCTCCTTTTTGGATGGAGAGAAGTACTGTTTGTTCATCATGATATTATCCTATATCCGGGAGGGGGGGGGGCAGTGTAGTATA